>OU015742.1:128158915-128180176 GCA_907169655.1 Acomys percivali
TACATCCTCAGACCCCTGGACCAGTGGTTACATCCTCAGACCCCTGGGGGAGCGAAGGCAGGGAACACAGGAAAAGAGGACATTTTTAAAAGAGACAGAAAGAAGTTACTGATTTCTTTCTAGTTTTTCTGTGAGCCGTGGCCACAGGGGTGGAGGGACAGCAGGACACAGCCAGAGGCACAGATGAGTAAGGCCTCCTTGCTCAGAATTACCTGTGTGCTGCCTGGGCTCTGAAAGAAGTGCTGTGGGCAAAGCTAGAGAAATGGCAGGTGTTGGAAGAAGACTGGCAGCAGGAGTTAGAGCAGCTGGGTGCTGTTTCCCTCACAGGAGCAGGATAGGTAGAAATCCTGACATTTTCTCTGACTTCAGGCCCTGATACTCCAAGAGTGAGCAAGCCCTTGGCAGGACGCAAGAGTCCAAATGCACCGTCTCCATCTCTCAGGATAGAGTGGGACAGGATGCAGGATAGCGGATCCAACAACAGGTTGATTCCCAGCTGGAGAAGACCTTAGCTGTAGTCATGTGTGAGGCAGCTGACACGTTCAAACTTTTCCATTCCATACAGCAAAGGACACAAATTGCAGGGTAGCCTTGCCTCTCAGACACTGGGAGTAGAGTTGCTCTGTCTTTGGTCTTCCACAAGGTGGCAGAGTATGCCCAGGGTCTTACCTGGTAAACCTGTGGCACTCCTGTGCTATAAGAGCAGGCACTGCCAAGGCAGGAGGGACTGGAGGGCTGGCCATTGATGCAGAGGATCCTGGGGTTAACCCTGATCTTTTACAGCTATGTTTCAGCAGCCAGGCCTGGGAGGGAAAACCAAGCTGAAAACTGGGCCATGATGTGATGCTTTCTGTGTCTGGAGAGGTGAGGAATCCTGAAAGCTCTCCTCTGTGTGAAATTTTTGATGTGCAGGCCAACATTCTCTTAAAAGTGAGAGAAAGTCCACCAGAATTAAGCACACTGAGATGGAAGGCATCCTGGCCTGCCCAGCCTTGTAAAGAGGTGGAAAGAAAATACATGACAGAATACATTGACTCTTTAGAAAAATCTAGACCCACTGAACTGTAGCAGCAGGCCAGGTCGCATTTAACAGAAGAGCCACGATTGTTGGATTATTGGTCTCTCAGCTGCAGGATATTTTGTCTAAGGAAATGGATCTCTTCATTTACAGGAATTGTATGAGGCTGAACTCTGGGAGTGGTGGGGCTATGCTAGCCCACTAACTGGAAGTTTACTCAGAGAGATTTGGGATAAGTTGTTTAAGAAAGAGATAGAAAGTGGAGGGGACAAAGGGAAAGAAATGGAGTTTGAGAAGCAGCTACTCATATAAACTGGGCATTTGAAGGGGCCAGGGTAAGCACAAGTCTTTGGCTGCTAAGTGCCTGATGTACCTAAACTCACAGCTGGCTCAGAAACCTTCTAGGGAATTTCACTGGGTCTGAAGATGAAGACATCCAACAAATATATGTTCAACATGCAGGAGGAGGTGATTGCGGTCAGAGTTAAGAGTTGGAAATGTGCTACAAGGACCCAGACAGTTGCCTTTCCCCCTGAGTTTTCTACCCCTCTCAGGAGGTTACAGTGGAAAGAAAAGAGTCTCCTGGATACATATGATCGATCTGTGCTATAATTTGCCTCTCATTTGTACTTGAGGCTTCCGTAGTATCTCATCAAGCTTGGTTGGCATTGGCAGGCGGGGCCCTTGAAGGGCATGGCCTCCCCAGATCAGTTACTATAAAGTGGAAGATTGCCCTTCTCATGTGTCAGGGGACTTTTCTTCATGACAAACCCAATTTACTCAACAGATGCATTCAACACACACAGCATGAGGGCCTCTGGAGCCCATTTGTGGCCCTAAGAGTGGAGCTTGGCTTTGATGTGCCAGTGTGTTGTGCTGGGAGGCTAACTGACTCCTTGTGAAGGGAGGCTGTAAATGACTCTGAGCTCTTGGCTTTGGGGGAGGGCACCAAGAGTGAGGGCATGTTAGACGTTCAGTGTACCCTCCAGAGTAGGTAATAGTTCCTAGAATCTCTATTATGATACTGAGTTACCCAAGGTTATTTTCATGCAAATGTATAATGTACTTTGAGCCCTTCCTTCCATACCCTCCTATATCCCCTTTCTCAGCCTCTCCCATAATTCCTCTGTTCCCCTATACTATTTTTATTCTTTTTTCATGTAAATATGTGATTTACATATATGATTTTATGACTTTATAAACCCTAAGACCCATAAATGAGAGAAAACATGCAATATTTCTTTTTGAGACTGACTTAATTCACTTAATATGATTATCTCCAGTTGCATTTATTTGGGGGAGCTGGACAGATGACTCAGTGGCAAAGAGCACTGCCTGTTCTTCCATAGGTCCCACGTTCTATTGTTGGCACCTAAATGAGAACCCACAACCATCTGTCACTTCAGTCCTTGTCTGACCAGACATGCACATGGCGCACAGACACACATACAGGCAAAACAGCCATACATTAAAAAATAAGAATAGAGGACAATTTTAAGAGGAGTATTTTGGGGAGATCTTCTTGTCTGTTGTTGCTCATGGCTCAGGTCAGGGCTTTACTGAGCACTAGGGGTCTGCAATTTCCATTTTAGATGCCAGGGGCCCCCTTTCCCTCTGGTTGGTAATGTTGGTCTCTTGGGCCTGAGCTAATAAACTCTGAAAGAGGACCTGGTTTGTTGTTCATAGCCCTAAGTGGATGCCTGTTGTAGGTCAGATGCTTGGGTACACAGTGAGTAGAGCAAGTGGCTGGCTGAAAGCAAGGGTCTCTTTGCAAGCAGAACATCTGATGCAGTGCCAGAAGGGACAGGGGAAAAACATGTGACTGTCCCTGCAGGGCACAGACTCTTCTGTACTAAGTGAGCTGATGCTACAACACCAGGCTTCCTGCCCAGCCACACATGGCCCTTAGAAGGGACCACCAACACTGTGCTGGAATTTGCTCTTTAATACTAAGGCCCAGAGGAGGGCAGTATGGAAAGAGTGCTCACACTGGGCATGCTCTAAGGGTTCACTTCAAGTTGACATCCAAGTCAGTTTACACACAGGCTGAGATGTTCAAGGTTCCCTTTGCGGTGCAAGGGAGGGAGGAGCCTCAGCATAGAGACAAAGCCTGGCTGGTGTGGGCAGGGAAACCGTTCCTGTTTGGGAAGCTGAGAAACACAGGCTCTGTCCAAAGCCTCCCCATTCCTCTATGATGAGAACTCCCAGACCAGCTTGGAGGCAGGGCTGCTCTCAGAGCCACAGCCTTGTGTTCTCGAAGCTTGGCCTTCAAGCCTGTTTTTCACATGGGAGGCATGCTCTTTGCTGAAGCTTCCATCAGCAGTCACTGTTCCCCACTAACAAGTAGAAGCAGAACAGAACAGTGGGATGGAAACAGAGTCATCACAGACACTGCGGACAGCTGGCCATGCTCTGGGCCAAAGCTCGTTATTCCGAGGACACTCGAGCTGGTTTTAATTTTATGCTTTGTGCCTTTCTTCCTGCCACCTCCCTCCCTCCCTCCTTCCCTCCACCCCTCCCTCCTTTCCTTTCCTCCCTTCCTCCCCCAATAAAAGTGTTCTTGTTTGTTGGATGAATTAACTGCAGAGAAACCTTGAGAAATTCCAGAAGGAAAGCATGGCTTATAGCTGTCACCCTGAAGAGTTTGAGGATGTCCTAAAGTGGAAGGGAGGCAGGCACCGGAAGTGCTGCCTCTCAGAGGGTCCCTGTAGCTGCTTCTTCCTCAGTAGGCAATGGTGGCAGGGGGATGTGTATTTCTTTGGTGTATACGTTAACAGGTTCTTCACTCCAGACATTCTCTGGTGTGGCATCTGGGGATATGAGGGGAGGGGAACTTGTGGAAGCTCTTGAGGGGGAATCAGCTGCGGTCAGCAGTGGACCAGAGAGGAACCTCTGCTTATAGGTGTGCTGACAGAACCCATGGGCTCTTGGGCAGTATGAGCAGGGCATCAGCAAAAGGACCCGGAAATTTAGACAAGAGAGCCACAGGTGCTCCCCTGACATACTATGCCTTTGTAGGACACTCTTGGAGCTACCACTGAGTCATCTGCAGCCCTGAGCGTCTTAGAGTTCCCCGAGTCTTTTCCTTTGGTGCCATTGCCAATCAGAAACCTAGTGGATGTTTCGCAGGGCCATACCCCCCAGACACTCCTGTGACACTCACAGACACCAAGTGTCTGAGTCTGTGGGGGCAGCACAGGGCCCCAGCTAATTAAAGAACATTCACTGAGCATTGCTGTCAAGGGAAGTATTCCAGAACTCCATAGTCTAGAGTTTTCCTCAAAAAATTCAGTAACAAAGCTGAAGAATTTAAGTGACCCACTCAACCCTTAATGATTCTATAAAACAAGGCTAAGGTCATTTAGAAAAATATTAAAATAGATTCTGGCCAGAGAATATAATAAAACCCTTTAATAGGTTGTTTTTCTCATTTCTGTAACAGTTGTAAATTGCTTCCCCCTTGAGTTTACCTGAACTATTTTGTTCTGTTGTTGTTGCTTTTGTTATTGTTTGTTTTTGTTTTGGCTGTCTGTGTTTACTTAGGCACTCTCTCTTGATTTCAAAGGTCTGTACTAGAAATTGGCTTTAAAGACCCCACCCCCCAACCCCTGCACAATCATTTTCCCAGTGATTAGCTACCCATATGCTCAGTGACTTGATCATGCTGTGTCTGGGCAAGACTGTTTATGGGAGGGAGGGGCTGCCTTACTCTAAGCTTGCTTAAAGTGGAGAGGGAACCGCTGCTGTGGGAGAGGATGGCTAAAGGTGTGCCTGAAGGCACAAAGGACTAACATGGAGGTAGATTTCTGATAGGGTCCCCGGTTGAGCCCCTGTCTTGTGCTAGGGGAGATGGTTCCCTGTGGTGTCTGGGTGTGCTTGGAGGAGTTCTCAGGCAGGGACAATGATTTCCCAAAGCACTTGTTCATAACAGCTCATTGCCTGCCTCAGGTGGAATTTGAATGTCTCTTGTGCCCAGTTTGCTTTGGGGATGAGATAAAGGTATTAAGAACCTACTAAGAAATGGACCCAGCTCTTTGAGTCACTCACCAGCCAAGGTTGGTTCTATGAAAACCCAGACCTAATGTCCATCTGTGACCCTGCCTCTACCCACACCTACAGAAGCATAGGGCCACAGTGGAAGGTTGGGCCCCTTGTCTAAAGGAAAGGGCTGAAAAGGCCTCACAGAGAGGTGCAGGACCTGTAAGCCCTGGAGAAGGCCAAGCAGGGAGGCCTATGGTGTAGTCAGGAATCCAATTCAGGGTGCTGGCTCAACTTTCCACCTTGTTCTGAAGGTCCCAGGAAATATTCCTGACAGTGAATGGCTTAAGCTTCCACAGACAACAGGATCTTTCCATAAGTCCTGCTTTGTCCTGTGAAACTTGCCTGTGCCTGTGTGTTTGTTCCCCCCACCCCCCACTCCCACCCACCCCCACTCTCGAGCTCTCAGCAGCATTTCCTGTGGCTGGCCTGGGCTTGGGCAGCATCACTGTCATGGAAGCCTTGCCTTGCTCTAGGCTAACCACAGCTCATGCTGTGTAGGAGGTGGTTCTAGGCTGAAGGTCCTGAGAAGAGGTGTGGCCAATGGGTGGCATTGCACAGTGGTGTTTAGCAACCCCGGCTGAACAAATCCCAGCTGGATCTCAGACCCTGAGGACCTGATTGTATCAGCCACTGAAGAGGGGCATTTGAATAACTGAGACCGTGTCCCTCCTTAAAAAAAAAAAAAAAAAAAAAAAAAAAAGCAGAATATTAGGAGAAATAATTGATCATACAAAAGTGAGAAACTAGAATGATCCAATATAGTTTTAAGAATCAAGGACTCTTCGTCCACAGGCTAGAGCCCAGTGGTTGCCATTTGCAAGGCATGGTTGCGTTCATGGAGCACAAACCAGCTGACTTCCATGTCTTGTCTGGGGGAAAGCCCCTGAACCTGCAGCCGTTCTCCCTCCTCCTTTTTCACTCTTCCCTTCTCCCTCCTTTCTTCTCCTTTCTTTCCTTTTCCTCCTCTTCATGGGCCCAGGATTACCCCTCTTGTTCATCCAGCCTTTCCACTTCTTACTAGCTCATCACTATCCAAGCAAGCGTGGTGTGTATGCATTCATGTCCTACCTGGAGAGTCAGCACAATGTCTACAATCCAAGGCGTTTCTTGAATGTTACAAATAAAGGAAGATGCTCAGTGGGGTATCATGTGCAGTGGGAGTAGGTGGGTGCGCTGGGGGTGGGATCAGGTCAGCCCTGACCAATCACCACCTGTCCTCCAGATAACCCCACCTCCTCTTCCCTACTGAAGAATACTCTGCTTCCAGAGCATCCAGTGCCATTGCCATCCCTTAGTTCCTGCACTTCACTGTGCCCCATACCTCAGGGCCCTGCTTCAAGTGCAGGCTGGCTGTCCAGACAGTCAGGCCTCACTCATCCCAAGACTGGGTGGCTCAGCTCACCACAGGGCATGCGCAGAGGCCCACACTCAGCCGTCACTTAGTAGGTGGAAAATTCTGTGTCAGTAATGAAAGAAAAGGGTGTGACAGGGAGGAGAGGAAGATGATTTAGGAGAGGAGAAGAAAGGCTGACTAGGGTCAGGGGGAAGACACTAGGCAGGAAACGTCTCCATTATGACACAAAGACATTTCTACATACTGAAGATTTAGAAAAAGCCCAATTCACAAGTGAAAAATATGTTTATTTTGCAAGGCCAGACCAGACCACAACCACATCCAAAGTCTGTGTCTTCTACAGTGATGACTTCTAGACTCCTTTTATTAAGAAGCTGGTGTCTCAGAAATCCACAGAGGTGCCCATCCCTGCCTGCTAACAGCTTCACCGACGGTGGCGAGTGAGCCTGACAGCTGCTTGGTTGGAACACCTCAGGCCCAACCATGAGCATTTAGGAGCCTTTAACAGACGTGTCCACTGCTCCCATGAGAGCTAGGGGAGCAGACAGATGAGGTGGCAGAGAAAAAACCCTCCCAACTGTTTTTGGTGCTTGTTACTACTTAAGGAGTTCCTAGGAATGGAACAGTTTGTAAGAATGAAGATGTCAAAAGAGCATAGAGCCCCCAGGCTTGCCATAGTACCGCAGAGTTCTGACTCTGTACCTGGAATGTCCCAGAGGGCTTTGCTCCTTCAGCACACAGATGAATCTATAGAGAATCCAAGAGAGATGTTGAAGTTCCCACAAGCTAATACTGAGGGATCTCAGTGCAGTGGTAGATGGCTTGGCTCTGGGGGGCAGATGCTTTTTGATAAGAAAGGGACATACCTCTTTGATCCTTTAACCTAGAGCCCAAACCTGTTTGCTATGTCTCTCAGCTTTGAGGACCTTGAATAGCTGTGGCTTGAGGCTAATCCGCCCTCCCCCCAAATGACATGTGTCTCCAGCCATCGTGGCGTGGCAGATACCAATTTTGCAGAACTCTTACAAATAGATCTACAATATTTTGGCATGTCTTTTGTTTTTGGAAAATTTTAGTTTAAATAAATAAGACAGAATATATAAAATAAAATAAAATTTATATAAAACGTATAATTAGAAAAAAACTGTAATTAGAAAGACGAGCTTGCACACAATCACTACTTGCAAGCTGATGAATGCTTCCCAGCTAAACACCTTCCCATCAGCCTCAGTCTTTACTTTCTCCCACTGGCATCAATCATACAGGTGAGAACTGAATCTTGATTTTCACCACTTCCTGCTGTACAAGTCTCTAGCTGTTTTGTGCTCTTTATTCAGTCACATGCCTTGGCCCCTATCTGGCCCATGACCTCTTCCTGACCCGAAGGCTCCTTATCACAGTGGCAGACACAGACTAGCCACACCCTGAGATTTGTTCTCCTAGTACAATGTTCATAGACTTTTGTTCCAGAAAATAGCTGGAAGGCCACATCCTTCCTAGCCACCACTATGTGAATTTCTGAATTACAACTCACTGGAGAACAAGCCCCACTTAGGTGTAGAAGTGAATGGCTTTACAGAAGACACCTGCAGTCACCTGAGCTCTTTGTGGACATGTAGATGTAGTTATGGTGGGGATGTCTATTAAGCCTACAGTGTCTTCATTGTTTTCAGTGGCCCGTGAGGAACAAATTGAAATGGCTTCAGCCAGTTCTGAGAGGACTCCCCTAGAGAAGAAAAATCAAACTAGCATAATGTGTGTCCTGTCTTGTGACCACTGTTGACCCTTTTTCCATGTCACTTCAGGTCCACCTTTGAACTCAGATAGCTGTACACATCTCCCACAAAGTGGTTCTCTCCTAGGCTGGGGTTAAGCTCAGAACCAGAAAGTCTTTGTGACCATCACTGTGTGAGGGTTCCCTCACACTTGACTTCTTGACCACTTATTACCTGTTGTCTCAAATGCTGCCTGCTTTGCTTAGGTGGCACCTAAGTGGACACAGGGTCCACCTAAAGTGCTTTCCTTGACATTTGCACAATTCCAACACCATCACTTGAAACATTTACCTATAGAGACACAGAATGCACAAAGAATTCTCCTCATCACAGAAGTAGTGTGACTTTTCCTCTTCAACTTTTCACAAAGTGAAGCTGTACAGAAATGCTATCAGATATATTCAGTTGAAATAAATTAGATTATACAATTATTTTAATAGAATCTTTATTTTTCATATTTTTGTCACTGTGAGGACAGATACAGAATGTTCTTTCTCTAAATTAAAACCAAAAATATTTAAAGAATACTGTCTCACAGTAACACCTAACAGCTAGGCTCTAAGTGGCATCTCAAAAAAAATCATGAGCATGCTAGATATGGGAATAATTTTCTAAAGCTAAGTCTCAGCTGAGACCTTTCTGTTTCCCTAGTGTCTAAACTGTTTTGTTGATTGGAGCTGCCTGTGCAGGCAGGGTGCGCCTTCCTCACGGATGGCTGCTCAGCACCAGCCAGCTCAACGACATGCCAAGCTTCGTTTTTTTCTAGGCGAGGGACTGCTGCCTATTTTGAGGATGCTCTTAGCTTGCCCAGTGGAAATGTTCCTTGCTCTTGGCCTCAGTTTCCCATCTAGGAAGGGAAGTCATCAGGTGCCACAGGATGAGCCTTCTGCAATGTCTTGAGACAATGGCAGCCATTGGCTCCTAAGCTGTCTCACCAACCAGGGAGCTAAGCTTCCTTTCTGCCCTATAAGTCTATGGTTTTCCTTTGCTGCTGCTGTTAGCTTACAGGAGTCAAATCCCCACTCTGCTGCTTCATTGTGGTGGTTTGACCAGGTATGGTCCCCCCCCCCCAGACTCATGTGTTTGAATGCTTGGCCCACAAGGAGCAGCACTATTAGGAGGTATGGACTAGTTGGAGTAGGTGTGGCCTTGTGGGAGGAATTGTGTCACTGTGGGGGTGGGGTGTGGCATTTCCTATGCTCAGCCTCTTCCCAATGTGGGATGAGAGCCTCCTCCTGGTTCTTTGTGGAAGCCCATTTCCTCCTCACTGCCTTTGGATCAAGAGGTAGAATTCTCAGTTCCTCTAGCACCATGTCTATCTGGATGCTGCCATGCTTCCTGCCATGGAGAAAATGGACTAAACCTCTGAAACTGTAAGCCAGGCCCAATTAAGTGTTGTCCTTTATAAGAGTTGCTTTGGTTATGGTGTCTTTTTACACTGATGGAAACCCTAAGAGAGTCATCACAAGGAAGGTACCCCACCTTCTTGTCCTCCCATCATCATCTACCCCAAGATGAATGGGCTAGCCCTGCCCTGACTGGAGTTGCTGTTTAGGAAAGCAAGTGGCCCTGGGAGTCAGGCATCCCTGGTCCTTCTTGAAGATCCCACTCTGCTCAGGTTTGTTGACAGCCTCTCTCCTGCCCACGGGCCTGTGTTTTCCAGGAGGAACAGCTTACTCCTTGGATCAGACCAGACCTCTTTCTTAGCTCCTTTATGCTCCAGTATGGAATGCCCTCTAGCTGCTGAGGGAAGGCTTACTCCAGCTGGCCTAACTGGGCTGAGTCTATTGGCACTCTGGACTGTAGTTCTTGAGCAAAGGCAGAGCTGGCTGCTGGTGTTGGCACTGGGTGTGTGGGGTCATCTTTAGTTCAACCCCTTTGAGTCCTGAACTACTTCTGTGTGGATGAGGGTAAGGACAAAGAGCTGAAGGATTCCCACTCTGGGAGATGAAACTTCCTCAGAATCAGGTTTGGCCATGTGAGGAGCAGAGGAAGAAACATCATCCCCCTCACTCCCTCGGTGCCAGGCTTGTGGTTGCCACTTTTATACTTGAAGACACTTTAGTAAAAGAAAAGCATAGCTCAGTCATCTACCCAGGGGGACAGGAGAGATGAGAACCTTAAAAAAATGAGTACAGAAGATTCAGGAGTGCTGTGCTTTCATGCTGAGTCTGAGAAAAGAAATGAATTATTGTGCAGAAGCACGAAGGCCCAGACCACACTGCCGCTGCTAAACCCGCAGGGGCCAGGCTGGTGGCGTGGACACAAGGAGGACAAACTTGTCACAGGGCAGTTTTGAGGGAGGAGGAGGTTAGGGGCAGCTTTCCTAGGATGGCTGGATGGCTAGGCTGGGGATTCAAGTTTCTGTGACTGACAGAGAAAGAAAGGGACAAGAGGAAAAGTCCTATACTGTGCTCCCTACCCGCTGCAGCTCTCAAACACTCACAGGTCAAGGGGGACGCACTAGAAGCCTATTCTTTGTCTAAAGGAACAGGTGGTGATGCTGCTGCAAGTGACATTGTTCATAGGGTGGCAGTTTCACAGAGCAGGCACTTGGATGATTTTAGTGTTAGGTCCTTGGCCACCTTTTATTTTACTCCCTCCTTTCCTCTTGGCCACAAAGTCCAGGTGGCTCTAAATGAGGCGCTTCCTGCTATTGTGTAATTTCCTTGCATTTTTGTGAACAAGCTGACACACCACCCATGAGAGTCCACCGCTGCCTGACTCCATGTTTGGTTTCCTTCCTGTAGTTCTTGATAGTTTGTTTCCGTCCATCTGATTGGACAGTAGAAACCCATCCAGTGCTCCTAAGCCTCTATCAGGCCCAGGAGGCCCAAGCATTTATCTAAACCTTCTACTATTTTAGGGCACCAGGCCTGCCTGGACCCACGAGGCCACTGCTGAAGGGCAGCAGAGCAGCATGTACTGTGATTTGGACAATGAGCCGGCCAAGTGCTAGGAAACTAGTGCTGGATTCAAGGGAAGGAATCCCAGAGTTGTGAGCATCAGGCTTGAAACACTTTAGGGTATCTTTGGAGATTCAAGCCCATCTGCCCTGCAGATGTATGGCAGGTGATGTAGCAGAAGTGAATGAACAGGTACGTGCTCTCAGCATGTAGCTATATGGCTCTGGGGAAGCCATCAGTACAGCTCAGAGGATGCTACATCCAGCCCTCGGCAAGTAACACACTCAAGAGTCTGCTGCAAACCACGCAGTTCAGTTTCAGAGGCAAATAAGAAACTAGCCATGTATATATAACTCTAAGAACATAAAGTGAACCAAATCAGAGGAAATGAAAAGGCTCCTGTGTGCAAGTCTCAAACAATGCTTTGGAATTTAACAAAGTAAATGTTTCTGGCAGAGCTAATACAATGACAAGAAAATCCAGCAACTGTGAGATTCCTCTCTATGTGACAACAGGTGGCACTGTGGGACAATAGACAGAGCAAACGCCACCTCACTGAAATCCTGGATGATGGGGTCCACTTATACCCACTTTGTTCCCTTTCCCTAGAATCACAGCCCATCACCTTTTGGTCCTGCAGGAAGCTGGGACTTCTATTTCCCCTGTCAGGGGAGAGGAGCATGCATGGTACCAAGGTGTGCCATTGGTAGGAAGGGACGAAAGTAAGAGCTACCTGTCACAGGGGACTACTTACTGGGAGGATCTCAGTGGGTAAGGAATGCATTACAGTTGGAAATGTAGGTGTTCCCAAAGGCCAGGTCAAAAGCTTGTACCCAGGGAGGCAGCATTAGGGGAGTCGAGAACGTTCATCTCGTTTTTTTTTTAAATTAGCTTATAAAATTATTATTAAAATTAAAATAAGTAAAATTAAAATTATTATTTTTTCCTTCTTCTTAAAAATAGATTATTTTCTCACACAAAAGTTCCCCTCGCTGTGTCCTCCCAGTTTCTCCCTACTCCCTCTCCCATCCAGATCCTCTTCTTTCTGTCTCTCATTAGAAAAGAACAGCCTTCTAAGAGATAACAACAAATAAGGTGAAATAGAGATAAAACAAAAGCCACCACACCGAAGTTAGACAAGGGAAACCAACAGAGGGAAACAATCTCAAGAACAAGTACAAGAATGATAAAGCTTTGCATTTCTACACTCAGAAGAGTCCCATAAAAAAGCTTGAAAAGCATTAGCTTGAAATTGGGGGTGGTGATACCACTGGGAATTCTTTTATTGTACAGTATTGTTTTAGCTATGCTGGGTTTTTTGTTTTTCCCTATGAAGTTGAGAATTATCCTTTCAAAATCTGTGAAAAATTCTGTTGGAATTTTGATGGGGATTGCACTGAATTGGGATTGCTTTTGGTAGGATGGCCATCTTTACTATGTTAATCCTAGTGATCCATGAACATGTGAGATCTTTCCATCTTTAGATATCTTCAATTTCTTTCTTCGGAGATTTGATGCTTTTAATCATACAAGTCTTTCTCTTGGTTAGAGGCTATTGTGAAAGATGGTGCTTCCCCAGTTTCTTTTGCAGTCCATTTGTCATTTGCATACATAGATTTTTGTGAGTTAATCTTGTATCCAGCTACCTTGCTGAATGTATTTATTAGCTGTAGGAGGTCCCCAGTAGAATTTTTAGGATCATTTATGTGTATAAAATCATCTGAAAGTAATGATACTTTGACTTCTTTCTTTCCAATTTGTATCCCTTAGATCTCCTTCAGTTATTTTACTGTCCTAAGACTTCAAGTACTATATTGAATATGTATGGAGAGAGTGAACAACCTTGTCTTGTTCTTGATTTTAGTAGAATTGTTTTGAGTTTCTCCATTAAATTGATGTTGCCTGTGGGCTTGCCGTAAACTGCCTTTATTATGTTGAAGTATGTCCTTTGTGTCTCTAATCTCTCCAGGACTTTTTATCATGAAGGGATGTTAGATTTTATTAAAAACTCTTTCTACATCTAATGAGATGGCCATGTGTTTTTTTCTTTCAGTTTGTTTATATAGTGGTTGATATGTATTTTTGTTTATTGAACCATCTCTGCTTCTCTGGGATGAAGCCTTGATTATGATGGATAATCTTTTTGATGTGCTCTTGAATTCAGTTTACAAGTATTTTATTGAGTATTTTAAAATTTATTTCCTTAAGGGAAATTTGTCTATAATACTTTTTATTGGCTCTTTATGTGGTTTGGGTATTAATGTAACTGTGGTCTCATAAAATGAATTGGGCAATGTTCCTTCTCTGTCTAGTTTGTGGGATAATTCGAGGAGTATTGGTGTTGACTCTTCTTTGAAAGTCTGGTAGAATTCAGCATTAAAAGCATCTGGCCCTGTTTTTTTTTTTTTTTTTTTTTTTAATTGGGAGCTTTTGATAACTATTTCTATTTTACTAGGGGATAGAGGTTTGTTTAAATTGCTTATCTGATATTGATTTAACTTTGCAAATTGATACCTATGGAGAAAATGATCTATTTCTTTTACATTTCCTATTTGGCAGAGTACATGTTTTTAAAGTATGTCTTTATGATTCTCTGGATTTCTTTGGTGTTTGTTATTATGTCCCTCTTTTCATTTCTGATTTTTATTAACCTGCTCTGCCTTTTAATTAATTTGCATGAGGGTTTGTTGAATTTATTGATTTTTCTCAAAAAACTCCCTGCTTCATTGACTCTTTGTATTGTTCTCTTTGTTTTCATTTTATTGATTTCAGCCCCTAGTTTGATTATTTATTGCCATCTTCTCCTTTTGAGTGTGCTCCCTTCCTTTTGTTATAGAGCTTTCAGGTATGCTGTTGAGTTGCTATTATGAGATCTATCCATTTTGTTTTGTTTTCTAATGTAGGCAGTCAGTGCTATGAACGCATCTCTTAGAACTGTTTACAGTGTGTCCCATGCATTTGCTATATTATGTATTCATTTTCATTCAATTCAAGAAAGTCTTCAGTTTGTTTCTGATTTGACCTATTTTTCATTCATCAGAAAGTTGGTTAGTTTCCATGAGTTTGTAAGGTTTCTATCGCAGATATCTGAGTTTAATCTATGGTGATCTGATAGGGTGCAGGGATTCATTTCTATTTTCTGGTGAGTGTTGGAACTTGCTTTGCGGCTGAATATGTGGTCAATTTTGGAGAAAGGTCCATAATGTGCAGAGTAGAAGGTATAGTCTTTTGAGTTTGGGTGAAATGTTTTATAAGTATGTTAAGTCCATTTATTTTATAACGGGAATTAGGTCTATTTAGTTTTTCACTAGATAAGCTGTCTATTGATGAGAGTAGGGTATTTAAGCACCCCAATTATCAGTGTATGAGCCTCAATATGAGATTCAAGTTGTAGTAGTGTCTCTTTTATAAACTTGGGAGTCCTTGTATTTAGGGCATAGATGTTAAGAATTGAAATGTCATCTTGGATTTTTCCATTGAGTATGTAGTTTCCTTCTCTATTTCTTCTGATTAGTTTTAGTTTGATGTCTATTTTGCTATATTAAACTGGATTTATGAGATTGCTTCTTAGGTTTGTGAATTATTCTTTGTTTTTGTTATTCTCTCTCCACCCTCCTCTCTCCATCTCTCCATCTCCTTTTATTCTTCTGGTCCCCATTCTTCCCTCTCTTATATCCTTATATTCTCCTTATGACTTCATCCTCCACTCTCCCATACCCTCCTGTCTTCCTTCAGGTCCCCATCCTCCTTTCTCCTTATCCTCCTGCCGGACCCCATCTCCCTCTCTTCTTATCCTCCTATGCCCCCGCTAGTCCCCAGCCTTCCCCTCCCATCCCCTACTATGTTCCTACTGGTCCCCATCCTCCCCTGTCCTTCAGCTGACCCAGTCCTCCTACCTCCTATACATTCCTACTTTCCTGCTGGTCCCTATACTTTCTTCTCCTATACCTTCCTGTCTTCAAACTGGTCTTCATCCTCCTTTCTTATGTATCTTCCTCCTGGTCCTCATCAGCCCCTCTCATATACCCCCATATCCTCCTGCTGGTCCCATCCTGCCCTCTCATATCTTCCTATGCTCCTGCTGGTCCCCATCATCCCCTTCTCATACCCTCCTGTCCTCTTGCTGGCCCTGTCCTCCCCCTCCAATATCCTCCTGTCTTTCTGCTTATCCCCATCCTTTGCTGTACCCCCTCTTCCTGGTTGTCTCCTTCCTCCCCCTTTTTTCTTTTTGTAGAGATCTCCCACCACCACCATGGGCCCCTTTCTAGTTTTATGACGTATGATGATGTATGCCCTTCCCACGTACATATACAGTTATAAAAATTAAATCTACAATCTTCATGTGAGAGAAAACATGTCTGTTTCTCAGAATCTGGCTTGTTTTTATTAAACAAATAATTTCTAACTCTATCCATTTTTCACACAGACATCAGGCTTTCAGTTTTTCCTTAAGGCTGGATAACATTTTATTGAGTATATGTACCACATTTTCTTTATCTATTCACCTCTCAATGGATACCTAGGCTAGTTCCATTTCTGAGCTCTTATGAGTAGGGCAACAATAATCATGGCTGCGCAGGAATGTCTGTGGACCTGTGTGCTGACTTAGAGCCCGTCAGGCCCATGCTCAGGAGTGGCATGGCCAGATCATACAGTAACGGTAACTAGTTTTAGTTTTGGGGGAACCCACCAAGACGACATCAATAGTGGCTGCACCCACTTTACAATTAGGTGCTAGAACTCTCAAAAGCTAGGCCTAAGGGCAGGATCATTGGACGCAGGCCCACAGAGTAGGACTCCTGCCCTTCCTTGTGTTTTGTGTTTCAGGCAGGAGTTGAGCAGCTTTGGTGCACTATGTGACCCACCATAGTGTTCTGTCTTACCAAAGGCCCAAAGCTATGTGGTCTAGCAGCTAAGGACCCAACCCCCTAGAATCATGAGCAAAAATGAAACTTTCTTTCTAGAATTTTATCATGCCAAGTGTCAGTTACAGTAATTGCAAAGCTGACTAACACAGACTGGGAGGACAAGGGAGGATTAAAGATGGGCCATGAGTGTTACTGAAAAAGCTAAGATGGATATGGAGAAATAACATTTCCACTGCTGACAAAAATATGTAATATGTAAATGTGCTTTTAATGCAAGCCCAGGGAAGAGGACATCGGAACAGGAGGAGAATAGGGCTGTGGCGTTTATTCATCTGTGCTTTGTGGTGACTGGAATGTAATGAGAGAACTGCATGCATTTGGAAGAGAGTCTTGGTGACTCTGAATGAACATGGAATTGTCTTGAAGGATCTGGACCAGCTTCTCTCAATTTGAACTTTCAGGCTTGTGTGTGATTTTCTCAGCCTTCCACTCACTCACCCATCAGCCTTGATGTGTAGGAGAAGAAACATTCGCAAGATGTGGCCTGGATGGCTTCCGTGGGAAAACATGAGATGGGAGCAACTGCAGCCTAGGACTACTGCTGAGATTAGCCATCCTGCTTCCTCAAGCCTTTACCCAGGCAGCTTGACACCCTCGTTTGCCAATGCCTGGCTCAAAAGCAGTGAGGACTTCTACTCACACAGGAGGACCCGGGATCCATAAGCAGGTTCCTGCTGGAGAGAAGGCATGGTAAGCATTGTCCCCTCTACTAATGCCCATGACATTCCAGGTGCTGCTCAAGTCATCTAAGCATGAATTTAAACTCAAGGGTACCATTTGCATTTAACTGATTGCTTCCAGCAGGGTAAGCCCCAAGAGGCAGGCTCAGCCACATTTAACTTTGCGGTGAGCCCTGGGCCTCTGCTCACCTTAAGGGATGGAGTGTTAGGGCTCCACCCAGCAATCAATATTAGGGTGAAGATGGTCATTCCAGTTAGGCCCCTAATGTGATAGGTGACTTTGAATTAACTTATTAAAAATATTAGTATATGTGTTTTATTGACATGTACATGCCATAGCATACACACGGAGGTCAGAGGAAGAAAACTTACAGGAGTTGGTTCTCTCTACCATGTTGGTTCTGGAGGTGGGGGTGCCAAACCTGGGTCCTCAGGCATGACGGCATGACCTTTACCTGTTGAGCCATGTCCCTGGCCCATCTAAAATATGTGTGTTGTAAGCCCTTACCTTTTGATATGTGCTGAAACTGTGGAATAAGTACCAGTATACTGAGCTAATTAACTAACCTGGCACCTCACACAGTTAGTTTTTCTTGTAGGGCTAACTTTTTGTACGTCAGTCTCAACAACTCTGAGACATACAACACAGTGCTGTGGCCACGTTCTGGGGAGCAGCCCTCCTGTCTGACTGAAGCTTCATCCTCCATCCTGCATCTCCTGAGACCCACCTCAGATGCTGGGTCCCACCACTTGTGTCTAGAAGCTCAAGCTATTTGTCCTGGGCTTTCTTTTGGACTTAATATTCCAGCACTTTTGTTAATGATAAGGGGTGAAGTAATTTCTTCTGTAACTGCTTCTTTGCTGAAATTAGGGCACTGTTGTCATTATCAGAGCCCAAGAGACTTCCAGACCTGTGGTCTTGGTAGTTGGGGGTGTGAAAGTATCAGCTCCCAAGAAATTTCTCTCCTCAAAGTCTAGGATTTAGACAAAAGCCAACACTCTCTCAGATACTTGAGAAGCTAGTTCCTACTTGTTAGAATGAGTCATTCTCCTCATCTCTGGCAAAAGGGACATATGGTCCTTCCATTAACATATACTTACAGTGCCTATCTGTATATCAAGGTCCATGCTAACCTCCAGGGTCCCTCAGCCTCTACTTACTAGTTCTTGCTTAAATACTTCAAAGCCTCCCACCCAGTCCATGGCTCCTTTTCTCCCAAGTGTCCATTCCCTTAAAGCCCTGGAGATTGCTTCTCCCCTTGCTTCTCTATGGTGATGTCCACCATACAGACAATTCCTATCTGGTGGGGGAAAGAGGCAGTGTCCTGGATGGATCCCCACTAGATTTAGCAGGTTAATGCTAAGAATCAGTCCCCTGGCAGGGTAGCCAGAGACAAAATGATTACATGCCTCCTGACCAGCCCCTAACAGGCCTCCCATCAGGAAATTAATTTTTATAAATGGAGGGAGGTCACTCAGAGGCCAGATGAAAATCCTGCAGAGTTCCTTACCCTACTTACAGAGGCGTCTCCAGCACACAAAGCTAGATCTGAATTCTCAAGAGGGCATGTGTGTTCTCTCGCTTCCTTGCCCAGTTAGCTCCATATTAGGTGAAAAAAAAAAAAAAAAACCTTAATAGGCTGAATGACAGTCCTCAAACTCCCCAAAGAGGTTGGCTGACTATGGCGTTTAAGGTGTTTAATGGAAGAGAGGATAGGAAAAGATAGACAAGGCCTCCCATGCTAGGCAGAAGTACCAGCTCCTGGCAGTGGCCTACAGTGTCCTCCAAAGACAACGAAGGGACACAAACAAACTCCACCCACACGGGGATCGCTTTAAAGTGGCAAAGCTGGCCACTGGGGGAAAGTTGCCCTTCACTTGCCCACCTCCAGGACCCTGCCGGAACTATGGACAAGCAGGACACTTGAGAGTTGACTGCACCGCCAAGGTAGGTCAGTGCTCTAAGTTTCTCTTACACAGGAAAGTCTCTTGGATCTTCTGGGCCTGGTGGCCAAAGCCTGAAACTACCCTGGGATCTCCATCTCCCCTGCCCCAAAACCCATCAAGATTATCACAGAGGAGCCTAGGATAACTTTCCAGGTAGTGGGTAAGTCTCTGCCATTCTTAACATATTTAGAAGCTATTGGGCCTATATTTCTTGCTTACTGTTATAAAACTTACCCTTCTCAGATCTCTGTGGTGAGTGTTGGTGGCTGTTGATGGTCAGCCCACTAGTCTGGGGCTACAGGTCCTCTCCTCTGTTCCCTCTGAGGTCACCTGATAGCCATGATATCTCTGCCCAATAATGCAATGAGGAAGGAGTAAGCTAAGTTACACTTTTCCTTTCCAGCCAACTCCCTCTGAAAATTCTTCCCCTTCTAGCCTCTGAAGAGCCCCCTTATTCACTGACTAACAATGTTTCACCCTACCCCCTCATTGGCCCACAGGGATGAGACACTTCCTCTCCCACAGTGGCCTCACATCATTCCTATATTAAGATCCTACTCCAGGACTCTATTTTCTTAACCCTGCTGCTCTCAATACCATATTTGTCTAAAACATAGACAGAGCTTAAAACCTATCATTTGGTGCTTTCTTAATAAAGGCATTCTCACATGCACTCACTCGCCCCACTACACTTCTATCTTGCCTGTATTAAAACCTGATGGTTCTTACTGTCTAGTCCTGACCTCAGGATTATTATTATTTTTTAAAGATTTATTTATTTATTATATGTACAGTGCTTTGCCTGCATGTACGCCTGCAGGCCAGAAGAGGGCACCAAATCTCATTATAGATGGTTGTGAGCCACCATGTGGTTGCTGGGAATTGAATTCAGAACCTCTGCAAGAACAGTCAGTGCTCTTAACCTCTGAGCCATCTCTCCAGCCCCCTAGGATTATTAACGTGGGTGCCATTTCTCTATACCAGGTAGTCCCTAACCCTATACCCTACTCTCACAGATTCCCTCTTCTACCTTTCATTTTATTGTCCTAGACTTTAAGGACTTTCTGTACCATTTCTTTTCACCAAATTCACAGTCTCTTTGCTTTTACCTGGGAGGATCTGGACACTTGGACAGCATTCCAACTTACTGTGACAGTCCTCCCGGAGGGGTTCCAAGATAACTCACATTTTTCTTAAAAGTCAGGCTCTTGACACTGACCTCCTCTCCCTAGATCTGTCCCACAGCCACTTAATTCAAGATGTGGACAGCCTTCCACTATGCACTCCCTCAGTCCCACTGTCACAACAACATACTGCTCAGCCTCTGAACTGTTGAAAGAAACAAAGGATACAGTCTCCCTTTTGAAAGCTTGCCTTTCTCTTAGGTCAAGTATCTAGGCTTTCTGCTATCCCCTAAAAGCTGCGAACTCTCTTGATCACAGGCAATACCTATGGCCCCACATACCTCCACCCATCAGGGAAAGGATTCTCTCTTTCCTTGGCCTGGTGAGTACCTTAGAACCAGCATCCCTAATATTGCTCTTCTTGCTTGCAGCTAAGGGTTCCCTAACTGAGCTTCTAGATCCTACTAAGACTGTCGTGCCTGCTTTCCCTCCCCTCTGAGATGCATCCTCACAGGACCCGGCCCTGGCTTTCCCAGACGTTGACCAACCCTTTAGCCTGTATACTACTGAAAAATGGTAGATGGCTCTGGGACAAATGAGAGGGTTCACCTTTGCTCTGGTTGCTACCTTTTCAAACAGCTAGACACAACCGTCAGAGGGTGGAAACCTTGCTTATGGCCACTACCAACAGCCCCCCGGGAGGCTCCTAAGATCACTTTGGGTAGCCCTTTCTGTTCTCTCAGCACACCGCCTCAAAGATCTCCCATTCTAAGCTTCATCTTTTTCACATCACCTTCCTAGAAACCCTGATATCTCACGTGGTTGCGGCTCTGCTCTCAACTCCTGCTACTCGCCTTCCCAAGGCCAGTATCCTTACCATTCCTGCCGAGAGACACTTGAAGCCCTTACCTGCAGAGACCCACAACTTTCTATTTCCCCTCTGTCACATCATGACTTTAGTTGGTTTATAGATGGGTGCACATTTCAGCTCCATGGGCTCCTGCCAAGCAGGTGATGCCATAGTCTTCTATGACCTGGTTATAGAATCTGTCCCTCTACCCCTAGGAGCTACTTCTCCGAAGGAAGAGCTCATAGCCCTCACCTTAGCACTAGACAGAACTATCGGCATATGCAGAGAACCTAAATATGCTTTCCACATTCCACATTACCGTGCTTCGATTTGGCAGGAGAGAGGTGTTCTCACCACTAGAGGAACATCTATTTACCAGTGGGGCCTCTAATTCTAAAGCTGCTAGAAGCCTCTTAATGTTCCAAAGGGGCACCAGCTGCCTACCAATGATGCAGCCTTGGGAAATGCTTTTGCTGACATTACTGCTAAAGAGGCAAGCTGGCATTCCTACCATCCTTCCCTCTAGTCTCCTCCAAACTTAATACCTGTGTACTCCAAGTCCCAATGCCTGGTCCTCCAAGTTATGGGAAAGGTCACAAGCCCTTCTATGGTACAGGTACTGTTCTCCTGACCCCCCC
>OU015742.1:128180186-128190651 GCA_907169655.1 Acomys percivali
AGAGAGAGAGAGAGAGAGAGAGAGAGAGAGAGAGAGAGAGAGAGACCATCCTCATGGATGGGCAGTAGAGAGCTTAGGCTATTGATTGACCTGTAAGTCTCAACTCTCTGAAGCTCACAGAAATGTAAAGTTTTTGGTATATTAGCATGATCATTTGTTTGTAATCTGCACTGAAAGCCTCATTGTATGTGTCTGGAAACAGCTGGAGTGGGCTCACATATTTAAGTCATAGAGAAAGCTGTGGGTTTTAGTTTTAAATCATGAACACTCCTCTGTCTAAGGGCTGGATACAGAGACTGGACAGAGATGTTTTCAGCACAATGGGAAGTACTTTTAAGTGTATTCAATCAAAGGAAATTTAAAAATTTGAGCCTGTGACTATGATAATAGTAGTTGGTACTTCACCAGAGCTCCATTGATTGATGTTAAGACTCTGGACTTTGATATAACAATAGCATACTCAGAGGGAAAGAAGATATAACAATAGCATACTCAGAGAGAAAGAAATCTGAAACATTTCTCATTTTTTACATATCTTAAATCACTTTCTTAGACCTTTATAATTTGCATTTATGCATCTTATGTATCTTAAATTACTTTCCTAGACTCTCACAACTTATATAAACTTCAAACCTTTTCTTTTCATTCCATCATTTCCCATGAGAAACAAATGGTAGTGAAGTTACATATACTTTTTATAGCCTTAGTAAAGATGGCTGCTGGACACACGATTGCTTCCATCCTGTTGAAGTCATCAGCCAGGATGCAGGTGAGCAATAAGGGTGCTATTTTAAAACATCTATTTTCCTAAACAAGAGTTAAATTCAAGTTACATAGACAGTAGGCTGTCATAGATCTATTTGCTTAAACAAGAATTAAATTACATAAATAGGATGCTATAGCAGATTAAGATTACCTATGTATAGATTTTTAAAAATTATCAGCTATTTGTTACAAGTCTTAATCCTTTTCTTGCAGATTTTACAGATTCTTTTAAACCATATCAGTGAACTTACCAATCCTGAGATAGTTTATACAATAGTTTTAAGAGATTTTTTTTGAAAGTAGAACAAAGAAATTGTAGAGAGAAATGATTTCTAAGAGTGGAAAGTAGAAAAGGCTTAGCGATAAGAGGCTTTTGAGAGTGTAGAGCAAAGAAAGTTTATACAGAAGATAATTTGGGGATTATTTATTTGTGCAGCGGCAGAAGTTGTTACCATACAAGCGAATCTGGAAACCAAGTGTGCCATGTTTGGCCATTGAGCTACCATGAGGCCAACCTGTTGACAGTAAGGTTTCAGTGAAATCTCTAAGCCGAAGGAGGGAAGAAGAAAGGCTCACAGACCAGAATTCTACTAGATGGAAGTTCCAGTAAGCTCCAATAAATCCCAAAGGTGGCTGAGAAAAAGAAGAGAAAAGGGTGGCCACGAGGGACAAGGGTTGCAAGCTGGAGCATCATGAGAGTGAGCATGGTAGGGACCCAGGGGGGCATAAAGAAGGTGAAGGACTTAGAGAGCAGGCCCTAGGGTGAGGTGAGGAAACACGTGAGGAGGGAGAAAGGGTTGGAGAAAGAAGGGTAAGTGTCTTGGTGACAAGAATTTTAATCTGGTCATCCTCAAGTGTAGAGAGAAATGTCCCAAATCACAGAGAAGAGGCACCCCTTTCCATGTTGATGGGGAGCCAAGGGGGCAAGAGGACCATGTTGATACTTCAGGCTTTTATAGTAATAGTAGATGAGACAGGCAGCTCTGCAGTGATGTTTACCTAGTAAAGGAGAAATGAGCGGTTAGAGCAGGTAGATGGGAAAGCAGCTGAAGAGGTGGACTGGAGAGGCTTTTAGGAAAAGGGAGGATTCCAATGGAGGAAGAGGGGAAGTTATCTTAGCTGAGAGTTGTCCACGTGATGGCACCAGGAGCCAGAGAGACTAAGAGGACAATTATTCAGTGGGCAAGGGAAGATGAATGGATAGAGCAGGTGGAGGGAGGAGAAGGGTGAAGAGGCAGACCCGACAATTTGGAGTCAAATGTGGCAGTCAAATATGGCAGGTGGCTTCTAGATGTAAGCAGAATCAAATGATTCAAACATATTTAGGGAAGTCAAATGAGTAGATTGGTTGGCTTAGGAGTGGCTGAGCCACTTGGAAGGGCGCTCATATATCCCTCTTCTGGGTTTAGTGAAGACGTGACTGCTCCAAGTTTTTTATTGTATATATGAGGGAAAGTACAACCAGAGGAATCTGGAAGAGTCCTGCACAGGGAAAGAAAGGAAGTAGTACACTAAACCAGGCCATGAAAGGAGAGAAGAGGAAACAGTGGTGGAGAGTGAGAGAGGAGGACCAAAAGGGAATGGGGATGGGGATTGGGGTAAGAGAACAGAGACAGAGATAGATAGATAGATAGAGGGAGAAGACCAAGATTCAAGAGAGTACATGGCTAAAATTATATAGGAATGAGAGGAGAGGCCCACGAGCTGGAGAAGTTTAGGGGAGGGGCAGGCTGAGAAGAGCTGAGAAGAGGAAGGACGCCAGCATGGCCCCTGTAACAAGTACTTGCTATGCTGAGGGCCTGGAGGCAGCAAGTGCTTTGGTATGCCGTAGGCACCACTTGTCCTGCATTTCTACTGGACCTGACAGTTACTAAGTCTAACTCACTGGTACTTCTTTAATAGTAGGTTCAACTTCTGACAAATTATCAGTCTCTTATAATTAGTATGAGACTAACCAGAAGGATGGAAGAACAGGTGTTTGCTTTAAATAGCTGCATGGAGGCACCTGTGCGTACCTGTAGACCAGCTGACATCCCCGGGATCGGGGTGATAGAGATACAGCAGTGTGTACCCACCTCTCCAGTATCTTGAGCTGTAGCCTCGGGTGGTGAAATCCCCCTGTCCTCACTCTTTATGAATCCTGACCGGGTGGTCACTCTTGCCTCTCTCTCTGTGATTGGCAAAGTGGATTTCCTGTCAGAAAGTGTCCTGTGAATAAACACATATCTAGTCATTGTCATCAGAACTTAGAAGACCACTCCAGGGCCGGTGACCACATGCTTCACAGCAGCTGGACACAGACATGAAAACAGCAGCCACCTCTCTAGACATAAAGTCAGGGAAGTCACTCAGGGGACCACAGAGAATGGCTTTCTCTATGGCCTCACGCAGGTCGTTAACTGGTAGCATGACTCCAGAGGGGCCCGTGGAGAGTGGGGCCTGTGGGTTTTTGGCAGTGTCAGGAGGAGTCCCAGGGCACAGTAGCTAGAAAAGTCATTCATTGTAGCTGGAGTAAGCTGCATCCAAGCCTCACCCAGCCTCATTTAATGTATCATGCTTTTAATTATTAAAGAAATGTGCAGTGCCCATAAGAAGAAACAAAATTGTAAGGCAGAAGTTTGCAACTGACTGCTGGTATTCTGTTTAATGGCCTGTCACATTTGCAGCAGCTGTAGGTTTACAAGCTGCCCTGGAGATGTGTAAGGCCATGTTACTGTCACATCGCCCATATACTCCATGGCCCCCACTCCCATGTGCATGCATGTGGCTATGTGGCTCTTGAAGATGAGTCGTGCTCTCTCCCATCCTTGAACCATGGGCTGCCCCTGTCTGCACATTTCCCTGAAGTATGAGTTTTGTCATGGGCACAATCCTAGCCCTCTTACAACAAAATACGTTTTTTGGTTTTTTTTTGTTTTGTAAGATTGCTGAAGATGGTTTAAAGAAACACCTTTCCAAGAAAATAAAGTAGGAACTAGTCCTGTATTGTGGAGCCCTAAAACAGGCTACCAAGCATCATGTACTGTGTAAATATCTTTGCCTGAGGGATGCAAGATGTGTAGGCCGTGGTTGACTTGTGTGTGTGTGTGCTTGGGAAAGAATGCTGTGGATATAAAGGGAAATCTGTCTTCCAGAGGCAGGATGGGGAGAGAAAAAAGAAGGGAAAGGTGAAAGATGAATGGGGGGTGGGGAGAGCAGGGGAAAGAAAGATGATGTGCGTGGTGGGTGGGAGAAAACCTGACAGTTGGCTTAATTCAGGCTGGTGGGCACACTGTGGGCACAGACTTGGGTCCTTGTGAACTGCTTAGTGGAGGATCTCCCATAGTGCCCCAGTTTCCTGGGAATACATACTGTTCTACACAGTATGGACACATGCCCATCCTCCAGTTTATCGTGTTATCTTAGAGGATAATCTTACTTACTGGGACACCATAGCTGCATCCTGACTGGTTCTCATGACACTTTATAGAGCCCTGCCACAGTGGTTGGTGGGTAGTAACTGCCTCATCTGGCCACTGCTCTGGCCATACAACCAGTTATGTGCATGACCTGGGTCCTTCCCACTGAATAAGACCAGCTCTCTTCTGCCCCTACATCACTTGATCCACCCTTATTACCTAAACCACACCCAATAGTCTAGTCTGCTGTACAGCGCCTGTGATAAGTAAGACTGGGGTTTCAACCTCCTTCATAATAAGGGAGCTTGGGAAGAGCCACACCCAGGAAGAGCCACACCCAGAAGAGTGGAAACAGTCTGGGTAGGAAATAAGTAGGAGGAAGAACTTACCACCTGCATATTACAGTCCAGGTGAGACTGGCCAAACCACCAATGAGGAGTGCGCCCAGTGCGATGGAGACCCAGGATGCTTGGGGTAGCCTGCCAGAATCTGTACAGGAGGACACGGGTCAGGAGATCTGACCAAGCATGGCCACATCCCTACCTGGCTGGCTCCTAGCACAACTCTGTGGGACTCTGCTGGATAAGGGTGAAGTCTGACTTCCCTGATAGCCATTCATGCTTGATCTATGAAGGCAGACTCCCTTTTCTTAGTGGGGTTCTCACTCAACCTGATCTGGTAAACCCAGATTTTGAAGGAAGTATCACATAGCCCTCAGGAGAGATTAAAAGCCCCACCATTTCCTGATAAGGACCTTGACAAACAAACACAGGGAATCGTTGAAAATACCACACCCTACGCTGAGGAGATGCTAGCCTAGAGCAAATGACCTTTAATTGTACCTAGAAGTCATCCCTCACACCTATGATAATTAAGTACTCTTTTGTCCTTCTTGTGATAGGACCTCCCTGCCCCCAACACTCCCCAACCCTCGCAGTACCCCACCCCCAGTTGAGCTAGGGTTACTATATATAAATGAGGTACTGTACCACTGTATGTATATTAAGTATCCTGGCACCCTTAGGCCTACAGAATCAGACACATTTACACTCAAAACCCCTCCCCACTGCCCAAGGTTTATAAATAAAAGCTGGCTGGCTGGGGTGCTCACTTGCTCTCTGGCTTGTCATTCCTCCACCATGACCATCTGAGACTTCCTTTATGCCAGGAGGGGGACAGGGGAAGGGGGGAACTGCCAGTGGATGCCCAGTGGTTAGACAGCAATGGTGGAACTGCCTTTGCGGCCGCTGGGGCCTGCTCCATCACTGACCCTGCCTGGGTGCTGACCCCAGGTAACGCAGCACCAGGCCTGTGTCCCACCAGCAGGTTTCAGACATCTGCCTGCTTCTGCACTTGGCATAGCTGCTCAAACAAGGAGCTGTAACACTTCGCATCATCATGAGCTTGTAGAACTCCCAAGTCTTCACGGCCTTTTGAGACCTGCAGTCTCATTAAAAAATGAGCTAAGCTGTGATACTCTGTATAAAACTCATTTTCCACCTCTAACTTGTCCTAGTGCCTAGGCTATGAGCCTCATCCTAAAGCACTGATCTAGCTGCCCCTAAGCAAGAAATGTTCTTGTCTGGAGGCAAGCAGTGCCTGGACCAGCCCCCCAGAAATGGGACCCAGGCCCTCCCCACCTCTCTGCCCTTGGATGCAGAACAGATGCAAACTTTTCAGATAATATGCCTTTCCTCCAGTGAATTGTAGGTAGGGAGAGCTGGCAGGAACTGGCCCTTTAACTGGGAGAGAGGCTCAGGTCTAGTGACCACCACAGTTGTAGAGCTGGGACGGGGATGTTCTTTCTTTCTCAACTAGGACAGTGAGCTTCCTAAATGAACTTCTTAAGGCCCCTAAAGGACTCAGATGGGACAGGAATGTGGGCACACAGCCCCACACCTGAAGAACACGGCACATGGCACTGTCTTCATATGCATTTTGGGATTTGCAAAGATTGTGAGATGCAGCTGGGGTCCAGGATGGCCGACTGTAGCTCTGTGCAGTTAGAGCTTTTGAGAGGATCTAGAGACAGATGCAAGTTTCCCAGTGACCTTCCCCACATAGAGATGAATCAAACCATTCATTGTAAATTAGAGAGCAAAGGGCAGAGCCCTTGGACCAGTCTAGCCAGGGGCCTGCAACATCTGGACTCTCCTGTCAGTTGTCTACCACTGGCTCCCTGGCATTGTTAGAAATCACCCAGCAGAATGCTGGTTTTTAAATGTCACATACTGTGTCCATCACTGTGAAAGGTGCCACACCAGTAAAGCAACAAGAACAGTCCGAGCAGGAGGCTGCAGGACCTGGGTCAGTGCTGGCTAGGGAAGCTCCTGAGTGAGAGAGGAGGCAGTAGAGAGGCCTGCTAGCTTAGACTGGATTTGCAACTGGGACCTGGCACCCCAGCTGTTCTTTCTTTTAGAATCTAAAAGCTCCCAGAGTTTGACCCTCTTGGAAACTGGGGACACCAGCATTTCTTAAAGTTTCTTAAAGTTGACCCCTCGAGGTTTAAAGTTGTCAGTGTTCCAATTAAAAACAATTTAGATGGATTCCACATTCTACCTGGCTTCTTTCCTAGGCACTGCCTTACCAAGACCTTTCTCCCCTTCCCCTGAATGAATTTAGTATTCCATTAGGTCATCTACTGTGCCTTTGCCTGTAGACTCTCAAGACTTGGCTTGTGCACCCTGCTCAGCTCCAAGCTCTGCTCTGAGTCCTTTGTGCGGGGTGTAAAACCTCCACACATTTGTCACTCTGGAATGACTTGAAGATTAATTTCAGCCCTGGTTAAGACCCTCAGTTCCACACTTTCAAGGGCCATTGTTCTTCTTGCTTGTTTCTGGAGCGTGGGCTATGTGGTGCTAACACATCAAATGAAGAAAATCTGTCCTCAACACTTCTCTGGCTTCAGTGCTAAACATTCAGAGAGGAATTCTGAAGATGACCTGGGCCAAGCATTAGAATTGCAGACAGGTGCCCTTTAGCTGAGTGACAGCATCTGGAGCTTTATTCTGGGCCCTTGGATCTGTCTCATGGAATGACAGAAGCTTTGCAATATTTCTGGGCCTACAGGGAATTAGCGTACTGACTTTGGTGCCTCGTGGCTCACCTTGGTAGGTGTCCTTTTGAATTAGCTTTCCTGAATTTACAACTGTAAATGTGGGCAGAAGTGGCCTCACATTCTGCTCTACACATTCTGAAGCAAGATTTACATCTAAAAGGCCTCTCGGGTATGCTATTGAAAGTCGTCAGGGCGCCATTCCATGAGTTTCTCCAGGATCACATTGTTCTCCTGCCACTAGGCAGGGGGAGCCTCAGTTTGGCACTTGGGAAGGTTTGGGGCACCCTCAAAGAACATCCCTAAAGTCTAAGGACTCAACCAAGATATATATTTTTTTAATTTCAAAGAAACTGGTCAACAGACAAGGCAAGGAAGATACTCACCTATACAGGTCTTCTCATCCTCACCCAGCACGTAGGGGTCTGTGCACACACATCGGAAGCTTCCCTTGGTGTTCTTGCACTTTGCAGAGGGATGGCAAGGTGGGTGTGTCAGGTCTACACACTCATTAACATCTGCAGGACAGTGCACAGTCAGTAGTAGGGGAAAAAGACCTGTGTCCTCAGTGCCTTAGAGCAGACCTTTTCTGGGCCAGCTACCAGCTAGGCCCACCCTTGCTATCAAGAACATCGTGGCTACGTCCTTAACTTTAGAAATCCAGGAACTCGTGAAGTGAAAAGTCAAGATAAAAACAGCTGATGGGTGTGGACTGGGGACAAAAAGTAATTTCTATGACATAAAATTGTTGAGTGGAAGCAGGAAGGGTGTGCTGCTCTTAAGAGTTCATCAGAGAGGAACCCCGTGAACCGTTATGTCAGATCATATTGAGTAAGGTCAGTGGTCCACCCAAGCATACTGAGGACATTCAGAATTTCCCTTAGCTAAGCTTTCCTTTAAAGGCACAAGTCCTAAAACAAAGAGCCTGAATGAGTATGTCAAAGTTCAGGTTTTTAGACAAAATGAAGTAAGGTATACAAGCTCAGAGCACACACTACCAAGGGCTAATCAGCCATAGGGCATCACTGTGCCAAACCCTGAGGGTCACACCCTAGTGAGACACTGCCAGTAGGGAGGACCAGCAATCCTAGTCAAGTGAGCATTTCTTAAGGATCCAGGTTTGTCATGATGTTACTAAAGATTAACTACAGAATGTGATGATTCAGAGTGATCAAAGGACCAGTTGTCAGAAGCAACATATACACACAGATGTTGCCACTTCATAGAACATCTGGGCTTCTGTTGCTCTTTCATAGGCATTCTGTCTTCTGGCAGAGAATCTCTCATGGTGTTCTCAGTGATAAAAATCCTTTGTCTTGTTCCCTGGCTTACTATTGTTCATGATTAGACCCAAAACAGAGTTGGCGTTCTGTCAGCTCTGGGCCTTCACAACCCACGTTCCACTGGCACAAATCTGGGAGAGTAGAAGTGTTGGTTTACATTCAGGTTTCCAGCCTAGGTTGGAGTTTTCTTGGCAGTAGCTTCCATCTCTTACCTGGTGGGCTTCAGATCCATTGATTCCTGGGCAGCTCACCTTGCTGCCAGCCATTTTCCTAACTGTGCTTCCTCTCTTCCTTGTCCTGTTTTCTTAGACTACAGTTATGCACTGGGGGAACCCGACATGACTATCTGCCATGGTGCCCAGAACACAGGAGTCAGCCATGGCCAAGGCTGAGACTTGACTCTCTGCCTCTTTCCTGATGAGGGCTTAGAAGTGATGAGCATTGCAACCCTTCAAGAACAAAGCATTGTGGCTTTCACAATTGAAATGAACTGTTCATCCTTGTGGCAACGGATATGTAAACTAATGCTCACCCTCAGACACTGGATGTTTCCCACATGCTCAGAGGTGTCTGGCATGTTCACAGTGCTCTGCAGAGTCATACCACCTTTCCATAGCTCTTAAAAAAGACAAAAATCTTTGCATTTTATCTCTTCAAACCAGCCAAGTTCTTTTATGACATCACCTCTGTATTCAAAGACTTTACTAACTATATCCCACAGCCAGCAGGCCATGGAAGGCTGACTCTGGCAATCTACTCCTTCCATGGGACCACCTGGTATGCAGGGACTTCCATTCAGGAGGCTCTCATTCATGTGACTGATGAACACTGAGAAAAGATATGCTGTCTAAAATCAGGCCTCCTCTTGTCTTCTCTCCCTGCTCCCTGGCCCTAGCAGAAGCACTGCTCACAGGAGGCAGATGTTAAGGAAAACAGAAGACCCTAGCTACTGGAACAATAGGCTCATTGGCAAGGAACTGGAGGCCAGGTGCAGCCTTTCCCACAGACTTGTCTCTGCAGACAAAACCCAGGACTCAAGCTCTTCCACCAGAGGCTGAAAACCTTGCCAACTTTCCAAGCATCTTGGGCGATCCCTACTCAGCACAGTCACAAGAGAGAGGCAGGCGTAGGAAGCCAGGGGATGCCTTACAGCAGGCCCTGAGAGTGCCCGTTTCCTTCTGCTTCCTATTAGTGGCCATGAGAAGGATTCAGAAGTGAGTCTCTGATCCTGTGGAGGCCAAGAACATAGCTGGGAAGGAGGATGCTCAAGGGGTGGGGATGTGGGGTGATAGTTGTGGGTCTTTCTAGGGGTGCATGGAGTGAGCGCCTTCTGTTACTTCCTCTGTGGAATGGGCTCTGTAAGTTCTTTCCACAACCTGTCTAGAACTAATTGGCTCCTTTTCTTCTTCTTGCCTAAATCACCATGAGTCCAGATTTGATGTGACTGTCTCCATGTTTTGCCATCTGGGGAAAGCAATGAAGTGTAGCTAACAGAGGGAGATTCTTCTCTTTGTGTGCCAGAACCTGTGCTCAGAATAGTGTTTTTGTGAAGGATCTGATACTCTCCACTGGGAAACACAGATTGTTTTGTAGTTGCTGTTAACCACCACACCACGTGACACCACTGACCTTTACAGACAGGAGGCTCTGAGTCCCATCCATCTTGGGTGCATGTGACCTGCTCTTGGCCTTGCAGCTTGTATCCATGGAGACAGGAATACACCAGTACCAGCTTCCCAGACTCTTCACAGTGCACAAAGTTCCCATTGTCCACCTTGTCTGGGAAGACACACTTGTCGTCTGTGGAATGTTGAAGGTCACAGCGCAGTGAAGCCACAAGAGGGAAGCCACAAGAAAGAGTCTAGACCAGCACCCCTGCTGTGGGCTGAGCTGCGCCCCAAATCAAAACTTCATGCCGTGTGTGTGTGTGTGTGTGTGTGTGTGTGTGTGTGTGTGTGTGTGTG
>OU015742.1:128190661-128213392 GCA_907169655.1 Acomys percivali
GTGTGTGTGTGTGTGTGTGTGTGTGTGTGTGTGTGTGTGTGTGTGTGCGTGTAGCACTACATTTGGAGATAGAGACTGCAGAGAAGTTTCCTTGGTCATTTCTTGGTCTGGGATGAAAGTGGTCAATAGGTTTGTATGTCTGGCTCTCTCTATGGACATGTACAACATGCATTCCTCTGTGTCTTTTGGCAAGTGGGTCCCAGGCCCTGGAGAAATGCCTGCCATGTCGCTAATTCTTCAGCTCTCACTTGAAGCCAAGTCTTAACATGGCACAAAACTGATGTCATGGTTAAAGAGTAAACACTTTTTGGAGTTGAGAACATTCCTCAGTGTGAAGGTCAGAATTAGGATATCCAAAGCCCATCTAAATGCTGGCTGGATATTGCCATGTCCACAATGCTAGGACAGGAGGCAAAGACAAAGGATTCTCAGTGCCACCTGGCTAGCCAGACCAGTGAGTTCTAGCAACAGTGGGAGAGCCTGCATCAATAAAGTAAGATGACGATAGATCAAGAACACTCAACATCAACTCAGGCATCCAGATGCATGTGCACACAGGTGTGTACCCAAACACATGAAAACATGAATCCACACAACATACATGTGCCACACATATACATATATGTACAGGCAAAAATAATAAATGTCTTGTGTCAGTGGTAATACATGAGATAGAATTTAGTCTAGCATGTGTGGAACTAAAACCAAGGTGAGAACAGTTACTTTGCTAATTAAACCTTAGGATTTATAGGGCCCTGCTCAGCCTCACATCCGCTCTATTTAGCCAAATGCCAGGCACTGCTTGCTCTTAAATGAGAGCTCATCTGCAGCTTCTTAGCCAGGAGGACTTGAGCCAGGAGGATTCCAGGAGGCTCTGTACTCATGGGGGCCAGAACTCCATAGTACTGTTCGACTCTTCATGAGCACAGAGCCCATGACAGAGGAGGAGAACCTGGGGGTTGCCAGTGCAAAGGCCCAGCAGCTACCAAGCACCAAGTGTGAACCTGGACGGGGCTCAGGTCTCTCAACTGTTGCAGACTTAGCTCTCACTGTACTACCTCAATGTACTACCATTCTTCAGGAGAAGACAAGGCTTGGTCTCACCAGTACTTTCTCAGCAGCACAGCTTTAAAATCAGCCTCTTTGAGAGGCTACACCAGCTTCAGTGTCATGATAAAATAACAAGAGGCTCAGAGTCACCTTGTGGAAAGGTCTCCCTCCACACTTTGAGGTCCATGCTAGGAATGTCTTCACAGGACTCAAAGTCCTGGGGGAATTTTCCAGTACGGAAGGCATCTACAGGTACCCTGGTGAGGCCAGTGTTGTCACAGATGACTCGAGGTAGTGAGTGCTTTTCCAGTTCTTGCCTCTGGGCATCTGTGAAGACATGACTGTTCTCCCACCAAAACCTGCACAGGAGAGGGCATGTGAGTGGGGGTGGGATGGTGTATTACTTCTGTTCCCTCCTGTGCTCAGTACCCCTATAGAGCAGGCTATCAGAGGGTAGCCACAGCACCCAGGGTCTGTGAGAGCCAGATATTGTGGACACCGAAGAGAAAAGGAAGGGATGAGGCTGTCTGTGGGATGGGCCATCTGCAGGACAGCATGAGCTGACCTACTTGTAGAAGAATGGCTACAGTGAGTCTGCATGGGTACCCCCCTGCCTCAGAAACAAGTGAGGCCACAGCAAAGTCAGCCACAGGAAGAAGTGTTATTCAGCCCAACGACCAAGTGTTGTTCTTGTCCCTACCTGAGGACTAGGGCCATCAGAGAGAAAGAAAATAATGTTAGTTCTTCTCAGAATATCCATATCATGGACAAAGCTTCCATTTTCCACATCCCTTTACCCTATAAAGAACATCTCCACTGGAGGGGACAGGAACTCCACAAGAAGACCAACAGAGCCAACAAATCTGGGCCCAGGGGGACCAGGGGGACTGATGCACCAAACATGGACCATGTATGGAGAGGACCTAGCTCTTCACCCCCACTCAGATATAGCTGATAGGCAACTCAGTCTCCATATGGGTCCCCTGTTAAAGGGAGCAGGACTGCCCCTGCCATGGACTCTGTTGCTTGCTTTTTGATCACTTCCTCCTGGCGAGGCGCCTTACCATGCCACAGAGGAAGAGGATGCAGACAGTCCTGAGGAGGCTTGATAGGCTGGAGTCAGTTGTTAAGGGAGAAGGGCTCCCCCTCTCTGAGGACTAAGGGGATGAGAATAAGGGGGAAGAGGAAGGGAGGGTGGGACCAAGAGACGAGGGAGGGGACTATGATTGGGATGTAAAGTGAATAAAATTTTAAAAATAAATTTAAAGTAAAAAAAAAAAAAGGATGTCTCCAGCAGAGCATGGTGGCACACACCTTTAATCTCAACACTCAGGAGGCAGAAGAAGGCAGATCTCAGTGAGTTCGAAGCCAGCCTGGTCTACAAAGTGAGTCCAAGACAACCAAAGCTACACAGAGAAACTTTGTCTCGAAAAAGCAAAACAAAAACCAAAAACAAAGAATGTCTCCATTCCTACTTGGGAACACATTCCATTAGAATGTGAGAAGGAGATGAAATCTGCAAAAGGATCACAGATGAACTTAGAAAGCACGAGAAGGAGTCTCCTCTCTATCAGTTGGTTGAGTGACATCTTGCTTTTTGGAGACATCCAGTCATAAGCACTAGAGTGAAAAATCACAGCAGCACTCCAAGCATCTGGCAGAGGCTCTTGGACTTTGCCATTGAACCTGACCCAAGGGTCATGTCATACTCAAGGGAGTCCAGGAAATGACCTGCCTACCAAGTTTGTGTCTTCTAGTGTCCTAATTATGTCAAGACACATGATTTTTTTTCTAAAAACACAGTTTCAAGGGAGATAAAAAACTTCTAGGATTTCTTTCACATGTCTTAGCTGTGTGAATGCTTTACCGTCCCCTGGCCACCATCTGGTATCAGACCATGAGGTGTGACATATTAAGCCCCTACTTGTCAATCCTCCTTTGTGTGCATAAAGTTCAAAATTCTAGGCTGAAATGGAGGCTGCCCTGCAAGGGCAGGCAGGAGCCTCAACCAACTGTGGGGGGCTGGAGGTGGAGGCATAGTGGGGAGGTCGGAGTGAGTCTGTTCAGCTGAACACTGCTCCTCGGCACCAGCAGGGGTGCACATTTGCATTAAGGCAGGTCCATTTGTCCAGTGTCAACAGTGTCAGCGAGTGGCCAAAGATGGAAGCTGAAGATTGTCACTGTTTGAGTTTTGTTTCATGCTTTCTCATCTACATGGTTAGAAATATGGGAAAACAATAGTCATGTTTCTAAGTGAACAGAATATTCTATATGTATTGTGGTCCTTCTGTTTGGTGACAACATTGTTTTATAGCAAACCTGGCCAGGGTCATGTAAGCCCTAGAGCCTAGATCTAGCTGTTTCATACAAGACTAATGTGGAACACTGTGTTATGCGCAGAGTGCTTTGCCACAGGCCCTTACCTGTCCCCATCCCTCAGGGCCTTCATCTGTTTCCCAATGATACATGCAAACAGAGGACCAGTGCGGGCCCCCAGCAAGAACTTTTCAGCCAGGCCTCCCAACCAGACGTCTATGTTGTCTGCATGCTTGTACAAGTCCACTATCTTGTTGACCATGCTTCTGTTAGTAATGACCTTGTTCAGCTCAGCTGGTGTCTCCAGGCGTGACAAGCCACAGAACTCTCTCCATTCATTGTAGCCTGCACAAGAGAGAGAGGGGGCAGGTGTGTTTTTACAAGGACTTAAGTTTCACCAGTCACCCATGGATTCTGCTGACTGCTGGAAGCCAGGGTTGCAGAGACATAGTCCTGTCTGCTAATTCTGGCTGCACAGTGACCATGTCATTGCAGCATGACATTCAGCTTTATGGAGGTCAACAGGACAGACCACGTAGCACAGGCTTGAGGGTATATACTTACAAAGTGTATATTTTGGGATGAATTGGAATTAGAACTATGACAATGGATCACACCCTCTTCAGAGCTGTTGATGCTCCAGAAGGACACTGGACGCTCATGGAGAATAAGAGCATACCAGGACACATGCACGCATACATGCACGCGCGCACACACACACACACACACACACACACACACGTACACATACACATGCATGTAAGCACACAATTACTTATACATTCTCACTTCTCTCATACACATAAACACACTCAGAAATATAGACACTCATTTATACACACACAAAAACACAGATATATTCTCTTATAGACACACTCATAGACACACTCTCTTACACACACACACTCACTCAAGATACTCTCTTATACACATATACACACTTATAAACAGACATAAACACATACTCTCTTATACAGATACACTCACAGACACATACTTTGTCTTACACACAAATATAAACATACTCTCTTTTACACACACACACACACATATATATACACAAGACACACACACATACATACTCACAGATACATACTTTATTGTAACATACATACTTTTATTATACATACTGACTCACAAACACACTCTCTCTTACATAGGCACACACTCATATATACACACACAGACACAGTGTATATTATACACACACATACACACACTCACACACACAGACACACAAACAGGGAATACACATATGTACATGCCTATCTTCCCTTGTCTGATTGTCTCTAATACTGTAGATTATCTGCCTGTTTGAGAGTGATTTCAGCCCTGGTGTCACAGCCCCAGCATCTCGCATTCCTCAGTGTGCCTACATGCAGTGCTCTGACTTTGCTGGGCTGCTTTTTTCACTTGATATATGATATGATTTTATAGTACCCTCCTTATTCACAGCCTGCCATAGACTCCATTATGAGGCACTCAGCAGGCTGCACAGTTCTTTGTCACTCCCTTCGCCTGCCCATTCTGCCATCTCTATTCCATCAGAGTCTGCCTTGTGCTATTTCCACTGCCTTCTGCACGTAGATGCTTAGCAGTACACAGAGAGCTGGACTGAGGACCAGGCCAGGTCTCCACAGAGCTAACAAGGTATTAATGGCATAAAAACTTTGGGGGCTCATGGTGAATCCCATGTGTGGATAGCATAGCATCTAAAGAAATGATCATGCTTCTCCTGGGTGGTCTCAGAAGGGCCACTGGAGTGCTAAGAGCCTCACTGAGCCATTGAATGGGGGTTGGGCACATCTAGCTCCAGGGAACAACACAGAGGCAGCAGGTTACCTTAAACAGAAGCCAAAATGAAGAAGAATCACCGGTGAGATTGAAAATCTGTGGTTTGGAGTGCTGCCATCTGATGGTATTGATGGCGACTCGGTGATAGTGGCTCCCTCCATTCAGATGCAGGAGAAGCCAGTGTCTGTTTTATGTAGCTGTGTGCTTGAGGTGTGTGTGTGTGCGTGTGTGTGTGTATACACACATGTGCACATGTGTGCGTGTATGTATTTATATTTGATGCAGCCAAGCACCATACCACCTTTTTCCAGAGCTATGGCTCCCGAGCTTCCTGACCAACAAGACTGCCCCGCCTCAACTCAGTGTGTGCTGTTCACAGCTGGATCTGGTGAGTGGTAACTCACTGAGAAGTCCCCCATTTGTTCTATAATCCCAGATGGGTCATCTCAGTTATCTCTCTCAGGAGCCATTTAGCAAGATGACAACTTCCTCCTCTCCTGTCTTCCCAGTCCTGACAAGTCCCATAGTATTTTGACTGCATCCCAGACTACTTTAGGACAGACCCTCACAGGTCCTCTAATCTCATGACAAGCAACATAAAGTCAGTGCATCTGATTTGTATAAAAACATATAGTCCCACAGAGGTTGGGGAATATAGCAGTTACTTCATTAAATATCCACTTAAATGATCATGTACTTTCAGGATAACTGAAGCACAAAGAGTAAATGAATTACACTCAGAATTTGGGAGAGATATTTCCTAGGGACCCTAAGCTTCAGATATATGCTTCCACAACCCTAAAAAGCAAGAGCGCCTAGAGGTCAGCAGTTAGGCAGCCAGCACATGTGTGGCTTCCTAACACATGCAGAAGGGATCCTTTCTATAACTTCCCAGGATACACTTGCTCTCCAAATCCAAGTTGCTACAGTCCCTATGAAGGCTGCAGTAAGGGAAGAATGACACAGAAGGATGGCACCAGCTGCGCCCTATAGTCAGAGCTTCAGAACAGCAGCCAGGGTAAAAGCAGCTGCACCTACAGCCTTTTCTGATGCAGAGGACACTGGCCACCGGCCCTATGAGTGGGCCACTGGGTTAGACAAGGCATCAATGTGGTACTTCCTAGGGAACCCTAGTGTTCTGCAGATGTCTGTGGTGGGGGGGACTGCATCAGGGTCCTGGGGGAGACTCTGTGGTTTTGTAGTTGGATGTCCTTCACAGACTGTGGTGTGTCCCCAGGGAATACAGGGAAACATATCAGAAAAGACATCTCAAGCCCAAATCACAGACAGAGACAGAGACTCTTCTGGTGACCTTGCATGGGTCAGGGGACGTTAGTCTACTACACACAGGTATGTAGTTAGTTACAGGCCTGGTACGTATCTTCAATCCCAGCTACTTGGGAGGCTGTAGCCGAGGGATCATGAGTTTGAAGTTAGTCTGAGCTACATAGCAAAACCTCATCTAAAGACACAGAAACCAGCCAACTAACACACAAAACACACAAATCCATTCCTTTGAAGCTGGCGGTGCAATAGATTTGTGGGTGCATTTCACTTCACACCAGAAACTGACCGCATATCCCTTCTTTCCACTCGTACTGAGATATCTCATCTAGAGACCCGGCAAACCTGGTAAGCCATGGTCCCGGCCTCTCTGCAAGTTCAGTGATGCTAGATCCAAGGTGCCGGCGTTCGACAACACAAAGAGCCTCTCTGTCAGCTCCTCGTTCATCAGCTGCTCCTGGACCTGCAGCTTGGCTGGCCTTGCCAAGAGGCCTCTCACTATTGGATCCAAACCACCTAAAAACCATCACACATGAGTTAGAGGGGCTCTCAGCTCCCTGCTGAGTTCTGGGGGCAAGGGACAGATTCTCAGTTGTAGTGCGTGTTTATTCTTAAACATCTGTGCATCTCTACCAAATTACCTTATGCAATCCCAAAGCTTTCTAGGTTCCTTTAAGATACCGCCATTATTGGCAACTGTGTGCCGAAGATGCACCTTCAGCCAGTCAGGGACTAGACATAAGCAGGGTAACATTACTCAGACTTATCATTACTTTTTGTCCAGCAACAGAATGTTGAGAGTCGAATGAAATATTCACTGGCCTTCAGTGTGGGAAGATGTGGCCTGGTCTGGCAAACTCTCAGTTTCTCAAGGACCTTGCTCTGTCACCCACTGAAGCCAGGGGCATTCTCACAGAAGGCCCCAAAGGAAGCAAACCAGCTGTTTCTAAGGTCTTGCCCACCATAGCTGCATGAATCCAGAATTACATGGAACAGCATCTACTGAGAAGCCAGTTGCCTTAGGTTTCCCCCACTCTCCAATGGCAAATGCATAATAGGAAGACCCCAAACCTCTCCCCTCATGATTTGCATGAAAGCAACTTGATTATCAGTAATGAGGGAGCATACTGTTAGCCACCATCATTCATCTCTACTATCCATCCTGTCCTGGCAACCACTTTCTACACAGCATAGACATTATCAGAGGGACAGGAAGAACCTGGGGGAAAGAAACAGAAAGGGAAATGGGGGGGGGGGCGGGCATGAAAGCAATCCTCCATTGGAGGACCAGAGAACTACAGTTTGTTTTTCAGCTTCCGGCATCCTGCAGCTCACAGGGAGCAGGTCTAGTGCTTAGTGCTTAAGAAATGACAGCACCGTTTATACAGCATGACCACTAGGGCACATTTACCTCTGTCCACCAACACAAAGAGAGCTCACTGCCCCTGGATAATCTATCCTGAGCACTGAAGCACTCCAGATAGGAGTCGAGGCTTTTCTCACCAACATTTTACCTTTTAAAAACTTTGAACATTGGACTGTTGGGGTGGCTCAGTCAGTAACACGTGGTGCAAGGCAAACACACGAACTGAACCCAAGTTTGCTCTTTAGGACCCAAGGGAATAATGTGTCGGATGTGCTGGTGCATGCTCATATTTTTGCTGTTGGGGAGGCAAAGACAGGAATCCTGTGGCTTGCTGTTCAGCCAGTCTAGCTTAATTGGTGAACTTCAGGCCAATGCAAGACCTTTTTTCAAAGGAAGTAGATTGTTTCCCTAAGGATGACATCCAAGGTTGTCCTTTAGCCTCTGTTTGTACACACATGCATTCAAACACACATAATCATACATACATACATATATACATATGGGGGAAAGGCTTTGAATTCACTTATCCCATCTTAATACTAACAGATTAGATAGCATTTACCTAAGCAGCCAGCATGGATGGTGGGGGCTCATGCTAGGCCACCCTGGCTTGTGCTTAGCTACAGCATTAGATGAGGAGGATGGACTTACCTTCCTGGATAAGCCTCCAGGGCCTGAAGAAGACATCATGCAACTGCAGCCTGGGGAGGTCTGTGTGGTCCTGGAAGTCAGTGTTTAGCCTTCTCACCAGTGGATGGACTGTGGCATGACCAAAGCGGAAGGCAGCAGTAGAGAAGATGTTGGACACAGTAGGATTCACAGTGGGGTCATAGCCTTTGTAGGGGCCCACATACTGTCCGAAGGCATCAGGACCCAGGATCTTGGGGATATAATCCCTCATGGTGATGATCTATAGAGAGGGAGGCAGGTGTTCTCTGAGCAGGGAAGGTTCTCAGCAAAGGGATGCCTGTAGGCCATTGGAAGGTTAGCGATTAAGCAATAGGGAGGAATTCTGCCTAGGCATCCTATGATAGAACATCATGGGATTGGTGAGCCTCCCAAAGGAGAACACAGCCCATGGACACAGGGAGAGGTGTGGGAGAGGACATGACCATCAAATAAAACCACAACCCACAAGAATGTAAAAAATAAAATAAAATAAAATACAAGTAGAGAAGAGACACTAGATTGAAGTGGACAACACAGAAATCTGAGAGAATCTTTCCTATTCATTGAGGCTGTTACTCCCCTATTGAGAATAAGCCTCTGGATGGTTAATGTCCAGGTCAGCTACGATCTTCAGATACAGAATTAAACCTTCTATTCTACAACTACTTGTTTAGAACATACCAAATGACTCACACCTCAAATATTGTGGACCTTTACTAAGGAGAAACATGGAACCAGGGGCCTCACCCATTACCGCACTTTATATACACAAATGGTCAGTTGTGGGCCTGTGTGCAGCAGCCCCTTGGGCCTTCCCTGGTTGAGTGGCCAACCCTCACTTAGACTGTATGAACTCTAAAGGAGGTGGCAGGGAAAGAGACTCCTGAGATGATTCCTGGGACTTCCCCCTTTGTAGAAACTTTATGCATATTCATGAGGCACCTACACTTGCCAGCACATTCTAGCTGCTAGGAAAGAAGGACAAGCAACGGGTCTAAATGCCTGTCCCCGTAAAGCTTATGTTCAGAGAAGGGGAAATACAACAAACAAACAAACAAACAAACAACAAAACCCAGACTGACATCCACCTTTGGCCAGGCCTGGAAGTCATGACCAGGGAAAGAATCATCACAGATTCATTTCCCAAGCCAGCTTTGGGGTTAGGGGTTCCAGTCGCCATGGACTGACACCCCCACCCTACACAAAGAAATCAGTATCTGGCCAGCTCCTTGAAAATGGCAGGGCTGTGAGGCTCATGATCATGTTAAAAAGCAACTATATGGATTGTTTTGGTTCTACCCTCATAGATACTGATGTGAGGTTCTGTTAGGGATACCCACAGTGATTAAAACAACAAAAGAAAATACCTGTTTATATATGCCTGCCAAGCAAGGTTATAGCTGCTCCATGAAGCATTTTGTACTCAGAGTTTATTATAAGCCTCAGTTTCAAAGTCCGTATATATCATTTCTAATTTCTTATTTAACCCAGCACAACATAGACATACACAGACATGTGGACATAAATGGACAGTCACAAATACAGTCCAGTAGAGAATCATACAAATAGAATAGATGCACAGCACAATTCAAACTCACAGAGACAAACACCGAGCATAGATGCAGTATACATAAATAATGCACATGACTCCTTAACCAGAGCCGACAGATAGCCAATGTGCACCTCTGTGTACACACAGGTCCTGGAGTGTTTGACCACTGCTGTGGGGTTGGTAAAAAGGTTCTAGCCCCTAATGCCTCCTGTCTTCATGTCGTCTAGATGAGCATATCCTCCTTTCCCTGTGACTCCCAGGCTAATGCCTGCTCCTCAGGTACCTGAGGCCCTGATAGGTCAGGTCCTCCAGGCTGCCCCTTCAACTATGTACTGGAGGACAGCACTCTCTTCCTATTCTATTAGGCAAGACTGAAGGCATCTTCCAATTGGGTGTCTGTGAGGACACAAGGGTGATGCCAAGTGCCCAGCACAGAGCTTCTTCTAACTGGCCACTGGAAGATGATTAGTACAGAGCAAAGCAATGCGGTCCTCCATAACAGCCCAGGGAGAATGTGGAGTCAGCTCTGTTTTTTTTTTTTTTTTTCCTAGTATGATTTTTCCCTGTCACACAACTGATAAGTGACCAACAGGAATCTCCACTAAAGATCTACAACTTGACTCTTAGTTTAGTTTGACAGAATGATAAGGATCTCCATTATATTGAAAACACAAACAAGCCAGAATCCAGCTGCGTGCCCTCCTCACAGGGCTGCTGCTAAGAGTATTGGGAGCTATATCATGTTTGGCTCTGTGACTTGCAAATACCAGGTAGCAGCCAATGAAGGGACCCATTACTGCTGGACACAGTTGTGGATACAGGAGGTCTGTGGCTTTATGGTTACTCTAGGTGATTCAGTGCTTGGACAATAGAACCACAGAGAGCTTCCTGGTACTAGGACCACTTTGCTCACACATACTTGTGCTTTGGAAGTCCCCACTTGAGTATCCCAAAGAGATGCTGTCAGAATCTCAGAAAACCCATGGTCATCCTACTGGAAGCCACTGCTAAGCCTCCAGTGTCCCTGCCCAATACACCCCTGGGGTGCTCACACTGGCCTTGGGGACATAGCCTAGGGGCACCCAGTTGCTCATGTCTGTAGTGCCCATCCCCCATTTCCCACCTATCCACAGAGGCACACACCTGGTGCAGTGCTCCCACCACCTTTCGAGCCTCCTGGTAGGCAGTGTCGGCGCTCCAGTGTACATTGATAGCCTTGAAAGCGGCAGCCAGGCGGTTGTGCTCACGCAGCCACAAGGTGTGTAGTGCTGCCAGGGCAGGGACCTCGCTGGCCCGGCCATCGCCGGCCAGGAAGCAGGGCGCACGGGTGGTGCGTGGGGTACTAGGCTCTGGAGCACAGGCAGAAGATGTGAAGGGCAGGTAGGCACGGCCACTGTCTAAGTGGCGAGTGTTGACACGCAGCAGGCCCTCGGAGCTGCTCCAGTTGCGCAGCTGCTTCTCAATGCCTGGTGAGCTGCCATACACAGTGGATGCATCAAGGAAGGATGTCAAGCCATTCATCTGCTGCCTCGGATTGGCTGCAGACAGGTTGCCAAAGAGCGCTCCCTGGTCTCCAGTGCCACAGGCTGCTGAGGAGCGGTAGAAAGGCAAGCAAGCAGTGGTCCCTGAGGAGTTCGAGGGAAGCTACGGCAAAGGGGAGACTGGATGTCACTTCGGGCTCTTGGGCCCTTTTAGAATGTTAAATCAAAATAAATTTGTATTGATTAAATAATATAGAGTAAGGGGTAATAATTATTGCTGAATGGCTATCCCTGGTTTAGAGCATGCACATGTCAAAATGGTGTTCTACCCAGGAGTTCATTGAGTATCCAAGGAGCATATGCAGGAAGCTCCTGGGGACAGGACATGGAAAGGAGATGTATGAATTTATTTCATGTCTTTCTGTTTAAATTTTAAAAGGCATGTGTTGTTTAATACTCAATGAAGAGGTTTGGGAAGTTACCTGAATGGGGAAGCAGGGATTTTGGTTCTCACAGGTCAGCTGGCAGTCAACACCTCCCCAGAAGGCTGTCGTGCTGGTGCTCTGTGGTGTGAGAGCGATGTCATGGTCGATGTACTGTCCCCACACCGACAGGAAATCAGAGTACTGGTCATCTTCTGTCACAGCCTCATTGGAAACTTGAATGAGGTGCCTTGTCACCTCCCGTACCTAGGTAAAGAGAACCGCTTGCAACACTATAGTTAGGCTGCACCCTGGCCAATAACGGAGACCTCCTTGGGGTCTTAAATTCATGGGGAGGCTCTAGACAGACAGGACAAGACCCGTCTGTCACTGCGGACATGATGCAAGGAGCCAAGATGGAAGACAGACACATTGGGGTTTGGAAAAGATTAAGGGTCTTTTAGGGCACTTCTCAGAGCCTTAGGAAGTGCATATAAAATCTGTAAGTGGACGGAAAGCTATCACTTCTCAGGTCATTGTGGAAAGTATGTGAAGAACGTAGAGCCGACTTGCAGGATTTGGTACTAACAGAGTTGTCTGGCTGATTTCCCCACAGTTTGGGAGCAGCCATTCCCTTTTTGCTCCCTTTCTTCCTCTTTTTCCCTAGGATAGCCAAAGCTGCCACCATGGCTGTTAGGAAGGTGTATTTGGATAACAGGAAGCAGGTTTCCTTATCACGGGTTGATCATCTTCTTCCACTACAGATTCCAGGGCATAAACATTAGCTTGCATGGCAAGTACTTTTACCATTTCACCAGCCACAGGTTAACATGAAGGAGAATTTGTTCCCAGGTGAGTCACACTCATAACCTTTCCCTATATGACTTCAGTGACTTACAATGGTAAGATGTGGTTTGGACATTAGGCCTTGAATACTGTGATAGAAGTTGGTGCATGGGGTGTGAGTGAACATGCATGTGTGTGTGTGTGTGTGTGTGTGTGTGTGTGTGTGTGTGTGTACCATAAAGTAGATTATGATAGACAGAATAACACCCTGCATATGTCTGTTTTATAATATATAACCTGAATGTGTGGTTAGATCAAAGACTGTGGGATACAGAGATTATTCCAGTTTTCCAGGTATATGCACTCTGGTCACATGGGTCTTTAAATTTTGAGAGCCTTCTTGACTATTGTCAGAGAGTTGTGACTTGGGGTGGAAGATATGGAGAGATACCACATTGTAGACTTCGTAGAGGAGCCATAGAGTAAGAGTTTGTGTAGCCTTTTGAAGTTAGAAAAAAATGTAATGCTCAGGAGATAGTCAGTGGTAAAAGCACCTGTCTTGTATTGCATGTGCATGGCATTGGGCCTGAACCTTAGCACCCCATCCATACACAGATGTGGAAAAGTCAAGGAGATGTATTTGCCCCCAAGGATCTCTAAAAGGACACAGTCCTGAGACACCTTGACTTTAGACACTTTAGACTTTTTGGGCTGCAGAACTGAAGTGTTAAATATTCATATTAGTATGAGGCACTAACATATTAATGTTAGAAAAAAATTGAGAAATGAAAAGGCTACATGTAAATATAAGTGAGTACGGATTCTTGTAAATAGTAAGAATGTATAAATAAACACAAAATTGTAGATTCTTAGTATCATTATAGAGCTCAGATCAGAAGACCTCAAGATTTGAACTGGTCCAATGTCAAACAGACAAGAGGCAAGAGAAACATCTGGGGCATGTTAAGGCTGGACAGGAGTACCATGCTTTCTCAGTGAACCTTGGCACCCAACTCATCCACTGGTCCTCACCAACTGCTAGAGACACTTGGCTCTCTCACTAAAAAGACACCTGAAAAACTGCCTACGTCAGGAGTAAGTCTCGCTTGGAGAGCTCTGTGAGAGTAAAGGCGTCAGTCCCAGTGGACTGTGTTAGCACCTCTCTTCAGGCTCTGAGTTTCCCTTCGTTGTGCTCTCATGCGTTTTGAGAACTCTCTTGTGAAATGTGGCATGAAAAACAAACACTGGGTTATCCTTTGATGTGAAGAGCCAAACTCGGGCCAGAATGGACCATGTTTTGATGAAGTAGCTCAGTGGACCCAATGGCACATGTTGGACCAAAGGACAAATAGGAAATGAACACATTTCCTGAGAAATGTGTCTCTGGTAGTAAAACAGGACCCAGCACCTGCACATACATAGTGTGTGTGAGTGAATTCATCAGTGAAGTTGTGTCATTGCTCAACCTCATCTTCCACCCAATGAACAGGAGAATTTAATTGAGAATATTAAAGTGCTTATCAAGAGGAGAGATGTAAAATTAGATGACAGTGACTTTAAATCTTAGTTGTTCTCCTTACTCACTAAGTGTGGCTAACTTTCAGAACCTCATCCATAGGTGCTATACCCTAGGGCTCCAACTTCTTAAGGAGTCTGGGAACAGAGGGGGGTGTTTGAATCCCACTGGTTGCCTATTACCCTTCAATAGGGTGTGGGGAGTATGTTAGCAGTATACAAAACCCGTTCCTGTCTTGTTGAAGTATATTCTAAATGAGTACCAACCGGGGGAAGGGAGAAGCCATGGTATAAGAAATTGGGGTTCCAGCCTCTGGGCTGACTGAAGCCATCTTCATAGACAGGAGGCAACCATCTTGCTAGGGCTGTGTTGGAGGCTCCCCATCTCGGGTGATCTCTGTGGAGACAGATGAAGGGATGTGTTTGAGGTGGAAGAGAATAAAGAAATGTTGGGGGTCTAAATACAGTATACCTCACTCAAGATGATGCACCAAGATGGCATCTCCAAGTCTCTAGGTAGCTCCTATTGGCTGATCCTCCTGATGAATTTCCCTGGGCTTATGGAGGGAACTGACCCCTAGGACTTCAGGCTGTAACCTTTCTGAGTGGGACTCCTAACCTCAAAGATTAGCCTGCTGGTAGCCTCATCACACTGTCAGACATCTCTTCAAAGTAGGGTACTCATCTTTCTAGAATGTACTATGGGGACAGATATTTGGGACATTCAAAGGGACTATTTGAAACATTGTAATAGTTAAGCACCTTTAATCAAGACACATCCAGGGCCCCTGTGCTTATCATGATGATGGTATTTGTACTAGAAATAAGGTGCTTGGGAAATAAGAAGAAGTGAGAGGACCACCAAGGGAGCACATATTAATAGGTAACACTTGAATTAAAAATACAATTAGGCCTTTTCCTGAGTTAATTGCTTTGACTTAAGAATGAACCCGTCACCAAAGCTAAAGGGGTATGTCTTCTACACCCAAATTGATCTGTGATTTTATTCTTTAATCAAAGCATAGTTGGCAGAAATATACTTAAGGCCCATGTTAAGGCAAAGGTGTATTGATGGGTTTTTACTGATTTCTCAAGCTGCTTCTGAGGATGTGAGGGACAGCGCCTCTAAGCCAAAGGCAAAAAGGGATAGTTAGATGTTGTTTGATACCTTCTGGCATCTTCTCCAGAAGCTGAGAAACTGCAGTGCTGATGACTGGCTACTAATCCCAGTGAAAAACAGATATGTTCCAAGTTTTGTTTCAGTAGAACCACCACCTGGCTTTTGTTGTTTTGTGATAAATCAACACATGTTTTGTTTTGAGATGGCCTCACCTAGCCCAGACAGGCTTTGAATTCATTACAAATGACCTTGAACTTCTGACCCTTTTGCCTCCACCTCCTAGGATTACAAGCATGTATTATTATGTCCATGTGCAATGTACGTGGTGTTGACACCTGGACCCAGAGCTTTGTGCACGCTAGGCAAGCACTCTGCAAACTGTGCTGCCTCCTTGGACCCAATAGGCAATTTTAGTGAAAGTTCATTAGTATGTTCGTTTTCTTGTAAATCTCAGAAAGAATTTTGAAACCTGATTCAATTTTTGTAAGAAAACTTCTGTTGTTGGCTACAAGTTCATATGTACAAGGTTCTCCAGGTTCCTTTACTGAAGAGGAGAAAGTTGGTCACTGTCCATCTTGTGCCTCATCAGAGGGAACTGAGATCAGAGACTCAGTCTGAGTCATGAGAGAGGGAGGAATCGATTAGAAAGTGTGGAAGAGTTAGAGGTGGGTGAGTAACTATTGTATATGGCCTGAGAGGTCACAGAGAGAGGAATTTGAAAGAAATACCTGGGAATTTGATTTTGAAACTTTTGATCTGCAGTCTTGCCAGGGAAGCAGGGAAGCTACCTGCAGAATGTCACCTCTGCTTCTGCTCCTCCAGATCCAATCCCCAGTCACACCCCCAGCTCTCCAGCAGACCACCTGCTACAGACTCCCTTTCCTTTCTGACCCCATCTCCTACAGATCAGGAAGATCTTCTTTTTCTAACCTCCCTTCCTACTCATCCCGCTATCCCAGCCTCCTACTCCAGCCGGCTCTCCCTGCTAACCCACAGGCCACTCCTGCCAGAGAATCAGGCAGGCTGACTGCAGCTCTTCCCCTCTCCTTCCTCCTTCAGATCCAATTATCTGGTTCCATCCCCAGCTCTATGGCAGATCTTCTGAGGTGACCTCTCTTCACCCTCTGCCCCATTCCAAGGAGCCTACATAAGCAGGTCCTGGTGGAACACTCTGCTTTCCTCCTGCTGTGAACCCTTTCAGGCCCCTCCCTGGCTTATTCCCATCCCTGAGTGTCAGCTCCCAATACCCAGAAACACATTATACCTGGAGCCCCAGGTGGCCACCAGGTACACAGAAAATTTCCCACCAGACAACACACAGTTAACACACTCTCCTAAAATCTAGAGAGGAAACAAAAACCAAGGAACAAAACACCCACCCAACCAAGACAAGACCAGATACCAGCACCTAGAACTATAATTTTCCCAACCCCAGATGCCTAGACCCCTGTGTAAAAACACAATCGGTAACAGACAAGACACTATGTGTCTCTACTAGAGCCCTTCATCCCCCACCACAGCAGCCCCTGAATGTCCTAACACAGCTGATGAACAAGGAAAGGACCCTTAAAAAAAGAAAGAAAAAGACCCTTTAAAACCTGTAAAAGATGATAGAGCTTTTAAAAAGAGGAAATAAATACATCCCTTAAAGAAATCCAGGAAAACAACAACAATAGAAGGAAATGAATGAAACTATTCTAGACCTGTTTAAAAAAAAAAAAGAATCAATAAAGAAAATGGTAAATTTCCCAAATTGAAAGAATTTTGGAAATAAAGAAATGAGGAATTTGAATAGGACCTACAGAGTCAAGCTTTACCAACAGAATTCAAAAGATGGGAGAGAGACTTGCAGGCATTGAGAGAAGAAATGGAAACATCAGTCAAAGAAAATGTTAACAATAAAAAACCCATGACACAATGCATTCAGGAAGTCTGGGATACCATGACTAGACCAGATCTAAGAATAATAGGAATAGAGGAAGGAAAAAAGAAAACCAGGTCAAAGGCCCAGAAAATATTTCAACAAAATCATCCAAGAAAAAAATGTCTAACCTAAAGAAGGAAATGCTTATGAAAGTGTAATAAGCATACAGAACACCAAATAGATTGGACCAGAAAAGGAAGTCCCTTCAGCACATAATAATCAAGACACTAAAAATACAGAACAAAGAAAGAATAGTAAAAGCTGCAAAGGGAAAAAGGCCAAGTAACATATAAAGGCAGACCTATTAGAATTATACCAGTCTTTTGTCAGATGTAGGGTTGGTGAAGATCTTTTCCCAGTCTTTAGGCTGTTGCTTTGTTCTGTTGACAGTGTCTTCTGCCTTACAGAAGCTTCTCAGCTTCATAAGGTCCCATTTATTAATTGTTGACCTTAAGTCTGGGGCTGTTGGAGTTCTGTTCTGTTTAGGAAGTTGCTTCTTGTGCCAATGAGTTCCAGGCTCTTCCCTACTTTTTCTTCTAACAGATTTAGTGTCTCTGGTTTTATGTTGATGTCTTTAATCCACCTTGACTTTAGTTTTGTGAATGGTGATAAATATGGATGTACTTGCATTTTTCTACATGTAGACATCCAGTTAGACCAGGAAAATATATAAAGAGTACAAGAAATTAAACACCATTCAACCAAATAACCCAATTAAGAAATGGGGCTTGGAACTAAACAGAGAATTCTCAACAGAGGAATATCAAATGGCTGAGAAACACTTAAAGAAATGTTCAACATCTTTAGTCATCAGAGAAATTCAAATGAAAACGACTATGAGATTCCCTCTTACACCCATCAGAATGGCTAAGATAAAAAACTCAAGTGACAGCACATGCTGACGAAGATGTGGAAAAAGGAGATTACTCCTTCTTTGCTGGTGCGAGTGCAAACTCATAGAAACACTTTGGAAATCAATCTGGTACTTTATTAGAAAACTGGGAATAGGGCTATCTCAAGACCCAGCTATTTCACTCCTTGGAATATACCCAAAAGATGCTCCACCACACAACAAGGACATATGTTCAACCATGTTCATAGCAGCCTTATTCATAATAGCCAGAACATGGAAACAACTTAGATATCCCTCAGTCAAAGAATGGATAAAGAAACTGGGTTACATTTACATTATGGAATACTACACAGCTATTAAAAACAAAGAAATCCTGAAATTTATGGGCAAATGGATAGAACTAGAAATGATCATCCTGAGTGAGTTAACCCAGACCCAGAAAGACTCACATGGCCTAGACTCACTTATAATTGGACACTAGCCCAAAAGGGATGTCATGAAAGTCTTCACTTAGTAGGAGAATGGGATAGATGCAGGGACTTCCTATTGGGACTCTGGGTAGGAGAAGTATGGGAGAATAGGGAAATAGAAAGATCCAGAGGGTCCTAGAAACTTACAAGAAGACCATTAAGGCTGGTAGATGTGGATCTAGGGGGTCTGCTCAAACTACTATACCAACCAAGGACAATGCATACAGTAAACCTAGAACTCCTATTCAGATCTAGCCAGTGGACAGCACATTCTCCACAGTTGTGTGTAGAGTGGGACTGACTGTGACATGAACTCTGGTTCTATATTATATTTGACCACTTCCCCTTGGTTGGGAGGCCTGGTGGCACTCAGAGATAGGATAATCAGGCTACCAGGATGAGACTTGATAGGCTGTGACCTATCAATTGGGGAAGGAAGTCCCCTTTTGTTACAAACCTAGGGGAGGGGAATAAGGTGAAAAAGGGAGGAAGGGAGAAATGGGAAGATACACATGAGGGGATAGTAATTGAGATGTAATCTGAATAAATTAATTTTAAAAAAGAATTATACCTGTCTTCTCAATGGAGACTCTAAATGCCACAAGGGCCTGAGAAGATGTGCTATAGACTCTAAGATACAACAGATACCAGCCCAGACTAATATACTCAGCAAAACTTTCAATTACCACCTCATGAGGCTGAGAAGCTTCTCTAAGGCAGGAGACACTGTCAAGAGAACAAAGCGACAGCCTACAGACTGGGAAAAGATCTTCACCAACCCTTCATCTGACAAAGGTCTAATATTCAAAATATATAAAGAACTCAAGAAATTAAACACCACCAAACCAAAGAACCCAATTGAGAAACGGGGCTTGGAACTAAACAGAGAATTCTCAACAGAGGAATATCAAATGGCTGAGAAACACTTAAAGAAATGCTCAACCTCCTTAGTCATCAGGGAAATGCAAACCAAAACAACTCTTAGATTCCATCTTACACCCATCAGAATAGCTAAGATCAAAAATTCAAGCGACACCACATGCTGGCGAAGATGTGGAGAGGAACACTCCTTCATTGCTGGTGGGAATACAAACTAGTACAGCCACTTTGGAAATCTATCTGGTGCTATCTCAGAAAACTGGGAATAGGCTTCCTCAAGACCCAGCTATTCCACTCCTTGGAATATACCCAGAAGATGCACCAGCACACAGCAAGAAAATTTGCTCAACCATGTTCATAGCAGCCTTATTCATAATAGCCAGATCATGGAAACAGCCTAAGTGTCCCTCAGTAGAAGAATGGATAAAGAAACTGTGGTACATTTACACTATGGAATACTACTCAGCTATTAAAAACAAGGAATTCCCGAAATTTGTGGACAAATGGATTGAACTAAAAATGATCATAATGAGTGAGTTAACCCAGAAGCAGAAAGAGTCAAATGGTATATACTCACTTATATCTGCATACTAGCCCACGGGGCATGTCCCATGAAAATCTTCACTTACCAGGAAACTGGGACAGAGGGGAGGACATCCTATTGGGACTCTAGATGAGAGAACCATGTGAGAATAGCAAAGTAGAAGGATCAGAGGGTCCTAGAAACCTACAAGTAGAACATTATGATAGGCAGATTTGGGCCCAGGGGTCCCGCTCAAACTATGGCACCAGCCAAGGACAATACAGGCGGTAAACTTCAAACCCCTACCCAGATCTAGCCAATGGACAGGACATTCTCCACAGTTGAGTGGAGAGTGAGGTATGACTTTCACACGTACTCTGGTGCCTCATATTTGACCACGTCCCCTGGATGGGGAGACCTGGTGGCACTCAGAGGAAGGATAGCAGGCTACCAAGAAGAAATTTGATACTCTATGAGCATATACAGGGGGAGGAAATCCCCCTCACAGTCATAGGGGAGGGGAATAAGGGGAAAATGGGAAGGAGGGAAGAATGGGAGGATACAAGGGATGGGATAACTATTGAGATGTAATAAGAATAAATTAATAAAATAAAAATTAAAAAACCTTTCAATTACCATAAATGGAGAAAAAAAGACATTCTTGGTAAAAGCAACTTTAAGCAATACTTATCCACAAATCCAGCCCTACAGACAGTGCTACAATGAAAACTCCAATAGAGGAAGGTTACCTATAGAAAGGTTACCTCTAACTATGAAAATACAGAAAATAAATAATCTCATACCTGTAAAATCAAAAGAATGGAAGCACATACCAAGATCACTACCACCACCAACAAAATAATAGGCATCAACAATCATTGGTCATTGATATGTTTCAATATCAATGGACTCATTTTCCAATAAAAAGAATTATTAAAACATTAACAGAATGGGTGTGAAGACAGGATCCCACATTCTGCTGCATCCAGGAAACACACCTCATCATTAATGATAGGCATTACCTTAGGGTAAAGGGTTGGAAAAAGATATTCCAAACAAATGGACCTAAGAAGGCAGCTGGTACAGCTATTTTAATATCTAACAAATTAGATGTCAAGCCAAAAATATCAAAAGAGATAGGAAAGGACACTTTTGTACTCATCAAAGGAAAAATCCACCGAGATGATATTTCAATTCTTAACATCTATGCCTAAACACAGGGTCACCAAAGTTTGCAAAAGAAACACCACTACAGCTTAAATTACATATTGACCCTCGCACACTGATATTAGGAAACTTTAGTTCCTCGTTCTTACCAATAGATAGGTCATCTGGACAAAAATCAAACAGAGAAATGTTGGAAGTAACAGATGTTATAAGCTAAATGGACCTAACAGATACTTACAAAACATTTCACCCAAACACAAAAGAATATACCCTCTTCTCTATATCTTGTGGAACACAAAGCAAGTTTCAACAGGTACAAGAAAATTGAAATAACTCCCTGCATCCTATCAGACTACCATGGATTAAAGCTGGATTTTAACAATAGAAAGGTTACAAATTCATGGAAAGTGAATAACTCTCTACTGAGTAAGAAACAGCTCAAGACAGAGAAAAAAAATTCAGACTTTCTAGACTTGAATGAAAATAGATATATAACACACCCAAACTTATAGGACAGACTGAAATAGTTCTAAGAAGCAAATTCTAAGTGACTACAATTTAAAAAATGGAGAGATCTCTTACTAGAAACTTAACAGTACACCTGAAAGCTCTAGAACAAGCAAACAAAAAAAGCATATCCAGAAAGAGTAGATGCTAAGAGATAATCAAACTCAGGATCAAAACCAACAAAATAGAAACAAAGGGAATAATACAAAGAATCCATGAAACAAAGAAATGGTTCTTTGAAAAAATTAAGAAGGTTAACTTATCCAAGTTAACTAACAGGCAGAGAGAACACATTAAGATAAAAAAAAAATCATTAATGAAAAGGACATAACAACAGATACTGAAGAAATCCAGAGAATTAAAAGGATGTACTTTAAAATCATATACTCCAACAAATTGGAAAATCTAACAAAAATGGGTAATTTTCTCAATAGATACCACTTGCCAAAGTTAAATCCAGATCAGATAAACAATTTAAACAGATCTTTAACCCTTAGTGAAATTGAAGTAGTCATTAGAAGCACCCCCACAAAGCTCAGGACCAGATGGTTTTAGCACAGAATTTTACCAGACTGTCTAAGAGAGAATGACTTATACAATAAAACTTCAAGTCTTAGCAGAAAGAAATTTAAGAAGATATTAGAAGATGGAAAGACCTCCTATGCTCATGGATTGGTAGGATTAATGTAAAAATGGTCATCCTGCCGAAAGTAATCCACAGATTCAATGCAATTGCCACCAAAATTCCAAGATAATTTATCACCAGTCTTGAAAGGATTATTTTCAGCTTTATATGGAAACAAAGAAAGAAGAAAACCTAGGCTAGCTTAAACCATCACGAATAATAAAAGAATAAAAGAACTGATGGAGGTCTCACTATTCCTGATTTCAAGTGGTACTGCTCCCAGTGTCATTCCGCTATACTGAGATCAGTGCCTTATTCAGCCATCATCAGAGAGGCTTCCTCCTGCTCATAGATGGGAGCAAACACTGAGACCCACAGCCAGACATCACACACACACACACACACACACACACACACACACACACACA
>OU015742.1:128213492-128227517 GCA_907169655.1 Acomys percivali
GAGAGAGAGAGAGAGAGAGAGATTGGAACACCCATCTTTAAATGGAATGTCTCCATCAAATCCCTCTCCTCAGAGCTCTGGGAACCCCGCAGAAGAGGAGATGGAAAGAGTGTAAGAGCCAGAGGGGCTGGAGGACACCAGGGGAACAATTAACTAAATTAATTGAGCAAAGCTGATATGAACCCAGGCTGAGCAGCAAGCATTGGCCCCGCATGGATGTGCTTTAGGTCCCCTGCGTATATGCTGTAGCTCTCAGTTTAGTGGTTTTATGGGACTTCTGAGTGTGTGAGCATGTGGGCCTCTGGCTTTCTCTTGGCTCTTTTTGTTTTTGTTTGTTTGTTTACTTTTTTTGATTTGTCTAACTTTGATGTGATGGTTTTATCTTATTACATTTTATGTTTTGCTGTTATCTCTTAGAAGCCTTCTCTTTTCTAATGAGAGACGTCAAGGGAGCAGAACCAGATGAGAGGAAAGTTATGGAAGAACTGTGAAGAGCAGAGAGAGGGGGAAAACTATAATCAGGATACATTGTATGAGAAAAGATCTATTTTCAATAATGGGAAGAAGAAAATAGTTCTATTTTAATATCTATCTTAAAATATATGTTAAATATATATTTAGAATATATATTCTTAGAATACAGAATAGAGAACTGAAGTGAGGAAAGTGATTATTTATTTGCATGTGTGTGTTCAGATGTGGGTGGTGTGTGTGTGTGTGTCTGTGTGTGTGTGTGTGTGTGTGTGTTCATGCATGTGTCTAGATGTTTATGTCAGGTACCTGCTTCCATTCCTCTTCATCTTCTATGTTAAGCAGGGTCTCTTGTTGAACCAGTGCTCCACTCCTTTGGATAAGTCAGGCAAACTATCATCTTGCCATTTTTTGCTCCAGAAATCTCTGGTCTCTGCCTGCTGAGCTTTGGGGTTATAGATGGGCCCCCACACTCACCCGGAATTTACATGGACTCTGCAGACCCAGTGGTCACCCTGTATGGCAAGCACTTTACAAGCTGAGCCATTTCCCTAGCCCAGTAAATGAGTTTTAATCTCTTTTGGAGTGTTTCAACACTGTTTTTCCTTATTCACACTCATGTGGATAGAGATTGTAACCCTTCCTTTTTGTCATGGAGATGTTCTGCAGACAGTGGGGTGCAGGGGCAGAGGGGGGATGGGGGGCAGTTATACATTACAAAGAACTGCTTAAAATGAACTTGCAGGGGAAAGTCCTCATTGTTTGCATGTCTGATGCTTCACCTAGGAACATTCCAGAAGAAGGACTAGTTAGTAACAGGCCAGGATGTCTTTTGTATGTCTGGAGAGACAGTAAGTAGAAAACAACTCTATTATTAATACTTCATTGACATCTAGCCCACCAGTGGGCTCAATTTAGAGTAGTGCTTTTAATTAGCAACATGAAGGCAGCCAGCCTTTTGCACAGATTTGTTACAGTCAGCTGTTCCTTCCTGTAGCTCCCTCCATAAAGTACAGCTCTCGGGAGGCCTTATTTCACCCAGGCAAAACTAACATGTTTACACGGCCTTGCTGTGATTTCTTTCTTTCTTTCTTTCTTTCTTTCTTTCTTTCTTTCTTTCTTTCTTTTCTTTCTTTCTTTTTTCGCCATTTCAAAAATTCAGTAGGAGGCCTTAGGTACTCAAGAACACCGGGTTGCTGCTGTGTACACACAGTGTGTCACTGGACCCGTACAGCTAGGGTCAGCTGATTAACAACAGCCTAAATGGACATTACTAAATGCCTCTTTCTGCTCTGGACCACATGGAATGCCTATCAGCATGTGCATCCCTGGAGTCAATGTATCACACTGCATTTATCTTCATTAGGCTTGGGTTAATGGCAGTAATGCAAACATGCTGACGGCAGCAATGAACAGAAATGTCTCTGCAAGTGCTTTTCAGGGGTGTGGTGCCTGTTCTTCATTCATAGACCCAGTGACCAGGACTTAGACACAGGTGCCAGGTCCTGTTGTCATCTCAGTATTTCACATTCTAACAAGGAAGAAGCCCTGTACTTCTATCTCAAAAGGGACCATGAGGCTACTATGCAAGGAGATGCCATTCTGCTTGTTTTTCTGCCCATCTACCCAGCCCCAATGCATAGGAAAAAGCAGCAGAATATCCCTGGGTCATATATGAGATTAGTCTTTCTTTTTACTTCTACATGCATGTTGCTTTTCAACAGTAAGATCGAATGACATGGAATGATGGTGGTGGCTGCTTTGCATGGGCAGGCACACACAGCAGCTCAGCACATCTTAGCAGGCACGCATCCTGGAGTGGTCCAAGAAGTTCACTGCCTTCCCAAAAGGTGGCCTGGAAGAGTGAGAAAAGCTTGGTTCTTGATTTGGGGAAAATCTCTGGCGGGAGCTGCTTCACTGGACACAATTCAAGCATCCTAGAGGTGGGCTTCTCATTGCTGTGGGCAGTGAGCATGTCGGGGTCTCTCAGACGAGAAAAGTGCTTTTCTCTACCTGGTATAAATGTGAGCTTCTTTAAGAGTTTTGAAACATCTCTCTTCTGGAGCTGCTAGTACCCATGTCTGAGGGCTGTGCAGGACACCAGCATCAATGGCTCCTTTTCCTTTAAGGTTAATCAGATTGTTTGGGGTGCACTGATCTGACACTGAAGTGAGAGGATTTGTTTTGATGTCTATGTCTAGTTTCTACATTGTTAAGTGATATCTCCCTTTTTGAATATTTAAATGTGATTTAGATTCTAAACAGGCCCATGTCTGTTTAAACTATTGTTTAAAGCAACTTAATTATCAATTTATTGATTTTCCCCAAAGGAGATGAGTGTGTTTATTTCTCCCAGGGATGCTTCGAAAAGTATTGCAATTTCACAAATTATGTTAAGATGCAAATAAAAAAATAGTGAGTAAAAGAGCATGTAAGTATGTGCCCAGAAGACACACGTCTTTGGAAAGGCCTTGCTGTGCATGTAGACACACAGAAATCAGCAGGCTACCTCAGAGCATCACACCTGCTGCTAGCTAGTCCTGCTGGAATGGTCCTAATTGAAGCTGTCAGTTATCAGGACTGGATTATCTCACAATGTGTTTGAAAGGCAAACTCAAAGTTTAACTATTATGGAACAATTATAGACACCTGCACAACAAATTACATTTGACGTGCAGACGGAGTTGGGAGTTCTTCTGGAAACAGAAACACATCCATCAGATTTTCTTTTCAGAGTTTGCCATTTCCTCTAAAAAAATATTTCCGTGCCTTTAGACTCTATTGAAGAGAAATGTCCCTCTAGGTGAAGAATGAGTACATTTCAGCCTGTAGGCAAGCTGACATGTTGGCCTTAGCAGAGTTCGTCTTCTGTAGATCACAGCACCTGTCTGTTGTTGAGTGGGAGGCACAGTTGGCTAGGCAAAGGCTAGACTCTCTCTCAAGTCAACTCTGGTGAGGGGATAATAAAACTATGAGAGGCCAGGTCATCAGGCTCATCACACATTTTCCAGAAGCTGAAAGGCCTGCTCTAATTCTGAGATGTAGTAGTACCCTGAGCTAGTCAGTCACCTACTTACTGCGGGAATCCTCCAAGACTGGGGAAAAGAACAAGGGAGTCAGAGGCTGAAGAGTTGCTTCATGGTGACAGTCATAGTAGTTATCACTGGGCTTCCAGAGGGCGTGTATGGTTCGTCACATTCTCATCCATGTCCTTTACCAGAATCTGGGCATGATATCACAGGGTTGGAATGCATGCTCTGCCCTGCCCTGATCTTATCTGTTCCCATGCTTGTTGGAAGGGTCATACTTCCTCCTCAAGGGCCAAGCTTTGGATCCCAGGCTGAGCTCTAAGAAGTACCACACATATCTGCATCCACCCTTGCTGTTGTTCCTTCACTTCTCTTAGGGCTCCACGTGTCCCTTCTTTTCCATTTAGTTTCTTAAGTAGAAAACTGCTTTCCAAGGTAGGTGGGCATCCCTACTCCTAGAAACTACTTAGAAGGACCATTCCCTAGCCAGGGGATCGAGAAAGCCAGCCAAACAGCAGCAGACCCTCATGGACATGGCTTGTTGGATAATCTATTTTTGTTAGAAGAGCTGGCTTCCCCTCAACTATCTGGGGCTCACATCCCTCTTCTGTGTCTGTGGAGGCACGTTTTTTAACACAGTGCTTGTAACATGGTATCTGTTCCATTCCAACCATATGTTTAAGTCTTTAGGAGAGAGGCATGACCTGAAGCATCTCATGCTTGGGATCCCTCCACAATGCCAAGCATGGATGAAGAGGATGTTTGTCCATCCCACTCAGCAGCTTTACCTCTCCAGCTACTGCCTGGAAGAGCACTTCCTTTTCTCCACCTTTCAGTGTGAGCCCACTGCCTATTGAAACACATCAAAGGCTTCTGTATTTGGCTGGATTTTAGGTAGCTTGCTTAAAAAGATGAAAGGATATCCATGGTTCCCACTGGTAGGTTCTGAGCTATGTGGGGTTGGGGGTAGGAAGCAGATATGGTTCTATAAACCCTGAGTGTCAAGAACAGCCATCACTTCCTTAGGGCTTCATGGGTAAAACTGAAGGCTTCTGGTAATGAACCCTCAGAGAGGGAAAGGCTCAATAGTAAAATGACAGCAAGGGTTAGAGAAAAAGCCTCTATGGGTGGGCAGAACACACTCAGGTGTGATGAACAGTTCTGAAAGACAACCACTGGATGGAAGGGCTGAGAATTTATCCATCTTCTTAGACTCAAGATCCATCTAGGTAGGCAGTTCTAGGCTCTAAAATCTACTCACAGGGAAGTTGCTAGAGGGTAGGACCAGCCTTTCTCTGTGCCTTAAGAATTCCTGCTCCTGGGGCATAGTTTTCAGTTTCTTAGCATACAGGTTTGTAGTATAAGCTCCCTGTATTTTCGGGGAAGGACACAGCGGCCAGGGAGGGAGAATGCTACTGTAGCCAAGTGGCTCTAACCACTTCTGCCATGGAAGTCATTGGTGCTCAGTGGAGCTTCAGCTGGGAGGAAGAGGAAGCAACAACAGTGGGGCAGCCAACCGGAGTTTCCCAGGGACCAGTGGCAATCAAATCAGCAAGAACTTACCATCAATTAAAATTAGATTGCCTACAAAGTCATGTTTACAGGTGATGGTGACTGGGGCAAGAGCTCTGCTTTGTCCCATTCCTCACAGCTACCTGACCGTAGCTCCTTGAGTGGAAAGAGCCAGTCTCCAGGTGGTTATGCTTTGCTGGTGAGATCCACACTGGCTTTCAAACTGTGACCGAAGTCTTTGTTTCTGTTGGATTCTGCTTTTCTAGTAGGGCTAAGACCTCTGTGATTAGACGTACCTCTTCCCCTAATTACCAGAGTTCAGCAGTGAGCTCTCACATACATGGGGATCCTTGGCTCCGGATAAAGTACTAGTTGTTGAAATACATTAAGCATCATCTATGTAGACATGCACAAAGCTCTCCTCGGTGCCCACTACAAATGAGGGACTCACAGGTGAGACGATGGAGCAGAAGCTCCCTCCGATGATGGTTAGTGTTGATCATCAACCTGAAATGATTTAGCATCATCTGGTAGATGCCTGTGCATGCCTGTGGGGGGGGTGGGGAGACTGATGTGGGAAGACCCATCTTGATTGGGTATAAGACTGTCCCTTAGGCAGGGGATCCTGGACTATATAAAGCCAGCCAAGCAGTAACCAGCATTCAGTGTTTTCTTCATTCAGGACTGTGGGTACAATGTGAGCATCTGCTTCGTGATCCTGCCGCACTGACTGCCCCACAATGACATAGCCCAGAATAGGTCCTCTTCCCTTGCATTGGTTTTTCGTGGAATCTTATCATCACCATGGGAAAAGAAACTAAGGAAACCTCAGTGTAACCCACTGAAAGAAAATAGGACAATAGGCAATAGTCTCTATCTTAACAAGAGCTGGGAAACGAGGGGATGTACCAGGCGAGCTCTCCGTAGGCAAGACCATGAAGTTCCCCCACCAAGGCTAGTAGGAATTCCAGAGAGATACCCCAGCTACATGCACGGTGGGAACTCTGGGCTGGAGAAAGACAGAGAAGGCTGTACAAATGTGACCAGGGGCTGTATATACAGCAGAGACAGAAGACCAGCACAGCCTCTGCAGACAGAGGCTGAAGTGTGCGGGAAGCCGAGCCTCACTGGGAATCGGGAGGGAATGGCCTAAGAAGGAAACATCCTGCTACTGCCTGGGTAAGTGGTGACCTAGGAGCTGGGAGGCACACTGCTGAACACAGGGGAGATGTGTCAAAAGACAAGACAAGAAGTGGCTTGATCTGAAGCTACCTGCTAACTGCAGAAGCAGACTCTGATAGAGGCAGCCAGAGTCCTGGGAAGAGGAACCTGCCCAGCTGAAAGGGTTAGCAATAGTGTGGGTGTAGCCACATTAGTACCTTGGACATAGAGAATCAAGCCCAGGAAGCAAGGCCAGCCAGGACACATGGAAAGTATCTAACAGCAGTCCATCGGAGGGCTGGAAGAACCCAAGAAACAGCTGACATCTACTGGCAGCTGAGCAGAAACAACCCAGGAGGAGATTTGATAGAGTGCATGCAATGTCCCCCTCAAGGGCCTTGCTGCCTGCAGACAGTGGCCCTAACCCACACTCACTCCACACACTTCTTGGGTGTTCATCTAGCTCTCTATCCAGCCCTGATACACAGCACTGTGTAGAGTCAAGGCAGGACTATGCACCCCCACTATATATGGCTGTAGGATTGGGAGAGGGTAAAGGAAAGGGTTAAAATGGAGAAACATGAAGAAAGTGGTCAAAGCACTGATGTAGCTGGATGGCTAGACTAGGTGGGATGCCTCCAGAAAACTATACTGAGCTAGGATCTTGCTCTGAAGCTAAGTGATGGCGGGGGGGGGGGGGGCGTGTGTCGGGCATTGTGATGATTTGTGTCTAACATAGGGCACATACATGGAGGGAAGCAAGAGCTACATGCCATAAGGGCTGATGCCTTGTGGCAAAGGGTCAAATTCTTTCTTTGGTGAAGGTTGGTGGGAGGAAGCAGACAGACCTGGTAATACACTAGAGACAGGCAGGAGATTTAGAGAGATCAAAGATGCTTTCTAGGTATCTGGCTTGAGACATCAGGTGATGGTAATCCATTCTGTGATTTAGAGTATGAGAGTGAGGCAGAGCAAAAAAATCTCTCCTTTGTCATCTCTATGTGTAGTGCAGGGCAGCATGAGGATAGTGATGCCAGGTAGTTGGAGTATGGGAGAATGGGGTACATGAAGTGGTGGATGGTCACAATTCAAGGATCTAGGGCCTACAACATGATGTCTTGTAGTCATGATCAAGCTCATGAGGGGCCCATGATGGTAGAGTGTCTTCACAGCGTACCTGTTGTTGCAAGCCCCTGTGATGGGTCGGTACTTATTTGCCAGGCAGGTGTCAGGACATCTTGGTGGCAGCATGAAAGGCAAGCATCCTGACAGGTTGGCAATTGTGCCCAGCAGGTCTGCTGATAGGGCATCTACAGAACAGGACAGAGGAGACTGTGTATGACATCTACACTAGAGAAACATCCTTTCCAATATGGTGTCCGCCATCGTCTCAACATCCAAGTCTGCACTTCCTGTTCAGCCTCCTCACTGTTCTGAGAAAAGCTACCATCCCCCACTCAGTCGTACATCCCTTCATTCCCTCGTTCAGTCTCCTCAAGCATCTTCAATGCTACTTTTTGCTTTGTGATGATTCAGAAAAGCAAGCTAGGTGCCATGCAGCTCCAGGAAGACAAGGCAGTAGGCTACTTCTCAGATATGTCCACCTTCTCATGGGACACATGCCTGGGGCCAACTTGTTATATCTCTACAACAAGACATTCCTATCTCACAATTACCCAGGAGAGCACTAAGAGAGGATGCGCATCCTCCTGTAGAGACCCACCTTGGTTAAGCTTGCTAATGCTGCTCATTCCTTCTACTATAAAAGCCTTTATTTTTGTTCTCCTCTTGATTCTTTTCTCTCATAAATGCCTCTAGATTAGCGCCTCTGAAAACAGTCTTGTTTGTTGATGTTTACTGTTTTTCTTGAGAATTTTGTCACTGTTTATGTTATTTAACAAATCAAGGTAAGGAAGCTCCAAGATCACCTATAAAACTGGGATGAATATATATCGATGAAATTGAGATACTCCCTAGGGAAAGAAAATCCAACAGGAATGCATGCTATATTCAAATAGAAAAGAAATGGAGCAAGCATCTCAATGGTGAGTATTTCATTTCAGGCCACAGTGAGCAACCTCAGGACGGTTTGCTTATACCGGTATGAGGGCTGTGTGGTCCTTATTTGCTGGAGCACAGCAAACAAAATCCTGTAAAAAGACTCAGATGACTGAGCTTTTGTTGGTCAACAACCCGATGCTCAGGAACAACCTAGTGCTTCTACCCAGTGCATTTACTGCTTATGGATGCGTGACAGGAAGTGTATCTGGATTGGCTCACTTTCCTAATATCTTAAATGTTCTGGAGTGGCTAAATCTATATTATTTATGTTAAAATATCCTTTAGGATATTTCACATATATCAGTTTCACATTATGGCCTGTCTTCCCAATGTGCTCTCACTCTCACCTGGCCTGAGAGCCTTACAACAGGAAGCAGGAGCCAGTAGGCTTCCATCCTGGAGACAGGTCCTCCCACCATCACTTCTACCACTGTCTGAGATGATGTCACTACCGGACAGGGAGCAGTGTCTGTAGAAAGGTCTTTCTATGTGGTCTGAAACAAAACCCTTTCCAGAATGACTTTATGGTTGCTATAAAAATCCAACTCAACTACTCAGCATAGGATCTGAGCACTGTAGTTAATACTGGTTTAAAATGAGTTCATCTCATCAGGCAAAGCAGCATTAGATTAACTTAGAGATCAAGTGGCTCGCCACACCGCACTGAAAATAAATCTCACCAAGTTTGCTAAAACGAAAGCTTATTTTTGAGCGCGGCGCCACAGAAATTACGTTGCATCTCTGGATAGTACCCACTTTGGCTTCTGTATCTCAGGTCCACAGCTGACTCCAGGCTCGTCTCATTTTTGAAAAGCCCAGGCGGCTGTCACATTCCTTGGGTAACAGACTGTCAGAAGGCCCTGGCTGCAAACTGGGAAGTTGAGGCTCCTGTCCAGTCCTCTGCTTGCTGTGACAAGGCACAACCTGAGTGCATGTCTCCTTAGAGAGCCCCTACAGCTGAATGTGCTCTGCAAGTTTCATGAGGTGGGAAGGCTACAGGAAATTTCCCAATATATTTTAGACCATAAAAGGCGTGTTTAGATGTTTCACCAAATAGGATTTGAGTGGGGAAGAAGCTGTATTTCCAAGAACAACAGAAATAAGAAATTGTGAGCGGGTTTAAGCAGAGGCGGAGGCTTGTGGGCTGCTTACCCGTGGGGAACTGTGACCTTCCACGTTTCATGGCTTGTATCGATGTTTCCATGATTTCTGCTGCTCGGGAAACAGCCCCACTGGTGGACTCTGGCAGCTTAGATAAAGAGAGAAGCTGGGCTGGGGAAAGGACTTCCCTTTTCTTGAGGTTTCTAGAGGACAAGGAGACTTAGGTTAGACGTGGCTCGAGGGCACTCGGTTTGCAATGGTACTTGACGAACAAGCATGTAAGCACTCAGATTTGATCTCCAGAACCTATGGAAAAATCTGGGCATGGTGTCGTGTTCCTGTATTTCCAGTGTTGGGGAGGTAGAGGCAGGTAGATCTCTTGGATACCTTCTAGCCTAACCTAACTGGTAAGCCCAGGGTTCCAATGAAAGATCAAATTTCAAAATACGAGGTATATGACTCTTGAGGCTAACTTCTGGATTCCTCATGCATGTATATATGAACATGCAAACATGTATTCCCCCATCTTTCTTCTCCCTATCACCAGCACATCTACCACATATGCATACACACCCAATAAATAAATAAACGAAACAGTCAGTAAGTGTCTGTGCATACGATGAAATGTGGAGCATACAAAGAAAAAGCCTACACGGCTCTGAGCCACAGAATTGCTGGGGTCAGGTAAAAGGGATAGAACACAGCTACAGAGTATCAATTATTGGATGCTGGGAAAAAAAGGTCATTGTTTTCTCTTTATAAAAAAATCGATATCTGAATTGATTCTCTTTAACAGTTCTTTGGTTTTTATCAAAACTTATGCAGGGCAGTCTCAGCTGGAGAGAGAGGCTCACCAAATGCTCCAGAGTCTGAGCGTCTGATGCCAGGCAGAACCCTGAAGTTGGCACAAGTATCCTTTCCTGCTGCCAACTGCCCCAGATGGACCGAGTTCTATATTACTGTGTACTTTGGGAAAACAGCCCTTTTTTCAGTGTTATCATACTGTGAATAAGTGGAATGTCTACATTTTCCATGTATTAGTAATAGCCTAAAATACACACTGATCTCTGAGCAAAAGTCATGTTTCAGATGCTCCAGTGCAGTGACATCATACTTTGGTCTGAAAACATGACAAGAGGGGCCGCCTGCTCTTACCACAGAACAAAACCAGTTATTTCAGGTGATGGTCAGTGTCTGTTGTAGCCATTTCTATATCTATGTGTATAGCCAAACAGTGTGTGTTATATCTCAAAATACACAGTACCAAAAAAACCCTTGAAAACCTCAGAAAATAAATTCCATAATATGACAATTATGTAGGCAAGGAATTTAACACTTCATTCATGCAACCTGAACAGCTTTTATAAGGTAGATGTGAGTGACAGCAACAATGTTCAAATACAGGGACACTGAACTCACACACATTGGAAATGTGTGTAAACTCTGTTTACCAATGTCCAGGATATAAAATGTGACATGAAATACTCATATTTTTTTTACATGCCCACATATTTGTAAAAAATCCAATGAAGTCCTGAGCCCTGAGGAGACAGGTTTTCCCACTTGTGCACTATTACAGGAACTGATCAAAGCTTTGTGGGCTTGAGGGCAGGAGACCCCAGTTCAGAAGTAGAGGACATCGACACTCACCACCAGCGGGGCTACATCTTCCTGAGGTGCCAGTGGTAGACAGAAGCACGGCCCCTACAGATATATATCTCTAAAATTTATTTGGGCAGAGGATGTTGTTAAGGGGAAAATGTGGTATATTGATGTTTGTACTGTGAGCACCCCCGTCTGATGTTCATCTTTGTAAACAGGCAAATATTCTGGCTCTAGAGTTATTTGTCTTCCTATTTAGTGGTCAATGAACTCTCCCTTGCTGCTCGAGCTGCCTTGGGGAGAAAGACTGTCAGTATAACAGCCTACTCCCTGTCATGATGTCAGAGCCAGCCAACGAATACGCCACAGACGCTGTAACAAATACTGCAGCTCTGCTTCTTGCCCCAGCTCCTGAAGGCGCTCTATTCCAGGCCTTTTGCTGCCGTGAGCCCTGATGAGCATTTTCTACCTCATTAGAGGGGCACTTCTCTTGGTGTTCTAGCAGAACTGTTATGACTGGTGCTGGGGCAAAGGCCACAGTGGGTCCAAAACACAAGCCTTGATGGCTCTGCATGGTGCTAGTACTGAGGAGGGCTTGAGTAGCCAGTTACCTGACTGCTGAGGAAGCAGCCGAACAGCTGCAGAGCAGCTAGGGCAGCAAGAAGGAAAGATGAAAAGATGTTGAGCGAATAGATTGCTGAGACAGAGGAAGGACAGGCTTATAAGAAGCCAGAGAAGAGAACCTGTAGACCCTGGTTGCTAGAATATTCTCAGGAAGTCATCAATTCCTTAAGAGTCAAGGGCTTCAGACTCTAGGCTGAGAGCTACAATACTGGTTCCTGCCAAGGGCTAACTGTCTAAAACTCCAGGCCTGAAAGGTACATTTGTAGGTCCTGATACCTGAGACTCAAAGGGACTCTGGCACTAGAGGGCGCCACTCACGGCTGCTTCTACAAGCCCAATATACTTGCTCACTGCTGCCAAAAGGGAAAATGGAAGCTTCTAGAGATGGGAAGTTGAAGAGCTGTTGCCTGCCCAGAATTCCTATGTGGATAGAGCAAAAGAACCCTTGGCTTGCTGATTGGTGATGCCAGTACCCTGCCCTGTTCAGAGATGAACAGCCCCTAGAGACAGGCTGTCTTTGTGCCTTGACCTCTAGGCTGGACATTCTAGTCCTCACAGCTTGCTGATGATAGTGGTTGTTATCATTGGATCAATGCCTTTATCTTTCTCTGGTTGTCCCCTTAGCTACCACACAGCTCTTCAACAGGACTGGCCCTCCCTGGTGGGTTACCTCCCCTCATATTCAGCCTGCCCTGTGCTCTGATCTTAGGGGCTTGGTGGGGTGTTTTATCAATGCCCAGCCAGCTAACTGTCCATCTGCTGCTGCCTCTAGGGAAATGCAGAACAGGCAGCTCCATGTGTTAATCCCCCAATCACAGTGAAGGTCTCCAGCCATCTTGCAGGGCTCATTAACAGTCCAGCTGCAGACCGTGGGAGGGTGTTCAATGAGAAGTGTGTGTCCTTATATTTGCAGAAGGATATTGATTTTACACTTGCATTTCGGGGACTCTGTGTTTAGCTGGCTCAGCATTCCTCACATGAAAAGCCAAGGAGGAGAGCCAGTGTCAGATTTATGCTCTCTTTAGTACCCCCCCCCCCCCCCCGAGGGTTTGAGAAGTGGAGGATGCAGCGCAACAGTGTCAGCCTCATTACGTCATCCTGTGCCCTTCGCTTCTCATTCTGCTGCCGGGCAGAACCTAGAATATCCTCAGTGTCAGCAGCCCGGGATGATGTCATCTATCTGAGCACAGATAATCCAGATGAGTATAGCCTGGAACCTATGGGCAACCGTGAGTCAGAAATTGACTTTGAATGCTGAAAGGGAACAAATTTGTCGCTCCAGGAAATGGTAAGGATGTGTGTGATCCTGGCACTTTGTGCTGTCTAGAGCTTCCTGTTTCCCCAGACCCACTGCCTTTCAGCAGAGAAAAAGTAGGGAAAGTAGTCTTTCTGCATTCTTGGAGGGACATAGAGGAGAGGGGGAGAAAGGGAGAAAGAAATAGAGGGAGAGAAAGGGTCACCTAATAAAATATATAGATATAGGTTTTAGGTTTTGTTCTGTAGATGCACAAGTGAAATTTTGAAACAAACAAACAAAAAATCTTATCTTGGTCTGCTGAGGACTCTTGATTCAAGAGAGCCAAGGAGTTGGTGGCTTCACTCCAACAGGTCTAGAAAGGACTGAGTGTAAGTTGTCCCCCATACAGGGGTCTGTGGTGCTACTTCCTACCAGCACATCTGACCTAGGTGGCCCAGCCATGACTGATAGCAGGTTCTATCCACACTTGCCAGCTTTTAGACCTGGCTCTACTTTCTACTGTAGAAGCACAGGCTGCTGACCACAGGTGAAGCTGCCATGTTGTTAGCACAGCCTCACGCCTCTTCTTCCCCTACTGGTGCAGTCACAGGGCCCCATGTCATCAGGTGTAGAGCCTACACTGAGGTTGTCCCCCTGAGACTCTCAGGTTTATGACATTCTCTGCCACCTCTCCCACCTCCAGTGGGTAACTTCTCTGGCTCTAAGAATGCCAGAGCATCCCACACTACTGAAAACTCCCTTTCTTCTCTGATGATTCCATCAGTTCATCTGCTCAGGGAATATTGTTTCCTCATTCTTTCACCTTCAATTAAAAAAAAAAAGTCAGGTAATAAATTGTAGCAAATGTGGAATAATGAAACAATTTTCTACTTGGAATAATAGAAATTTGAAGTAAATCAGAAGATGTTGAATAATAATTTGTATCCTGAGAGATGTTGTAACTTTTCACCAACCTCCAATAAAATGATAAGCTTGTGAAGACAAAACCTTGTATGTTTGTTGTTAGCATACCTGCCCCCAGTCTGCCTAGCAACCCATGACATCATCACCTACCCACCGCTAGGTGGGCCAGCTACACAGGGTATAAAAAGGGCAAACACCTCATCTCCCTTTCTTCCTCTGTCCCCTTCTTTCTCTTTCTCACTCTTGTTCTCTCTTGCGCTCTCTCTCTCTCTCTCTCTCTCTCTCTCTCTCTCTCTCTCTCTC
>OU015742.1:128233580-128248370 GCA_907169655.1 Acomys percivali
TAGTGTTTTCCTACTAATGTGTCGCAGTACTGCTAGTATATTTTCTAAATAAGAAATGTATAGGGTAGATGGATAACAAGCCGGCTTAAAAATATCTTAACGAATTGTAAAGTACACTCCAAGGTGCATTATCATTATACAAGCCATGTTGCACGTTATTCTATACCATTAAAAGGAGAAGAGTTGAATATATTACATACTTATAAACCATGCTTTCATCCCAGCACTCTGGGATGGAGGCAGAGGGAGAGGCAGGCAGATCTCTGTGTGTTCTACATGGTGAGTACATGGGATACGTACTAGCACCCTGTCTCAAGAAACAAAACAAATAATCTGTAGGTAGAATTATAGATACCTCATCTCCTGAGGTTTGAAAATCATACCATTTCAAAATTCAAAGCTACGCTGTGCAGATGTTTTTATGAACAGCTCGCAGGTGCAATAGCTTTAATCACGTGGCCTCTAGCTTTTCAGTCTTGTTTTCTCCCTCTAGGGTCTTAATAGCCATTGAACAAAGGACAAAGTGGTTTGCTCCCCCTCACCCCACCCCCCATGTGTGCTGAACACTTGTCATGTTCCAGATGTTAGAAGGACTAGGGTGAAGGGGTATACTTAGTTTCTCTTGAAGGCTTAAAATGATCACCCCACTTGTTTTCTTTAGTTGTCATGGCAACACACTTCCAAAGTTAAAGCTCACCAGGAATGCTGGTGGTGGTCACTTGAAGACTCAGACTTGGAAGGGGAGTGGCAGCAAGCTCCTCAGAAAGAATGCTTTGCAGGGTGCAGAGTAACCGGTGTGGAGACCCAGGGGGAAGGGAGGAAGGAGGTTTTCTTTAGGAGAAGGCAACAGACTGATTTCAATACAGTCATGACGTTCGGACAGTCAGAAAAATAGGCAGAACGTAGCTCCTAGCAGGAACCAGGTGTGAGTATGGATGAGGATGTTAAGGCCCAACGGCTGGGCTGTGTTTGAGAGACTAGGGCACACCAAGTGTCCCGTCCCCAGCATCCAGTCACCAGAAAGCTTGCTTCCTTGTGACCACGTGTCCTTAATCCCCTTCTTCCCCTATGATCCTTTCTTCTTCCCTTCCCTTCCCTCACCCATCTTTGTCCCTTCCTTTCCTTCGTTTCCTCCCTCTGTCCTTCTTCCCTTCTTTCTTTTTTCCATCTTTTCTTCCTTTTTCCCCTTTATAACATCTCAGAAGCTTCCTTACCACAGTTTCCCATACATCTGCCTAATTTCACAAACTATACCAGAGACATTTAATGAAAGATGATTTCGTAGCAAAAAACAAAAATACTCAGAACACACACACACACACACACACACACACACACACACACGTGCATATGTGTAAAATTGGAAATGATTTATTCTACAATCATAGAAAAATCAGTTATTTTAAAAGAGGAAATATATCTTATCCTTCTAAACTGAAGAATTACATTATTCTCTTTGAAAAGCACAGCAAGATCTTAACTGGTTCTCAGCAACTGGCATGACATATTGGGTTTGTTGAGTGTGATAAACAGCTTTACAAGACTAAAAGATCATATATTATTTGTTACTTACCCCAGAAGACTTCTCTGCCTCTCAGGATGAAAGGGAGGAGAATTCCAGTTCCCAACACCACCAGTGTGACCACCATGGCTCTAAGTGCTCTCATTCTGGAGATGATGTGGGGAAAGAGATAACCACATAGTCAGTGGCACACAGATACCCAGGCCTCTCCTCAGGTGGGTCCTCCCAAGTCCAAGGCTGCCCCTCCCTAGGACATCGAACCATCCTCAGATCTGGTCCTTTCTTCATCAGAAAGGTGGGGTAGAGAATGGGAACTTTATCTCTTCAAACATCTACGTGAAGCAAATAGCTAAGATTAGGCATTTAGCCTTATACAGATAAATAAATCTCTGGCACCTGCCACATTTCTTATGGCACGAGGATTCTAATGAAGGGATTTTAGATGAAACAGAAGATCTGAAATTGATCACGTCCACTCCCTAAGTCTTGGCTTTCTTAGTCTCAGACATAGATATTTTTGAATCCTTGACTTTGCTAATCAGAACAACCTGAGGGGAACACATCCTAGTGAATGTGGGTTGATAAGCAACCTAGCACACCTGAACTGAAATCATGGGCACCACCAGACTTTGCTAGGAAAAGCATCTATTTGCCATACAGCCCAAAAATGGCCTCCCATAGACAACTTGACACTTTCATGATGGATTTCTCTTAGAAAATGGGAAAATAAAAAGTTTTACAACCTGACCATTTCCCCTTTTTCAGCTGAGGAAGCAGGGTATGCACAGCTGGGCGCGTTCTTTGCGGCCTTAGCTTCTGAAATGTGGATCTTGATTATTTTCTGAGACTTGCTCACCCACCATATAAATGGGCTCTGTGCACTGATACCCACTCAAGTTTCTGATGGGAGTGGCTCCACTCTGTTTCTTTAGCATTGTGTTTCTGCCAAGAGCTTGTTCGTACTAGCTGGTCAGAAAGACACACTGTCTACTTAACCAAGACAGAAAGAATTGCGATATTCAGAGAAAGAAGAAACTTATTTAAAACCAACCATTTTTACTCTTGCACTTTTCTGAGATGATGAAACCAATGAGACATGGACATACACACACATACTACACACACACACACACACACACACACACACACACACACACATGCGCACATGCACACACACACACACAGAGTACATTTGAGAAACTGTAAAAGAATAAATAGAATTTTAAAATGTACCACATGAAAACGAAGCTATGATTCACCCAACAACAACTGGACTTTGTACTCTGCTGGTCCCCAGTGGCAATCGCAACCTGGGTCTTCTGTGTATCCCTGAGATCTACATCTCCGTTTGTAAGGGTGGAATAAAGAGTCTCATTCAGGATGTACTCGAAGCCCCGCCCCTGCAGCAACATCTCTTACCCCACCATCCCTGAAACTGAGCAGATTCACTAGCCTCCTCCCTGTCCGAGTGAACAGTAGAAGCTGAGTCATTTTCAGAGAAGCCATGGTGCAAAGGAAACTCTAAGACCAAGAGAGGCACCTGGAAGCGACACCCTTAAACCTGCTGTACAGTGTGCTCCAGGTTCCCAGCTTTGTGAGCTGTTGCTCGTGCTGAGGTGGGCTTTGGTGACACAGTTGTCTTTGAGTCATACCTGCTCCTGTAAGTAACCCCTCACCCACAATGCTCTAAGTAACTCCAATAAAATCACTGGTTCACTAAGTTGGATTTGGGTGGTATCATACTTTGGTCTGTCATCAGTTCCCTATCTGGGTGAGCAGACATGTTTGTCATCTCTCCCCATTTCAATGTCACCTGCAGCCAAAACAAAGTGCTGAAGAACACTAGGATTTTCCTTAGAGCAAATCATGCCTATGAAGGCAGCAGAGTGAATGTTAGAAAACTTCTCCTCTGAACTATAGGCTGTATTTTTTTTTTGTTGTTGTTGTTTCCTCTTATCTTTATCAAACTATAGTGATGAGTAAAAATTACATCCATCTGCGGACACCACTTTAGTGTACAACCACAAGGAATGACTGAATCTACTTAAAACTTCCATCATCTCCTGTAGTCATTATAGCTACTCCCCTCATCTCTATCTCCTCATGACCTCTTCCCACACCCTTTCCTTATCCTCTCCCCACATCGTCTCTGTATGTTTTCTCACATTCGCCCCATGCACCCTCTCCTCACAAGCTCTCTTTACATCTTCTCTCACCAGCTCCTCATATCCCTTTCTCATAATCTCTCTTGAGCCTTACTTCCCATCTTCTCCCTGTATCTTTTCCTAATTCCCTCCTCACATTCAATTTTATTTTTAATTTATATATCCACTTTACATCCCTATCATAGCCTCCTCCCATCCCAGTCATACCCTTCCACCCTCTTCCCCTCTTCCCCCTCCCCTTCTACTCAGAAAAGGGCAGCTTCCCGCCCCCTCTCACCAACCCACTCCAGCACATCAAGTTGCATCAGGACTGAGCTCATCCTCATCCACTTGAGGCCAGGCAACGCAGCCCCAGGAGGGGGAAGTGATTGGAAAGCAGGCAACAGAGTCCATGTCATAGAGAGCACCCAATCAACTTACTAGGGAACCCACATGAAGATCAAGCTGCCAATCAGTTATATATGTGTAGGGGCCCTAGGTGCAGACTGTACATGCTCTTTGGTTGGTGCTTCTGTCCCAGTAAGTCCCCAAGGACCTAAATTAGTTGACTCTGTTGGGCTTCATGTGGTCTTCTTGTCCTCTCCAGGTCCTTCTATCTTCCCCCCACCCATCTTCCACAGGACTCCCTAAGTTTCACCAAAGTTTGGCTGTGAGTCTCAGCATCTGATTTGATCAGCTTCTGGGTGGGGCCTTTCAGAAGATTGTTATGCAAGGCTCCTGTCTACAAATACAGCAGAGTATCATTATGGTGTTGGGTGTTGGGTCTCTCCCATGGGGTGGGTCTCAGGTTGGGCCAGGCATTGGTTGGACATTCCCTAGTCTTTGCTCTATTTTTATCTCTGCATATCTTGTAGGCAGAGGAAATTTTGGGTCAAAGGTTTTATATGTGGATTGGTGTTCCCCTCCCCCCACTGTAAGTTCTGCCTGGCTAGAAGGTATCCTCCTCAGTCACAGCTAGAGTTATCTCCATATCTTCGCGGGAGCCTACCCTGTTGCAGGTCTCAAGCTTTTCTCAGAGATCCCCCTTCCTCAGTTTCCCTTTTCTCTCCAAGCCCTCTCCTCTTCCTTCCCCACTCTTCCCACATCTGATCCTCCTTGCTTGTTTCCCTCCCCATACCCACTCTTGTTAAGTTCCCTCTCTTCATCCACCTCTAATGTCTATTTAATTCTCTATCTGAGTGAGATTCAAGGAGGGTCTCCCTTAGGCCCCCCTTGCTACTTAGCTTCTTTCTTAGAATCCAACGAATGGTGCTGGTCTAACTGGATGTCTACATGTAGAAATGCAAATAGATTCATATTTATCACCCTGTACAAAACTCAAATGGATCAAAGACCTCAAGATAAAACCAGATACATGAAATCTATTAGAAGAAAAAGTTGAAACCATTTTTAACTCATTGGCACCGGAGACAACTTCCTGAACATAACATCAACAGCTTAGGCTCTAAGATCAACAATTAACAAATGGGACCTCATGAATCTGAAAAGCTTCTGTAAGTCAAAGGCCACTTTTAACAGAACAAAATAACAGTCTATAGACTGAGGAAGTATCTTCACCAACCCTATATCTAACAGAGGGATAATATTGAAAATACATAAAGAACTCAAGTAAATAAACACCAACAAACCAAATAATACAATTAAAAAATGGGGTACAGAGCTAAACCAAGAAGTCTCACCAGAGGAATTGATTGAGAAGCATTTAAAGAAATGCTCAACATCCTTAGTCATCAGGGAAATACAGATCAAAATGACTCTAAGATTCTATCTTATACCTATCAGAATGGCTAAGATTGAAAACTCAAGTGACAGAACATGCTGGCACAGATGTGGAGAAAGTGGAACGCTCATCTATTGCTGGTGGGAGTGCAAGCTTGTACAACCACTTTTAAAATCAATCTGGTGTTTTCTCAGAAAATTGGAAATAATACTACCTCAAGACCCAGCTATACCACTTCTGGGCATATACTCAAAAGATGTTCCATCATACCATGAGGACTATGATCAACTATGTTCATAGCAGTTTTATTCATAACAGTCAGAAACTGGAAACAACCTAGATGTCCCTCAACTGAAGAATGGATAAACAAAATATGGTACATTTACACAAAAGAATACTACTCAGCTATTAAAAACAAGTGTTAATGCCCGGCTAGTGCTCTGGAGAGGGTCCAGGGTAGTTTCTCTGTGGTGTTGGAATGCGGATGCCCTTCTAGTTCACTTTATCTCTTGGGTGGCCAGAGCTGATGGCTCAGGCAACCGATCAGAATTGAAAGAAGAAAAAGAAGGAAGGGGAAAAAGAGCCCAAGGTTTCTTCTCTAGGGACTGGCTGTACTGTGGCTGAGGAGAACTTAAACTGACCACCTTTTTTTCTATGGCCGAGGCTGTAAAAGAGGCTCTGGCTAGAAACTGCACGGGGGTCGTAAAAAGAGTCTCTTTGATCTGTAGATAGGCCTCTTTGCAGAGATCTCCAATAAGTTGGTGTAAACGTAGGCTAGAAGGCTGATGGCCCTGAGTCTGCTAACTTATTTGCAAATCTACAGAGAAATAAGTAGTAAGAGAGAGATAGAAAATAAACCACTCACACACATACATTCAAGAGAAAAGGATCAGGAGAAAAGGTGGATGAACTTCAACTGAAGTTAAGCTGCTCAATCTTTCTTCCTCTGCTCTCCTCAAGTTTCTCCTCAATTTTCTCCTTCATTTTCTCCTCTGTTCTCTCTCATTTTCTCCTCTGTTCTCCTTCATTTTCTCCTCTGTTCTCCATTTTTTCCTCTGTTCTCCTTCATTTTCTCCTCTGTTCTCCTGCTCATGTTTATTGTAGCCCATATTTATACTTCTGAGAAAAGGGAATTACCTCATAGTCAAAAGAGTACAATTAATCACAAAAACAGATGAATCCTAAAAATACAACAGGTTACACGCTTTAAATCTAAACATTTCTTATCTATGTATCCATTACATAAGTTCATGGTGGGTTCAAAATGACGAAGGTTGGCAGGGTCTAAGGTTAATAGGGTCTGAAACTTACAAGAGTATACAACGTATCAGTTAGGACAGACCTGACTATACACTATCCAGCTATCTCTTAGTTCATTATGAGCTCAGGACAATAATTTTGTCTGTCTTTCATTCTAAGAAACAGAGTAAATTCAGACATCTCTAGGTAACTTCATTCCACATAGGTTCACATGGAGTTTAAACAAATTTGGCTATATTTATGGTCAAATACCAAGATTCGTGGTGCCATCTGCGGTGGAGGCTTTATCTGAAGCCACAAATCTGCTGGTAGGCTATCCTAAGTGAGGCATCTGGAGGTCCACAAAGGTATTTATTGCAGCCATAAACTAACTTTAACTTTTAAAACTATTTGAGTCAAATCAGGAATTCCATAATCAGGGATTAATTCATCTGAATAACAAAAAGTACATCTTCAATAAGATCCTCTAGGAAGTTTGCTCAATCAGAGCTAGTCAGTACCCAGAAAATAACAATTCACACCAATGCCAGATGTATTTATTTTTGGTTTCTCGAGACAGGGTTTCTCTGTGTAATCTTGGCTATCCTGGACTCACTTTGTAGACCGGGCTGGCCATGAATGTAGTCCTGGCTGTCTTGGACTCACTTTGTAGACCAAGCTGGCTTTAGACTCACAGTGATTCAGCTGCCTCTGCCTCCCTGGGTGCTGGGATTAAAGGCATGCGCCATCATGCCCAGCTCTAATGCCAGATTCCAGAGAGATGCAGCAGTGCACAATTGACAGGGTAGTCAGAGGTTGGAAGCAATTCTGGGGCACATCACGATACAGACCTTGCAAATATCAGATCACCTCCAGAGATCTCTCATGCCTCCTGGACTTTCCCAAATCAATGGCTCCTGACAGCATGTCAGAGGCTGGAAGCAGTTTCGGGGTACATCGTGGTATAAGACCTTGCAAACACCAGATCACCTCCTAGACAGCCCACATGCCTAGTGAGCCCCCTCAACAGGGTGGCTCTTGGCAAACAAGGAAATCATAAAATTTACACACAAATGGATGAAACTAGAAAGGATCACTCTGAGTAAGGTAACCCTGACCTAGAAAGACACATGTATCTTTTTCATGATTCACCTATAAGCAGATAGCCATATATTACAGGATAACCATACTACAATTCCCATTGTGTCTTAGTTAAGGTTTCTATTTCTGTGATGAAATAGCATGACCCAAAGCAACTTGGGGAGGCAAGGGTTTATTGGCTTTCACTTCCATATTGTAATCCATCACTGAAGGAAGCCAGGATAGGAATTCAAACATGGTGGGAACCTGGAAGAAGAGGCTGATGCAGAGGCCATGAAGGAGTGTTGCTTCCTGGCTTCTTCCCTATGGCTTGCTCTTCCTACTTTGTTATAGAACCCAGGATAACCTGCCTAAAGATGGCATCACCAACAATGGTCTGGACCCTCACCTGTCAATCCCTAACTAAGAAAATGGCCTACAGGCTCTCCTAGAGCCCAGGTTTTTTGTTGCTTTTTTTTTTTTTTTTAAATTTGAGGCAAGGTTTCTCTGTGTCACCCTGGCTGTCCTGGACTCACTTTGTAGACCAAGCTGGCTTGAAACTCACAGAAATCTACCTGCCTCTGCCTCTCTGCTTGAAACTCACAGAAATCTACCTGCCTCTGCCTCTCTGAGTGCTGGGATTAAAGGCATGGACCTCTATGCCTAGCTCCTATGGAAGCATTTTCTTAATTAAGATTACCTTTTCTCAGATGAAGTTAGCTTGTGTCAGTTGGCATAAAACTATCCAGGACAAGTGATCCTTTGTCAACTTGACACACAGACATATCACTATTAAGCTGCAAATCTTCCTTTCTTATTCATCCCCAAGACATAAATAACCTTAAAAGTCCTACAGTCTTTATAAATTCAAACATGTTAAAATTTCAGTCCCTTTAAAGTATCCAGTCTCTTTAAAAATTCAAAATCTCTTTTAAAACTTCAGAGTCTCTCAAGTGTGTGCTCCTATAAAAATCAAAATTAAGTTAAACACTTTCTTACTTCAAGAGGGAAAAACCAAGGCACAGTCACAATCAAATCAAAGTGAACCCAAACCCCAACAGTGTAAATAACAAAATATCCAATATCTGGGGTTGACTCACAGTTTTCTGTACTCTTGCAAAGGGCTTGGGTCACTTCTCCAGCTCTGCCCTTTGTAGCACACATAGCTTGTCTTTTAATCTCAGGCAGAGTCCACTCCACTGTTGCTGCTATTCTTGGTGGTTGTCCCAGGATACTGGAATCTCGAAAATGCTGGAGTCCTCTGCTGCAACTGGGTAGCACTTTCACTAATACCCTTTCCTAGGCTCTCCATGGTGCCAAGCCTCAGTGTCTCTGCATGGTCCCTTTGATCCTAGGCCCTCAACTGCTACTGAGGCTGCACCTTCACCAGCAACTTCTTCTGGCCGCTCACAGTGCGAAGCCTCAGCTGTTCCCTTCATGTTTTCAAAACCAGCACCACCTGTGTGACTCGTACACTACCAGGTTCAACTGCCAAGGTGCAATGTTGGCTGCCTCTGGAACTCAGCTTCTGTGTGCTGACTCTTAGAAAATTCTTTTCAGATTTCAGCTCACTGATGCTGGTCTCTTCTTAATCACTGCTAATTTCTAAGCTTTAGCTGACCAGCATCAATTGTTTCAGTAAAAGAAAGGTTTTACTTTAGAGGTTCTGGTCCCTTGTTAACCACAGCTGATTCTTCAGCACCAGCTGACAACCACAGATTCCTTACATAAGTGGCTTAGTAGAGCCTTTGCTTCTGAAACTTCACAAGCCACGTGCTCACCATTTGCACGGCTCTCAGCATTCTTCAAAACTCCAATAAACCAGCTTGTTGAACTCAACACTCAATGGCTCTTCTAGCCCAAAGTTCCAAAATTCTTCCACAATCATCCCCCAAGCACGGCCAGGTCTGTCACAACAATACCTCATTATCCTGGTACCTGCTTCTGTTGGTACTGCTGTGATGACACATCATGACTAAAAGCAACCAGGGAAGGAAAGGGTTAATTTGGCTTACACTTAGGTATCATAGTTCATCAGAGAAGGAAGTCAGGATCAGAACTGAAGCAAGGCTGAAACTTGGCAGCAGGAGCTGATGCAGAAGCCCCAGAGAGGTGCTGCTATAGGGTTGTCTACAGCACCATATTACAGAGGCACTTTCTTAACTGGGGTTCCCGCCTCTCAGATAACTTTAGCAAGTGTCAAGTTGACATAAAACTATCTAGGACACATTGTCTCCTCATAGTCTGTTCTCATAAACTCTACTCAAATTTTGGGATTTTGTGATGATATCTCCTAAGACCTAGTTTAACCAACTTCCAGGAGGAAATGCAATACAATGTGGTCACCATGCTGTGCCTTAGGGCTTCAGAACTTAATTTTTGTTTTGTTTTGTTTTTGAGACAGGGTTTCTCTGTGTAATAGCCTTGACTGTCCTGGAACTTTCTTTGTAGACCAGGCTGGCCTTGAACTCACAGAGATCCACCTGCCTCTGAGTCTCGAGTGCTGGGATTAAAGGCATGCGAACATGAACCTTTGTATTCTTAGACCATAATCTCCTTAGTCCATACTCCTGCCCTGGCACCAGTGGCTGTTACTCTTTCCACAATCTTGACATTTTTAGTGTCTACATAAAACAAATATGGTGAAGTATTTTACTTCTATGCCTGGGTCCTCTGTGTGTGTCTGTGTGTGTGTGTGTGTGTGTGTGTGTGTGTGTGTGTGTGTGTGTGTTCACGTATAAACTTGGTTATGATTGTTTTAATGTGTACTGGAAACTAAGGGTCTTTGACCCCATCACCTGCATTGCATCCCTGGATAGAAAACAGACACAAACTGGAGAACTAGGGAAACCAGAACAGAGTAGCTTTTTAGAAGGATTTCTTGGTGTTTCATTCCTGGTTAAAGACTGTACTGTAGCTGCGGCCAATGTTCCTGGTGGAGGAGGTGGTGAAGGTCACTGCAGTCTTCCAGCTCACTTGGGAATCATCTTAAAGTTTCCTAGGCTTTAAAAATGAATAATGTATTGCATTCAAAATTAACTTACCCAGTAGAATTCAAAGAATCATTTGGTTTTGTTCAAACTTAAACTTAGGTCAGCAGGCAATTTGCTAATTTACATAAGTCAGAATAAAGCGAAAAAATATGTACAGAAAAGATGGTAGTTGATAGAAATTAGATATATAGACAAAGGTTCTCCCACACACTTTAAAATCTCCACATCTAGTGATGGCAGTTTCCATAGTCCAGATGTGAAGTGGAAGCCTCAGACTGTATTGGCTCATTTATCTCAGCCCATGAGCACCATATCCGTCCAGGGTAGAGGCCATGTTTATGATTTTCACTTTTCACTCATGTGGCCTCTAACGACACTCAGCTCAATTCAATTAGTGAGACTTGGCCATAATTTGATGCCGTGTCAGGCCCATGGTCTTCTACATGCCTGTTTTTATAGTGTCTGTGCTATGGCTGCACATCCCTTCTAATGTGTAAAGGTGCACACTGTACGCAAGTTCCTTTCTGTGAGCTAAATCTGTACAGTGGGTCTCATCAAGGATTTCAGAATATTTCATGTCCAGGATATTCCATACCCATGCAAAGTCATCTTCTCAGCATGGTGTTCCTTTCTGCTGATGTTTAGACATTTTAGCCACATTACTTTAGAGGACATAAAGTCTTTACAGAGACAAAAGAAGGAGGTTAATGTCAAAATCACATATCTCTGAAGAGTTCATTTTGTAGGTTTTCATTATCATTAGTCTCTCCTACTAATATAGAGATAGAATGAAATAGTGTTGGAAATAAGAGTTTGTAGACTACTAACGGCATCCTCTGCTTTGGATCCACTGTGCCTTTGAGAGACCGCACTGACAGTGGGCACTTTCCTGAGCACTAAGACTGAGAAGGGACCGTTTTCTGCACTGTTAACTGGTGCTACTGAAGGCAGAGTGAGCAGAGTGAGGGGCACCCCGGGCACCCCCCTCCCACCCCAGTTTCTAGGAGCATGTAGCTTCAACTACACTGTGGTGGGAGCTTTAGTTTCTTTATGAAATACCTACTATGCCCCCAGTTCTAGCTGGGTGCATCATCTGCTAAGCCGGGAAACCAGATAATCTCTTTCCAGGCGCTTGTAGCTCTTGCAGAATCAGCTAGGAGACACCACCTCCCGGGCAGGCTGAGGATACCCTCCCCAGCTGAAACATGGGAAGTCAGGTGGCACTGGCTGCCCAATTAAGGACACACAGTAAGTTCCTGTTTCTGGAGAGGTAAAGCTGATCCCAGTCCTTACCTGACTATGCTGGTTTGGTGTCATATGCTCAAGGACCGTGTGCGTCTTCCACAGTTGCTCTGTGGAGTGGGAACGCTGAAGGGTCCTTCATTTCTGTCAAGAGTTTTCAAGTAGCTCTAAATTCACGTGACCCGCCATACTATACTCCCATAGATGGAGCCGGAGCGTCATCAGGCCCAGCAGCTGCTAGGATAAATGAGCTGTAGTCTGAATTCTTTACACCTGATACTTGAAGGCCTCGTACAATTCACCTTTACAGGGTAATGCAGAAGAGATTCCAAACATGATGATCGTATCCTTGACCTAAGAGACAGAGGAGATTGCATCCTTGTTTTTACTTTAGTGAACTGAGGTTGCTGTAACAGAAAAGGGAAGATTGCTATGTCAATAAACCTAAGATGGTATGTACTAATCTGGTTTGCTAATGTTTCTGATAAACTCAGCCCCGTTTTTAAAGACAAGTGTTCACTAGGTAGCCTAGACTGGCCTCGAACAGGCAGTTCTCATGTTCTGAGCGCCTTTTGAGTTTGGGGATCTCAGGCATTGTGCCACCTCTTTTTGACTGCTTTAAGCTGAATTTTATACTAGGCATTACAGCATCGATAATGGATGGCTTGAAGAAAAACAACTGCTTGGTTGTTCTAAAATGTAGAATCCATTTATTGGTTTAAAAACAACCTGAGAATTAGAGTGCTTTGGGAGATTTATAAAAAAATAAATGTGCCAATCTTAAAAAGAAAGGAAATAAGACAGTGGCTTTTCTTACGGTGACAAGTAATCTCAGGGACCTGCTCAGTTGGTTGTAAAAGCTAATGGAGCTGCATTTTCACACAGTACTCAGATAATTTTCTTGTGTCTGAGAGCCCTAGAATAGCACTTCTTCTTAATGTCTTAATGTCTTAAAATCACTACCAGTGCCCCAGACCTGCACCTCAGATGCCTTGGGCTGCCAGTGAGGGTCACCATGGATGCCAAAGTGCTGCTACTGCCTTTCTAAGCACATGGGGAGTGAATGGTGCCCATAGCGCTCACCAGTGTTAACACAGGGACATGCAGAGAGGACCGTTCCTCATGAGGATCCTGAAGACTGCCCATGAGCTTTTGCCTTTCCTCTATACACCTCTCTCCTCTCTCACTCCTCTCTGTGTCTCCCTCAGCATCACCCCATGACTTCCAGCATTCATAGGTAGGAAAGTGAACTTGCTGCTGCAAGTAATGTTCTTATTGAATGGTGTGACGACAAATTCGCACTCATGCTCCTTCTGGGTCTGTGAGCTTCCAAATGGCAGACTTGCTTAACATGGTCTGCTTCCTTTGTGCAGGTCCTGGTAGCCTTTGATGATGACAGAGAGGTAGCACAGGCTTTCACTCCTGGACAGTGACCTCTGTCTGTGCTGTAAGAGGTTGCCAGGGCATGAAGTGTTAAGGATAATAATATATCCTCATTTCTCAACACTGTGGGAAGTTGATCCCCTGGTGTGAGGCAGTAGGGAATAGGATATTTCCAGGTCCTTGGCCTCTACAAAATGCAGGCAGGACTGTGATGGTGGTCAGAGGTCTAGTTTGCTGTTCTTTTGAAGTTATGAAGACTGTGAGCCAGGTATGGTGATTTCAACCCAGATTCTCACAAGCCAGGAAGGCCATGCTCAGTGCCCATCAGTGGATGTGGTAATGATAGCTAAGTTAGATTTTTCACACTTCAAGATAATAGTCATGGAAAGACAACCACAATGCAGTTGCTATAAGGGGGGAAAAAAGGAATATTTTGGGGTCTTAAAAGACATGTTGCATTCTTACATTCCTCTCTTCAGTCAGACTCAGAGTTATTAGTTGTTAAAAGTTCTGGAACAACACACCAGAATACAGAGCTTCCCACCAAGAACACCTCTCTAATCTAAATAAGTGAACTTGAATAATTTGTAGAGGAGGGCTGTGGTGATTTGAATAAAAATGGCCCCCACAGGCCCATAGGGAGTGGCGCTGATTGGGGAGTGTGGCCTTGTTGTAATAGGTGTGGCTTTGTTGGAGGAATGCTTTTCATAGGGGGCAGGCTTTGAAGTGTCACAAGCTCAAGCCAGGCTCAGTGTCTCATTGTCTCCTCCTGGGGCTGGCAGATGTAGCGCTCTCAGCTCCTTCTCCAGCACCATGTCTGCCTGCACGCTGCCATGTTTCTCACCATGACGATAATGGACTAAACTGTAAGCCAGCCCCAATTAAATGCTTTCCTTTATTAGAGTTTCTGTGGTCATGGTGTCTCTTCCAAGCAATGAAACTCTAACTAAGGCCAGGGCTGGCTATCATCAAACATCCCCCGACTTGTAAGCATATTCTTTCTCTGAAGGAAGCATTTGGTTCTGTTGAATTAGAAGAGTAATTTGCAGGAGGTTGACGTCATCAAGTAGCACAGACTCCTCTCCCCTAAATGAGATAGTGCATGTTGTCTAGACAAAATTACAGTTTGAAAGGATAACTGATCTCTTTCTAAGTAGGCCTGGATATACTATTATGACAGTAAAGAGAAAGAAGAACACAAGGGTATGTGAGTAAACCCTGATTTTCAATTCAGTTGAAATTTCTTATGTTGACTCATCAAAATAAATGACATGTGTTTCTTCTTGAATTCAACAAATTCCTACACATCACTTTAGGGCTAAGATTTGTGTTTGAGAAGTGTATAAGGTATGCCCATGTTTTTGTAGAAGTTATATTTCGATCAAGAAGACAAGTAAGCAAGTAATCTCTGTCTCTCTCTCTGTCTCTCTCTCCCCCTCCCCCCCC
>OU015742.1:128248380-128262835 GCA_907169655.1 Acomys percivali
AGAGAGAGAGAGAGAGAGAGAGAGAGAGAGAGAGAGAGAGAGATGCTCCACTTGGAATTCTGGGAGGCAAATCTGTGGGAGCAGAGAGGGGTTATCTGACTATTTGACATAATGAGAAATAACAGAAAGGAGGATTAAATGCTGAGGAGGAAAGACAATTCTGGCTATGCATAGATGGATGGAATGTGAGTAGAAGGATAAATGGATGGATTGATAGACATGTGAATAGTTGGATGGATGAAAGCATGAATATGGTAATGGATGAATGATATATGGATATTGGATATATGGATATATATTGGATATATGGATATTGAATGTATAAGATAGACATAATGCATGGGTTGGTGAGTGGATGGATAAACATTGCATGGTTACCTGGATTGATACGTGAATAGATAGATGAATTGATGAATGAATACATTGATAGGCACAGGAATAATATTGGCAGATTGGGGATGAATGGGTATAAGATGGGTAAAATGAGCAAATGAATGAATGAATGATAGATGCATTTTAGGAAATGTTTGGGTCATTATAAGGATACTTTTTAGTGAGTGAGCAAGTGATACATGGCATAAAATTACTCTTTTAAGGCTAAAGAAATTACTTTAAAAATAAGTTTATAAAGGGGTAGGAATATGACATTTTAAAAAGCATCTTATTTTTATTTAGATTGTTTGAATTTTGGACACAGGATTGGAAAGCAATTTCTCTCTTCTCTCTCTCTCTCTCTCTCTCTCTCTCTCTCTCTCTCTCTCTCTCTCTCCCTCTCTCTCTCTGTTTCTGTAAATGATAAAGGGATTTTAAAGAAAACGTTCTCTAGACTTATAGATCTTTGGCTGACTTTCCAGGACAGAAGGGGATCTTGTGGTAAAGTTAGTGGTCTCTCTTCAATCTACTCACTTTTGCTCTAAAAGTAGGCACTGGCTGCATGGACACCCAGGAAATTCACACATCCACCTTCCCTACCTAGGAAGCTTCACCCATCATGACAGCAAGGATTTTATTCTTAGATAAACATGGAGCCAGTCACAAATAGCTTGTTTTAAAAGTAATGGTTGCTTGCAATTTCCTGTATTTTCTATAACTCCCACTGGTTTTCCATAACAACACTTTAAAAATAAGTTTTCTACAGGTAAGAGGTACTACAGAAGGCAGAAGGGGGAAGTGCCTGTCCAGAGCAGGCTGTATCTTGCTCTAAGTGGCTCCCTATTGCGTGAAACAGCAGCTTTCAGGCCGTGTGTTGCCCTTGGTGATATCGCCCACACTATTTGGCTTAATTTTGAGTCCAAATGTAAAAGTGGAACGGCTTCTAGTAGTTCATGTTAGCACCACCACTGGTCCAGCATCACTCACTAGGCACTGACTAGTAAACAACTCCCTCCTAATAATAAAAACTGCCACTTTATAAATTTAACAGAGTCAACTGAGCTCAAGGACGACACATTAAAACTCTATCAGAAACAAGATTTGAGAAGCTGTCAAACACATCAGACCAAGGAAGGTTGCAAACTTCTCTGTATGTCGCAGAGAAGAGAACATAGATGTTAGGATGCTGGGATGGGGCTGGCACCCACAGAACTGTCACTGAACCACCCCGTGTGCATATCACAGAACCAACAGGCAGATTACTCCTGACTCTCACTTGGGCTCCATCTCCGTCCGTTCCCCTCAGCTGACACAGTGACTCAAATTGCCAGCAGCAGATCCGCCTGTTTGTCCTTCTGCTCCAGACTGTGTACCTCTTCTCTAAAGCTCTATAGTACTGCACCTGCCGCTGTGATCCCCACAAGCTCTACAGTACTGCACCTGCCGCTGTGGCCTTCACACACTCTATGGTACTGCACTTGCCGCTGTGGCCCCCACAAGCTCTATAGTACTGCACCTGCCGCTGTGGCCTCCACAAGCTCTGCAGTACTGCACCTACCACTGTGGCCCCCACAAGCTCTACAGTACTGCATCTGCCGCTGTGGCCCCCACAAGCTCTACAGTACTGCACTTGCCGCTGTGACCCCCACAAGCTCTGCAGTACTGTACCTGCCCCTGTGGCCCCCACAAGCTCTACAGTACTGCACCTGCCACTGTGGCCCCCACAATACCTCACTGTTGTAGCTTGACTCAGCTACAAATCCCCTTGACTCTGAGACACCAATCGGTCTTGCAGTTCATTTCCTTAACCCTACAGCTCTCTGGATCATGCTGCAGCTTCCTTAACCTCCTTTCAGCCATATTCTGTCTGTCTGTCTGTCTGTCTGTCTGTCTGTCTGTCTGTTTCTCTGTCTGTCTGTCTGTCTGTCTGTCTGTCTGTCTCTCTCTCTCTCTCTCTCTCTCTCTCTCTCTCTCTCTCTCACACACACACACACACACACACACAAACACAGACACACACTTATTATATGGCATGTTGTTTTTGAGACTTAATATAATCAAGATCAGGAGAAGGAAAGGACCTCTATGTGTTAACAGCTCCGTATACAGGACTATTCTGCAAAACTGACATGAATCTGTTGTTACAAAATAAACTGTTACATTATGGAAAGACACAGAAGTAAAATTATGTTTTTGTCATGACGAGCTCACCACAAGGTCTTAGAAGAATGCAGATGAAGGCTGAGGATGCCCAAAGAGGAAAAGAGATGAACTTCCAGCAGAAGAATGCTAAAGGCCTCCTGGGAAGTCCAGGCATGGAAGGCTACCATGACCACAGGAAGCTTACTCATAGTGGAATTCACATAGCTGTGACCACTGTCAATCAATTGGTTGCAAATGCAACCAATTGACAGGTGGACTCTGCAGTGTGCAATAGCTGTATTGGAAACCTGGCATTCCCCTGACCAGTGGATGTCTGTGATTGACATGGTGGTGTTCTGATAAAAACCAGCACTGAAAATAAGATGACTGTGTAGTGTGATGGGGAGCCTATGTAGGATGTTTGAACATAAGAGTTAAAGCCACTTGGGGCTGGCCAAAGCCAGAAGAGACCTTGGGGGAGATTTCACAGCTGCAAGAGAGATTTGAAAGCTGTTCTGTTGCTTACAATGCAATCTGATGACAATATGCGCAGGAGCATGGGGAGACCAGGCGACTTGTGCAAGGTCCCCAGTAAGTATTCCAAACATTTTGTAGACTTGTAGGATGAGAGATTGACAGACAAAGGGTATGGCTGTCTATATCTTGCAAATGCATCTTGATAGAAGACCTGGAAAGTGATTTTGAAGGAACCTTAGCAAGGCAGATGAGAGGACCCACCTCTCCGTGGACATCAGGTAGGTATTAAGCACTGTAAAAAACCAACTTAATATCTGGAAATTCTTTGTATTTAAATGGCTCACTGTATGTTTGTGTCTCTAAGCAGCTTGAGCATGGAAGTTGTAATGCATGCCAGGACCTCTTGTGGGCTGGAATCTGAACACATATAGGTAGCCATTGCTTCAGAGAAGAAGCTTAGAGAAGCCATTTGAACGAGAGCCTTGTATCTCTGCAGTGTGCATACTAGCATGGACTTGGCACAGGGAACTCTGGGGAGAGGCTCTGAGTTAAATCCATAAGTTTCTAGTAGACCCCGAGTTCAGCTTGTAAAGGGTCTGGAAAAAGGATTGGGCATGTTGAGCTGTGAGGGATGTGAAGCCACACATGTCTGGCTTGGGCCTGATGACTCTAGGACACAATGATGATGTCATCAGGCACAAACCTACCAGCAGAGAATAAGGAGTGGACAGATCTCTGCAATAGTTCTGCCCAGTATTGTGGTTGCCACTGAGAAAATTTCTAGGCTACCAGGGTTTCTTTGGAGTGACCAGGCTCATTTTTTTTCTCACCAAGTGTTATGGGAACCTAGTATATGGGTAAAGTTATAAATGCCCCCAAAATATTCAAACAACATTTTTCCTGACCTTTGTAGAACGGAATTTTTCGCATGTCTTCATATTTGGATTCCCAGTGGGAGTTGGAAAATGAATTTCTGAAATATGAGGTAGGGTATAAAACTATTATGCTGAGATATATTGGGAAGAGAGAGCAAAGGAAGTTACCTGAAAGAGTGAGGAAGATGCTAATAGGTGGCAAGGGGCCAGGACAGGTACGTGTTTCCAGGGCAACAGATACTGCAGTTTACAGGAGTGCTGTGGGGAAAAGGGGGCAATTATGACCAAAAGGCACTGGAAGGCAGTGGGTATCTTCGGAGAAGAGTCTGCAGCTCAGCCTCCTGCACAGACTGGGAGAGAGGTCCCTGTGCTTCTAGCTATAGTGTTGCAGTGTGGGTGGGCTGTACCTGCCAACCTGAATCATAAACGTGTGGAGAGCCTGGAAGCAACAAGGGAAGCTGCTGGAATTTAAGCAAGGCTGTGCCAATGCTTTTGGGGGCGCACTTGGGAAAGGGTGGGGAAGAACGTGCTAGCCTCCTTTTGAGAAAAGTCCACAGAAGGACATAGGACAGTGATTTGTATTTTCATCAGTGACAGCCTGAGCAGAGCATTAGTATCCAGGCACTAAAACAGCCCCATGCTCTGGCCTGCACATCAGGTGTCTGTTTTCTTGTGTTTACTTACAATATACATAGGTAACTGGATTTGGGAAGAATACTTTCCAAAGGGCAGACAATTTACAGACTAACACGGTAGCATCAACCATATGCTGGCAACTGAAATTATCAGTAGAGAGCAGAGACACATTAAAATGCATATGTTTCGAGTCCTGGTCACATCTACCTTATTTCTCTTTTTCATATGAGAGAACACAATCAGTAATGATCAGCTTTGGGTCTGGAACAGATTAAGTCTCATTCAAAAAATACCTTCTATGCAAAGATGCCCTGAGCAAGTGTGATGCTGTTTTAGGCAGTACAAGAATGTCCAATTAGTATTCTATGATTTATTCTTAAGTAGTACTTTAATTATTTAATTAATCCATTAAGCACACGGGCGTCATTATTTTTAAATTGTACATAATAGACTGATGAAATGCAAATGTATTTTTTCATAGTTATTTTGCAGAGTTTTGCTTGTGTCCAGTGGGCCCACACCCAGGTCTATCATTGGCCTCAAGTACAGTGCTCCTTTGACATAGAAGGCATTCAGGCAATGTTTCTCTGTTTAAAGGACAACCTTCCCTGTACTCTGTAGATGGAGTGGCTGGTAACACTGTATCATCCCTAGTACTTACTTCAACAGGTGAGTTTGTTTCCATGGTAACAGATACTACAACTACCTTATGGTTACTACCTTAAAAGGCCAATGGATACTCTCAGAACTAGTAACTTGTGCCTGAGTGACCAATATTCCAGTGCTGGCAAATCTCACATGGCAGATATGTATTTAGGCTTCTGTGGGTCCCTCTCAGCTGGGACTCACATTGCTCTAGGGCTCATGTGGTTTTGGAGGACTGTCCCTAAGGATCTGGCTATCAGCACCAAAGCACTGTTCTTACTTGAAAGAGAATAAGAGAGTTTATTCTGAAGTCATATTTGAGTGACCATAACTGGGGACAGATTCAAGTTACTCCAAATACCTTGTTCAGAAGTAGTACATTTCATGAAATTTAACAGTCACAGAACAAGAATACCACAAAGGCTTCTGTAGAAAACACTGGGTGAAGCACCAAGGAAGCAGGTTACAAAAAAATAGAGAATTCCCTACCAGAGGTTTCCCATGATATCTGATGACATTTTTGGCCTTTGTGTGGAAGCTTGGGAGAAGCTTGGAGACAGGATTAAACTGGTCCAGGGAAGAGCTGATGATGACTGAGATCAAAGCTTCACTAATATAAATTATAGTAAAGTACAACATGTGGAACCATTTTATGTGACAAAGGCCAGTTATACAGCCTTATTTGGCTCATGAGAAGTGGGTTTAAAAGGCTCCCAAGTAAATTTAATAAAAGCCTGTAGCTCTTCCGTGACTAAGATACCTCACACCACGTTGGTGAAATTTGTTTCTTTTAGCTAGAGCAGGGATTAAAAGACTTACCTGCGAGCCCTCCTCCTGCTGATCTGCAGGCTATATCTCACCTATAGCACTGCTTGCATAGAAGCCTAAGTCTGAGACAGCCCCGCTCCCTTTACTAGGGGTCCCACATGAAGCCTGAGCTGCCCGTCTGCTACATCTGTGTAGGGGAGCTAGGTCCAGTCTATACTCATCATTCTTGGGGCTTCAGTCTCTGCAAGCCCCTTTGGGCCCTGGTTGGTTGGATCTGTTGGTTTTATGGAGCTCCTGTCACCTTCAGGCACTTCTATCTATCTCCCCCTCCACTTTCCCACAAAACTCCCTACACAAAGTTTGGCTAGTAAGGGGAACAGGGGCTGCCTCTGACATGGACTCAGTTGCCTGCTTTTGATCACTCCTCCCTGGTGGGGATGCCTCACCAGATGACAGGGGAAGAGGACATACTCAGTCCTGATGTGACTTGATAGGCTGAGGTGGGTGGGTAGGGAGGGCTCCCCTTTACTGAGGAATAGGGGAGGGGAGAGGAGCAGGAGGAAAGGAGGGTGGGACTTGGGGGAGAGGAGGAATGGGGCTATGATTGGGATGTAAAGTGAATAAAATTTTTTTTAAAAAGCCTAAATCTGTTCCTCTTCCTGGCCTGGGTCACTGATGAAGGTCTCTCTGCTCAGGTCTGTGCCGTCAGGCAGTTGGTTTTGTATTTTGTGTCAGCATTTTATTCTGTACTGAATTATTTAAACACACCTTTGAACATTCCCAAAGGACCTACCACTTTCTCTGATCTGATTTGCAATTAAACTTTTTAAAAAGGCAATCAAAAGTTATTGTGGAGTTGCTAGCACCTCTGTGTAGCACCAACGGGACTGTTAATGGAAAACAGTATGGCAGGTCCTCAAAAACTAAAAATAGAATGGCTATGAGACCCAGAAACTCCACTTCTGGGTTTTTAATCCAAAAGAATTGAACACAAGGATTCAGACATTTGTACAATAGATGTGTGTACACCCAGGATCATAGGAACATTGCTTCTGGTAGTCAAAAGGAGCAAGGACACCCCCATTCAGCACACACGTGCACATGCACATGCGTACAGGTGCATATAAATGTGTATACAGACACATGGAAACATGTAAAACAGACTATTTGGCTTTAGGGAAAAAAAATTCAGATGCAAACGACCACATAGATGAACCTCAGTGGTAATGTGCAAAGTGAAATAAGCTAGTTAAGACGGGGTACATACTATGCAATGCAACTTACAAGGTGTCTCTAGAATGGTGGACCTCATTGGCACAGGAAGTATACAGTAGCTTTGGAGGACTGTGAGGATGGTGGGATGGGGAGATACTTATAACCAGAAAGATCTCTTTGGGATAAAAAGCATTCTGGCTTTGAGTGGGTGATGGCTGTATACACTGCCGCACTGCAAACTTTGCTATGAGTTTTTATCTCAATTGACATAAACCTTACCATTCTCAGCCATCTGCTCCAGGCTTTCTTCTCTGCCATCGAGCGGTACAATCCACAGCCAAGGCCATGTAGCTCATGGTCAAGATTACTTCAAGTAGCGTTGACACAGTCAAGCATGTCTTTGCTCTTGGGCTTGTTTCCAATACAATGGTCCTGGCACCACACTCTCCTGACTCTTCCACTCTCCCTGCGGTGTTGTTTTTAGAGCCCTTAGCTAGTCTCCTAACTCTTGAGGTAGCCCCCAGCATGGCTGCCATGTCATGCCAGTTCAGTGTGCTACTAGGTGTGTGGTCAGATTCAAGTTTAGAATTTTAAACGCCGCCTGCAGTCGATGCTCTGTTCTAGGATCCATCTGGACTTTATTACCAGCCTTAAGAAATGTTCGATAGATTTGCTCTTGTCATCAATCTTCTGTCAATTTCAAAAGTAAATTTCCAGTCATTTCCCAAGCCTGCTTCTCACGAGCCTCTGGCTCTGTAACAGCTGCTTATAACCCAGCATCTCATCCAGCACTGAGTCCTCTGACAGACCATTCCTACCATCTGTACATGGCTGATGGCCCAGAAAACAGCCTCCTACGTCTGTGCCCCAACAATGCCTCCTGAGAGGCCTGTGTCATCTCCTCTCACTATAGCAGACTGGATAAATGCTCTCATCCAAGGTGAGGCCTGTCCACACCCTCCATTTCCCAATGACAACAACAATCCTGTTTGTGGACCATGAAACACCTGCTGGTCTGTTACCAGTGCTTGGACCTCATATCTTGCCAGTGATCTTTCCCCTGGTCCTTCCCTCCACCCAGGATTTCTGTCCAGGCAGTGCTCCTGAATGTTGTCACTTTGCCTGGTAATGTGAAGAGGTAGCTAACCTCATCAGGCTTCGGGGGCTTTCCTCCACAGCAGTTTTCATAAAATTCTGTGCCGCGTGTTTCTTTGATTATTTTATCACTGTCCCTTGTCCTGGATTAAAAGTTTCTTTCGTCAAAGAAAGGGAAAAGGTTCCCTTTACCCCTTGCTGCACAATCTATTAGAATATGCAGGTTTTATGTAACAGCGATAAGATTCAACATGCACATGTTCTGTTGGGAACGTGACGAGCATTTGCTGTGAGCTTAAGTACTTGTGTGTAAAAGCAAGCTCCGGCTTTGAGCAGGTGAAGGACAGGGACTCTGCTGCACCTTCTTGGGTGTCCTTGAGGTAGCACAGCAGGTAAAGGCCACTGTAGTGGGCTATATAAACAGATTTGTGTTGGTACAAATTTGAGTGGATTGAAACAAGCAGAGAGTCCTCCTCAGGGGGCTTCTGCCCCTGTGTTATATGTGATGCACACACACACACACACACAGAAATACACATATACATATATATGTATGGATGGATACATACAGAGGATAGCCTCTTTTCTGCCACCTGAGTTTTTACTACAGGTTGAAATCAGATGAAACAAGGCACACCAGAAACTTTTTAAACTATCACTTGTCATACTTTGGGTTAAAGACCATCTTTTTAGAATATCAAACAGGAGATATAGGATAGTCAATTTGACACCAGCTAGAGTCATTTTGGAAGCCATATTGGAGAAAATAGCCCTATCAAATTGATCTGTGGGCAAGCCTGGGAAGGCATTTTCTTGAATGATTTATGTGGGAGGGTCCAGCCCACTGTGGGTGGTGCCACCCATGGGCTGGTGGTGCTGGGTTCTATAAAGAAGCAGGCTGAGCAAACCATAATGAATAAGTCATGATGAGCAAGCCAGTAGGCAGCACTCCTTCATGACATTGGCTTCAGTTTTTGCCCCCAGGTTCCTGGCCTGCTTGAGTTCCTATCATGATTTCCTGCAGTGATGAAGTGTTACCTGGAAATATAAGATGAAATAAATCCTTCCCAAGTTGCGTTTGATCATGATTTGTAAAAATCACAACAATAGAAACCCTAACTAAGACAGAGGCTATGGGCTATGGAAGACACTTCAGGATGGGGTCAGTCCTGTGGTTTAGCAACAGCATCCTTGTGGAGCTGTGACTGAGCACATCACTGTGGGAGGCTCTCCCCACCCTCCCCCCACACCAGCCAGCATCTTCCTGTGTAACAACCACAAGAGTTGGGAGTATTCAGCTTGAGAGCCTCTCATATGCACACTGAGCCATGAACCCAGCCTAGGGTTGGACTGCACTTACTTGAAAGTGGCCTAAGAAATAGAATTTATTTGTGTTTATGCCAAGACCATGTTCCAGCACATTCTGTTCCTTCTAAGAAAACTTCTCAGAAGTAATCCACTTTTGTCTGGCATCTTGTGTGGGCACACTATGTAGGTGGGTGAGAGAGAAAATGCTTGGGGGGTGTTCACAGGGCATTCCTAGGGTTTCTTCCTTGTCTGTCACTAGTCTCAGGACAGATACATGGAATTCATCTCCAGCAGAGTCTGATGAACTTGAAAGAACTTGCCCACATGGCAGACCTGCTGCAGGGACCCCTAGTGTGAATACAGATGCCCACAGTTCAGGTGTTTTCTGAGAACTATTGTCCCATGCCTGGGCAGGGCATCTATAATGGAGGGTTCACTAAGTCTGTGCTGCCATCCTGTTGCCAGCAGCAGTAGGGACTGAGACTCAGCTTTGTACTGCCTCTGGAGCAGCCTGAGAATCCTATTAACCTAGGGACCCCTACTTTGATAAAGACAGTGATTAGGGAGCAGAGTTAAAATTTACCTAAAGACAGTTTAAACATAGATTTTTAAAAAAGTATTTGTATCTCACTAGCATTGATGTTTTGCCTGCATGTATGTCTGTATGAGTATGTCAGATTTCCTGCATCTGGAGTTACAGTTGTGAGCTGCCACGTGGGTGTTGGGAATTGAACCTGGGTCCTCTAGAAGAGCAGCCAGTGCTCAAAACTGCTGAGCCATCTCTCCAGACCCTTAAATATAGATGTTAGGCCTGCAGATGGACGGAAGAGAGGTTCTATCGAAGAAAGGTGTTTCTGAGAGCACTGGTCAGGGTTAAGTGCCTCCAGAGTGGCAATGGGTAAGGACCTACTCTTTTCATGTAAAGGAGATCTTAGGCTGACTCCTGCTGTTCATGGCCTAGGATTGCTGGATCACAGCTGATGATGTAAAACCCTGCAGGGAAGTTAAGATTTTTTTTTTTTTTTTTTTTTTTTACTTGTTTTTGAGATTGGAAAAAAAAAAAAAGTCCAGGAAAGCCATAAGGCCATGCTTGTAGGTTGCACAGGCTCAGGCCTTAAGTTGGTTGCATTGCTATTTTAATGTTCTTCTCTATGTAAAAGGAGGAACGTTCTTCTCTGTGTCAACAACCTCCACGGCAAATTCAGTTAATTGTGCTGTAATTCTTGATTCTTAGCTGGAGAGAGATGGAGGCTTCAATCACACTGCAGGGGGAGGGGCTCTTTTTTCTTTTTATGTGTCCGTGGTTTTTTTAGGGTCAAAGATGAAGATCAAAGCTCACCTCCACCATGTCAGCCAGCAGCTGGCGGCCTGCCTGAGCTCTGCCTGCTCAGCGTCCTCAGGTCTCATTTCCAAACCTCTTTCGGTGGAGCTGGAATTGCCATTTTAAATTTATTTTCTCAGAGCCAGCGGTGATCTCTGCTCATTCTTACATCACAAGGGGCTGGGATGGACAGGGTGAGACACTGAGCTGATGTCCCCATGAAACCCAAGAGGGGAAGAGAAGGAAGTTTTTAAAATGCTTGTCAGAGAATGAAGGAAATGATCAAAGATAATAAGTTGAAACAAGAGTTCGCTGAGCATGAATCATGCATGTGTGAGCCATCAGCAGACCATGAGACACAGCGCATGCTGAGCCAGGGCAGGGCAGAGCTCAGGATGGTGCGCAGCCAGCGGTGGATGCTGTCAAGCTAATCTCCATTCTGTTTGTGGGCTGTTTCCTTTGCCCACTGTTAAGGCACCTCTGTCCTCAGCACTCAAAAGCCCATGTGAGCTCTTCTTTCCCAGCCTTCCTTTGTTAGACTGCCTGTCTTCTAGTTGCTAATCCTAAAGCCCCAATACTTTGGGGGTTTCTGAATTTGTATTGAACAACACATAACAGTCATTGTGGATCTCAGCTTTCCCTTGCTTAAAAAGGGAATAGTTAGCCATATTACAGAGTGAGGATGCATACATGTGCACACACACACACACACACACACACCCACACACACATTGTGCAGTGAACGTTAAATTCTAATTTACTCCCTTTCAATCCGCTTTCTTCATCATGTCTGTCATTTCCAGAAATGTATAGCTAGAATTCAGATGATACAGGGGGGAAACACCTTTCTTACTCCCCCCACAGCGCCTTGATTCTCCTGTAAGTGGGAATGGAAGCCAGGGAGCAGGAGAAACACAAGTAGAAGTTTGGGTGCATGCTGCTGGTAGGGGAAGTGGCTGTGGGAGGGTGACTTGGACAGATGTGAGACAACGTCCTTCAGGAAGATGGCTTTGAGATTAGGGTTACCACCTCCGCACTGAGCCGAGCTGTGGAAAGTCTTCATCTCTTAGGGAGACACTATCTGCAGGTGGATACCTTGTTCAAGGAAGGGAAACTCCTGTCCTCGAGCCAGCATTTCCTGGGCAGCTGCTGTCCTACATGGCTGTTAGGTCACAACAGTGCCCATGACAAGAGTTCAGGGATGAAACTCCTTGGGCACTACTTTTGGCCTGTGTTGGGGAAGGGAGTGTGCCTCACTTCTGTGCTGTGGCATACAAGTTGTGAAGACTCAAGCTCTATAAAGATCCAACTTACCTGAACATAGAAAGAAGCTTTTGCATAGCTCCTTCCTAAGAAATTACTGGCCTCCTTCCAGCCTTGTAGGAAAGCTTATACCTTCTCATACATTTGGTTAGATTGACACAGTCCCTAGTGTGGTCCAAGATAACTTGAAGACAGACTTTATGGATGTTGGGTGTGTGACTCCAGACGGCTTTAATCTCCTGCTCTTGAACAGCTTCCTGCAAACGGCAGATTCTGAGTATGGGAGAGTACACAGAGGCATTCAGTGACAGAAGGACCACTTAAGTCCCACTTAGGAAAGGGGCTCTTCCTCAAGCCCAGAGACTGAAGGGAGGAAGGTCATTTTAAGTTCATTTGTACATGTCAGACAGACGGCCTGACTCAATTCTTCTGGTGTTGGCTTCAGGACCTGGGATGGACATATGGACATGTTTATGGCTCTGCTTCTTGGTAAGGGGTTGGGGTGATTCGTGGCTGCAAGAGCTAGGATCAGTCTTGGCGTCTTCACAAGAAGCAGCACAACAGGTGCTGTGGCTCTCCTCTGGGTTGAGGATGCTGAGCAGCTAGGTTTCATTTTCATCCTTCTCAAAACAACACAGCAGCTGGCTCGTGTTGACATAGACTCCTTGTATTTGCACTACTTAGTGGTCTTCTGACCTTTCCCAGTGGGAGTTGGCAACTTGCTAGGAGTGCAATCTTTACATAGGCAAGGAGTTGCATTCACTTTATTGAGATTCTGTAATGGGTTATTGTTGGCTCTCTTTAATTTTTTTTTTTTTTTACTGGTGCTTGAGAGATGGTTCAGGGGTTAGGAGTACCTGTTAATCCTGCAGAGAACCTAGGTTCATTTCCCAGGCTCACAACCTTTCCATAACTCCAGTTCCAGGGGATCTGACACCCTCTTCTGCCCTTCCTGGGGGCCAAGCACACGTGTGGTACACAGACATACATTCAGTTAAGACACTCGTGTACATGAAATAAATCTAAGTTTTAAAAGTTTTATTTTACTGTGTGTGTGTGTGTTTCTGTTTGTCTGTCTGTCTATGTATCTGTTTGTCTGTGGGTATGTGCACATGAATGAAGGTACCGAGGAGGCCAGGAGAGGGCATCAGATCACCTGGAGCTGAAGTCACACGTTGTGAGCCAAGAGCTGTGGGTTCCCGATACCGGACTTGAATCCTTTGGAAGAGTACATAGGACACACTCTTAATTGCTGAGTTGTCCTTCCAACACCAGTTGTTGCCTTCTATGTGACACTGAGGCAGATAGCCTTTCTCACCTGTGAATCTGTGTTTCAAGTTTGCCCAGAATTGTGTGTCATTAAGTAACAGATGGTCTTTAAAAAGCCACAGAGCAGTCTTCCTGCCTACACCCTTGGATCAATCAACTTCAACACTTTCCATACTTGTGGCAAGGATGATGCTCTGTGAGAAGAGTATGCTGTTCCTCTGCTGGGCACATAGGGACAGTTTCTGGGTGTGGGTTCAGGTGGAAGTGAGCTCTTTTGCCAATGGGTTGTGGATGGATGCCACTTCTTTGACTCTATATGATCTGCATGGAAGCTGCTGACATCCTAGACAATGGAAAGCTACATCAAGGGTTAGGAAGAGAGGAACTGTAAGTAGCTATCCAATGAGAACATCTCTGTATCCCTTCCATGTGGGGCTATTTGTCCAAACACAATGTTATTCTGCATGAGCACCATCCCCAAGACTCTGGGAGTCTCTGAAGTCTGTGCATGGCCCTGATAGACCTCCTCTTAGGGGTTAAGGTCAAAATGTGTTCAAGAGGTTTACAGCTTTAAGTTCTGCATGGCTGCTTCAGCACTGGACACTCAGGTGACACAGCAAGGCTGGAACAGATGATCTACACTCACTTAAATGCAGGAGACAGTTCTGCATAATCTGGAAAAAATTAACCCTACCCAAGTTAGTTCTTTGAAAATGTAATTGTTTCATGTTGAGAATGAATAGATTTTATGTTCATTAATAAATTTTATGATATGTTAATTTTGAACCAAGTAGTTTACAGTGATAGCTTAGCAACCTGGGACCCCTACAATCACACACACACACACACATGCACACACATACACACACTCATACACACTAACTCTCTCTCTCACACTCTCACACACTCACACAGACACACACACACACACACACACACAGACACACACCTGCCCAAACAAAGCAACTTGTCATTCTTCTCTAGTGTCTTCCTAGCATCCTACTAGACACCCTCCCATTTTATCTATCTATCTATCTATCTATCTATCTATCTATCTATCTATCTATCT
>OU015742.1:128266237-128288538 GCA_907169655.1 Acomys percivali
GTGTGTGTGTGTGTGTGTGTGTGTGTGTGTGTGTGTGTGTGTGTGTGTGTGTGTCTGTGTAAGTACATATACGTCTGTTGAGCTGCCAGCAGAGACCAGAATAGGGTTTTGGATCACTATAACTATACGTACAGGCGAGTGGGTACTGGGAACCGAATGCTGGTCCTTTGGAAGAACAACAGGTGCTCTTAACTGCCAAGCCAACTCTCCAGCCCCCAGGAGTTTTCAGATGTCATTGTCCTTTTTGAAGAGTGAAAGGGCTTCTACAGTAGGTATAGCCACTTTATATTGATCACTCTGTAAAAAGCTAGTCACAGGATGGCGCTCTGGTCCCACACTCAGTGGGTCAACCTAGTCTAAGTGGTCTCTGTGCCTTCCCAGTCTCCAGTCTTGGACCAAGGTGCACATCTGCTCCCAACCTGCACACTCTGTCAGCAATACTTTACCCTGACAACCCCTATGTCATAGTCATCTTCCAGGCCATCTCAGCTCACAGTTCCTGTGCTCTGCCCAAGCCTGGTGAGTTCACAGTGCTATCCCTAAAGCCCCTCAGGTGGGGCCCAGGAGCACAGTGCTTTGTCTAGCCTTAGAAGCTTTGCCTGCTCCTTCCCAAGCTTCAAGTCTGGGTCAGGATGCACATCCTGTGAGTCAATCCCGTCTGCTGTGCCCACAGGAGACACACAATCAGCAGAAACATCCACATGCCTAAGTCTTATCTCCAACGTACAAGAGTGTGGAAGGTAGAAAAAGGTACGCATCTCCTCCCAATCTATCAGCCCTGTAGAAATGGCCTTCAATGAAAATTACCTGACTCAGGAAACAATCACAAATGTCATCAGAGGAGTTTAAAGAAAACACTGATAACTCAGTGAACTTATAGAGAATGAACTCAAGCAATACCTGAGTAATGCCCAAGAAAACAACCAGAAGGCTGAATGAAATCAGAAAAGCAGCCTAGAAGCAGAAAACCGACTCCAATAAGAGGGACAGGAACATTGAAGGGACCTCAAGCTGAAATTGAAGATAGTACTGACAAATTCAATAAACTAATCAGAAACTCAGCGGGGGATCAAGCAGAAGATAGAAGATCAGGCCTCAGAGGGAAAGTAAAGGGATGAGGCCACACAAGGCAAAGATATGAAACAATGTAGGAAAGAATCACACAAGAACTGTGAGACAGCATGAACCAACCAACCAACCAACCAACCAACCAACCAACCAACCAACCAACCAACCAAACCCTTCCAATGACAGGCTCAGATGAGGGAGAAGAAGCCCAGGACAATGGCATAGACCAGATCTTCAACAAGAAAATAGGAGAAATCGTGTCTAAGTTTCGGAAAGACACACCCACACGGATACAAGAGGCACAAAGAGCAGCCAACAGAGAAGACCATAAACAAAGCTCCCCAAAGCATATCTTAGTTAAAGTACTAAGTACACAGAACAAAGAACATATATAGAAAGCTGCAGGAGGATAAGAAGAAGCATGTGTAAGGAAAATACATCAGGATAGCTTCTTTTTTGGGTGGGAGAGGGGGTGGGGGTGGGGGGGACATGGTTTCTCTGTGTAGCCTTGGCATGGCCTGGATTCCCTTTGTAGACCAGGTTGGCCTCAAACTCATAGAAATCCACCTGCCTCTGCCTCTCAAGTGCTGGGATTAAAGATGTGTGCCTCCATGCCCGGTTATCTGATTTCTTAATAGAAACTCCAGAAGCCACAAGAGCCTGTAGCAATGCACTCCAGGTCCAAAGGGGTCATTCCTCTTGGCTTAGGCTGTCATGACTAAACCGTGACAACTAAAACTCTCTGCTATATAGTTGAAGGAGAAAGACACAACTTTCTATGCTACAAAACAGGCTAAAAAAATTCATGTTTACCAAAACAACATTGTGAAGAAAACTGGAACAAAGAGAGGAATAAGCAGAACCAAGATACCTAGAAAGAAAACAAAGTATAAACAATGAAACGGTGTGTCCGTGTGTCAGAACTCAAGGCTTATTGAAGGTTATTAGTCAGCTGAGTGGCATATTCAAAAAGGAGTTAAAACCAATATCAAAGGAGACTCTGAGGACTTGCCAATATCTTCAAGGCTCTGTTCTTATTGTCTGCAGTCCAATGCAGTGGAAATACCAAAAGGAACCTAGAGGTCACCAAAATTCAGATCACAAAAGCAGAGTAAAATCAAATGTAAAATTAAAATTTCTCTCTTAAGTCAAATCTGATAGTGCAGGTCTGTAGACTCAGCTATTAGAGGGGTTGAGGCAGGAATAAGGCAGTCCACTAGGATGAAAGAGTTCAAGGCCAGCCTAGGAAAGTCAGTAAGTCTTGCCTCAAAACAAGAAGGAAAAAGAGAGCTGAAGAGATGCTCAGTTGTAGAGTGCTTTCCTAGCATGAGCAAGGCACGGGGTTCCAGCCTGAGGGAGCATCTCCCACTGTCCTATAACATTCCCAGGGTTCAAAACTATTTGCTATGCATCCTGCTCTTACTAAAATTTAGCCCTGATATGTAAGGTGTCAGCTATTGAAGCCCACTACCAAATTAATGCCATATTTTCATAACATAGGACACACTTCCCTCCCAAAAGTGGCAGGGGGGAAGTTAGGGTGCGCCTTATGGTCTGATTGCTGTTTTTACTGTTTTTCTTGTTTTACTGCTCTAAAAACTGGGTGCCTCTTACGGTCAGGTGTGTCTTATAGTCCAAAAAATACAGTATATTTCTTTTTCTAAATCTAACTTACATTCTTTGAAACCTGTTTTTTTTTTCTTCTTGAGACCATTGTATTAAGCTGAAATTATGTCTCAACTGATCTTTTTCTAATAGAGATGGGGCTCTTTCCCCCCTCTGTAACAGAGTTCAATTGCGTCCCTTTGTTAAAATCCAAGGTGCTGTTCAGGAGCCCCACAAGCCCATTCTGAAGGAAAGACACACAGATGGGTTGGGGTGCTACTCCATGAAACACACACAATGAAATCCTTGTAACTTCACTTTTTGCCCTTTGGGGTCTTTGGCATTCCTAGTCTTCCTTATGACTGTTGTGAAAAAAATATCAAGAGCAACAGTTATCAAGAAAGACAACCAATGGGAATTATCTACTTGGAATAATCTTCTACCCATAGTTGAATTGTAAATTAAATGAGGGTTGATAACTTGGATTAAAATAATTTCCAAAATGAGATTCACCATTACTCACCCTTCATTAACAGACAGCTTTCTGTTCTTAGTATTCAAATGAGGCATAATATGCATGAATGTTCGTGCTTATAAGATAATCACCCCTACCATTTTGGAGTCTACAGGTTGCTTGGTGGAAGTACAAACAATAAGTGGGATGTGATTGGCACTAGGGATGCTGGCCTAGGCTTGGCTCGTTGCCAGTTTCATGCCGAGCCTCCTAAGCCCCAGGATCTTTGACCTGGGGGTGAGAGCCCAAAACTGATTTTACCTATGTGAGCTGTGAGTTACAAGGACCCTATGGGGATCCAAAAATGGCCTCTACAGAGATCACAGCTGATTTTGGCTATTTATCAACAGAAATATAGAATTGTGACAATCTTAGCTATATATCCCCAAATAAAACAGGAATTTCGGACCCAATCTCTGCTGTGGAGAACTAAGCATGAGAAGATGCTGAGATCTTGGAGATATCTTGTTCTGAAAATGGTGACGCCCTGGAAAAGCATGGGCTTAAGATGTGCCTGAGAGCATTTCGGGGTGCAATTCTTGGAACCTGTGGGCATCTGGTCATTTTTTGAAATGTTCATCTTCTAGGAAGAGCTTGCATTCACCCTTATGTGAAAATAAACTTTAGTGTTTAATTTTCTGGAGAAATGCTGTGACCTTCTCTGGTATCCAGTAAGGTCCATATTTAATATTGAGTGTTTTCATGAAAGCAAAACAAAAACCTTTCCCATTTCCTCAACTCTAGTCCAGAACATCTTCTAATATGTCCCAAAAGAGGATTTGGAGAGAGGAAATCTTATCATTCTGTCTTTTTATTTTCCTGAGTGAGGTTCACAGAACTATTAACTCCTGTTGCTACAGACAGGAGCTTAAACCAGAAGTTTAAGTAGAAACACGAGAACCAACCCCAACACAGACAAGGCTGCCAGGTCCTCCATGGATACCATTGGTAGGATAGAATCAGAGGAGCACTCCACTCCCACTGGAGTCTGAGAGGAACCTAAAGTGTTCAGAGGGGTAAAACAGACGTTCTATATACATGATGGCTAAACACTGTGATGGAAGGAGGTTGTAATTTCAACAAAAGAAGCACAAACTCTATTTGATATGTGAAAGCTATTTCCTTCCTTCCAGATAACAGATAAGCATGGCTGGATGGCAGTCAAGGAGCTGTGACTGATGGCCAAAACCTTCACTGTGTCAAGGTCTGCAGGATGGCTAGCCTCGGCTGTGTTGCTCTGCTTCAGGTCTGAAGGATGGCCAGCCCCAGCCGTGTGTCACTGCTCTGCTTCCCACAGGGCCCCTGTGCTTTTTAAGGCTCCTGTGCTCTGAAGTTTGATGGTCTATGTTCCTCTTTTTCGAGAAGCCTTAGGAAATGAGAATGTGATCACTGCTTTTCCTAACCAGAGCCTGAATTTCTGAAAGGAAACTCAAGAAATTCCATTAAATTGCTTTTAATAAGAAAAATAGAAAAGTTCCCAGATTAGAAGTTATAAACAATATGAAAGACAAGGAAACCAAAGAATGTGCTGTATTTGATTAATTAGGAAAAAATAGAATTCACATTTAAATGATATTTAATTCAATTACATAATAAACATGTAAGCATTTAATATAAAACTAAATAATTAAAATACCTTCATCCCCCTATTCATTTATCCCCATATACTTTTCACCAAATGCTGGTCCCACCCGTGACAAAAGGGAGCATTGCCAACCTGCCTGTGGGAAGCCCATTTCTCCTAAGAAAGAACAAATGGCGGCTTCTCACTCTCCTATCTTGTATTCTGCAAAAATAAACTTTGGGTTTCACGAATGCGAGCAGTAGACTGTGGTGTTGCATCTCTGGCTGTTTGCCACAGACTGAGGTGGGATGGTTTCAGAAGACCCTGAGTTCCTACCTCCACTGTACCTGGTCAGGTTCTTACCCCAACTGTCAGATTCAACAGTCTGACCCATCTGTGAAACTAGTGATGTCTTTATTGGTATCACAACTGTAGGCTCATTATAAAACCACACAAAGTTGCAACATTGTGCAGGAAGGATTTGCTTCTTAAGAAAATAATGTAATTGCTTGCAGCACTCTCCAGACTCGTTTTAGCTGCTGCACATGTATCTTCTTGCCATGCTCTGGCTGTCCATGAATACAGGGTCCAGGGAGGCCACCTTGGCAGCAATGAAGGAGTGGATGCAGTGGAGGACCGCCGTCAAGTCCTGGAACTCCAGCTCCTGAGGGGAAATGAGACAGGACTGTGGTCACTGGGGAGATTCGCGTTGGCAATTTTTAGCAAGTTGAGTTTTTTGTGTGCTCCAAGACTTTTTCCTCCAAGTAAGTACAAATTCACGTTGAAACAGGTAATGTTAAAATAAAGGCCACGCAGCACAATGACCATGTGTTTATAAAGATGGGTACACTGTTGTTTGTATTGCTACTCAGCCTACGTAGGTTGTGTTTCCTTGGTCTCCTCATAGGGTGACATGCATGCTCTCTCTTTTTGTCTGAGACAGGGCTTCTCTGTGTAGCGTTGGCTGTCCTGGACTCACTTTGCAGACCAGGTTGGCCTTGAACTCACAGAGATCTGCCTGCCTCTGCCTCCAAGAATGCTGGGATTACAGGCGTGTGCTACCGTGCGCCCGGCTGACAGGCATGCCCTTTGTTTGGCACTCCTCCTTAGTTTGTTCTAGATCTTAATCAGACCTAAAGATGAGAGGTATATTTTGTCTTCACCACAAGCAGAAGTGCCAGGGCTAGTGGTGGCGCTGAGATTAGCGTCTCATGGTAGCGGGGCTGGGTGTTTGCTTGCCCTGGTTGTAATTGTGCACTCTTCCACGTGTGCCTCATAATGGGCACTTTTGGAAGGACAGTCAGAGTCCTGCTGTGTGAGCAGGACACCCAGAGAGAGAGAGAGAGACCTTGGCTCTTCCTCATCCAGCTGTCATGTCAACAAAAGGAAGAAATGGTGCTCAAGAACACCACCCTTTAGAAAAGTTACACCTCACCAGCACAGATTATAGGAAAACATATCTTAAATTCCTTGGTCCTTACTTCCCCACCTTAAAACTCTCAAACACTAATGTTTAAGAATAAAACCTATATAAGTTGTAGTAATCCTTTCACAAGTATCAATTTATTATTATTTTTATTTTTTTACATATCTCGTGAATTCACCACACTTGGAAAGATCAGAGTACAATTTTGTGAAGCTAATTCTCTTCTACCATGAGTTTGGGGATCCAACTCAGGCCTCTAGTACTGTGGCTCTCCCTTGTTCCTGGGGTCACTGGCCACTGGTCCTCAGGAACAAGGGAGCAGAAGTGACAAACTGAGGGTTTGGATGGCACATAAAAATGACGGAATGACCGCTGGGAGCCACTACAGCGAGATAGCTGAACAAAGCTTGTATGGTCCTTGGGGAGTGAATGGGGGTGGGGGTTTTACTGGGTAGATGTATATAATTGGTTAATTATACCGAGGAATTCCAGGAATGCTTTATCTGCACTTGGCAGCATGGTCCTATCATATGGATGGGAACATAGTACCTAATTATCCTATAGACAGCAGGGAGAGGGGAGTGCTAGCAGGGAACTGTGCCCAATGTCATATTCCAGATAAGGTTGGAAGCATCTATGCCTAAAGACACTCCCCGATGAGGTCAGGCAGAGAGCCGGCAGAGGCTCTTTTGGGGAGAGGGAGTCTCTATCTAGCTCAGAAAGGCTATCCAGACAGGGAGGACTGCAACCTCAAACAGCTGGGTCCTCCTATAGGCCTTCAGCCTCAGAGGCATCTCACTGGTCTCCGGGACTATTCTTTTTCCCTCCATACTTCCTCACACAGAGTCTCTAGCCCCAACCAACAAAAGCTGGCAATGAGCCTGCAAGGCTAAACCTAAGTTGAGCCATATTCAAATATCATGGTCCTTTTGGGAAGAGTGAGCTTAGTGTCTTGGAATACAAATCCACCACAACCTGCCACCCAACCCACAGGCAGGAGAGGTGATCGAAGTACATCATTGATGACTTTTTTCTTCTCTATGTTATTTCAACATGGTGAAGTTTCAATATGGTGCAGAACAGCATGGTTCCTTTTGAGGTGACTGTTCATTCATTGACACCCCACTTATTCAATTTGAGCAAAATTCTATCATCTTCTAAACTGCCAAGACAACACCACAGAGAAAGATTCATTATTTTTAGGACAGCCTGCTCAGGCTTGTCAGTCCCCAGTTGTGTTCCTTGAAGCTTGCCAGGGAGGACCTCTGGGATGGGATGTCAGCCCACTTGTCTACAGGCGGGATGGAAGCTGTCCGCAGGTGGCAGGTGCTGAAGTCCTCCAGAAGCCCTGTTGGTTTTACTAAGGCTCTTCTCTTCCTAAGCGAAGGGTACCAGTCTGTCAATAACTTTCTACCTTCCTTTACAGAAGACTACACCCAAATACCTCTTAGCCTCTTTTCTTTTCAGAAACTGCTCCTGTACTGGGGCTGGAGACCTTGGGCCAACCAGAGTACGATGGGAGGGTGATACAGGAAAGGGGACGGGTGTTTTCACTTTGCAGTGACAAAGAAGTTTGGCTGCTAGTTCGTGGAGAGTGAGCCAGCTGGAAAATGGATCCCATGAAGTCCTACCTGGCCAGAGATAGAAAAGACACAGGGATGGGGTACTTGCCCTTGAAAGCTGTCCTCCACTTCCTATGCCTGTGGCCAAAGGGCTCTCTTTTCTTTCTGCCAATGCAAGATGCTCTTTTGCATGCAGGTGAAGCTTATACTTGATTATACCTGCGTGGAAGAATGTGTTGCTTTGACTTTTGTGTGTGTGAGTAATGAACAAGATGTTGCAGATGCTTAGGGTTCTCTCCACATTGCTAAAGGGATCTCATAGTGAAGCTATCTGCTTGCTACACAGGCGCCTCTGTCCTGGTGGTTTGTAGAATTTGCGAGTTGAGTTACCTGGCTCCTTTGCCGGATGTCAACCCACGCAGGAGCCATTTGTTTTCTGAACACCCTGAGATGATAGCCAAGATAGTTTATTAGTTATGATTTTTCTCCAGAAGAGAGGAAGACCAAGTAAAATTCTCAAACAAACACAAGGTTCTTGCAAGCTTAACAAAACTCTACTTCAGTCTGTACATTCCTGGCAGTAATCACCTTCTCAAGGGGACAAGTGGAAGAACAAAATCAAAAAGCCCTCATCACGTGCACTTCAGCAGCTGTGCCTTATGTATAAAGGCTGAAAATTGCTTTACAAATTCCTATGATTTACTCAATAACAGCATGACACACTGTAAGAAGAAGAAGAAGAAGCCAGATGGCCACTGGCATTGAGGCACACATCTCAAAGCAGCCTTGGTATTTCCTGGCATGGTAATTTGAAGCCCCATCAAAAAATATATTTTAAAAGACTATCACAAGAGAGTCACTCCATGCAACACCTCAGCCAAGAGTGGTCCCATCCAGGAGTCAAGTGCAAGCTTCAGAAGCAAGAGTCAGTCCTGATCCAGATACAGAATCTGAACACTTCGCAGAGCATCCTCGGTTCAGCCAAGTCATGACCCTGCTACTCCGCTTAGCTCCTAAGCAGATACTGCCAGCAGGGCCACCCTGAGCTGCACCTCTGCAAGGGTTATGAGGCAAAGCCATGTTTGGCCTCTGTTGGAACTGGACATTCACAGTGATTCCAGAGCCATCTCTGTGCCTGCCATTCCCTGATGGGCTCGCAAACACATGTCCCAGGAGGTGGTGGGCTGCCAGCTCCCACTGCTGAGAAAGAGGACCTGTACCCTTGAGGAGGAAGTCACACAGTAGGGACACAGCAACCTCCTCCAAATTAGTCTCATGGGTCTGAGGTATATTTAATAAATACAATTCTTTTAAAAACAAAATTGAAAAAAAGCTGAGCAAGCCATATAGTGTGTATAACTGTAGACCGTTGCTTCTTTTTTCCCATGTCAGCTGCACTGGCTTCTCTAAAAGTGATATGTGCTGTGTTTTTCAAACACATCTGACATTTTGAGACTGAGGCCTCCTGATGCCCACTGGCCACAAGTGTAATGGAGGCATGAGGAGGCCAGGTTAGAATGAAAATATCATGATTCTTGGCAGGGGTGCTATGTATACTGCCAGTATTTCTATATTTAGTCAGAGCTTATTGTCAGTAGAGCCTCGGATCAGTAGAGAAGGCAAATGTGGAAAGAAGCCCTGACCAGTGACCCAGGGCCAGGCCAGGTTGGAATTGAGTTGATGGCTACTGTCTTTGACACAGAGCTGTAACACTGCAATTCAGACTCTTGTTCTTCCATTTACTGGCTGTGCAGTCAGGTAGTGGGGCACTGTTAACTGCCACCCCAATATTTTTAACATTTGTTCCTTTCTCTGGTACCAACAGTCCTATGAGGATTGTCTTTAAAGTACTAATGGCTTACCACATGGCTAGTCATTTTCTGAAAATTTACTCCATGAATCTGGAGTGTGGTTCTGATCAAATACAGAGAAGGGCTGAGGCGGGCAACTGTGAGACTGTATCTTGGAGGAAATTTCTCTCTCAGTGAAACTGTAACCCCACAGCAGCTCCCTTAGCATCCCCATGGGATTAATTAAGGTGGCTGAGAACAGGGAACAGGGGACAGTTGCTGGAGCAACATCAGTGTGAGATGGATCTTATTCTTTATCAACAGAGCTTTGTCAAATTAATAACATCTCCTTAGCCTCAAAATTACAATGTAAAGTAAGATAAAAGTCAAAGGCTGCCAGTTCCAGATTTAAAATGAGGAAACAGAGTTCAAAGCAATCTTCCAAAGTGACAAGGCCAATTAGTTGCAGAAATGTCACTTGAAGTCAGGGATCCCGGAAGCCCCACAGGGCTTCCCAGCTTCCCTTGCTAGAGCTTTAGGAACTTGGTGTAATAGTGTAGTTATGTTGAGAGTTACCCTGAGCAATCCTGCACCATCAGGATTCCTGAAATTCCCTGATGTGCAGAATTTCAGCTTTACCCAGCCTCCCAACTCCTCAGCTGTCTGTGTCCAGGGCAAACCTTGACAACTGGGTGGTACTGTCGAAGGGGAACCAAGGTAAGCTAGGTGCCATCATACTGGAGGAACATGGCCAGTAACCCCACAGTAAGTGTAAAGGAATGGAGGAGAAGGTGATTTTGATGGTACCTCCTATGTGTATCAATCCCTGAATAAAGCATTTTTGCATTTGGTCAGGGGAAGGGGGGGAGCCAAGGACCCAAAGCAAAAAGCAGTTGGTAGCTGTGGGTCTGTGTGTGGGGATCATGAGGAACTGTGATAGCAAAGGGCTGAGCTGGGCAGCCAGGAGACTGTGTATCTTGGGGGAAATGTCCCTGTCAGTGAAACTGTAACCCCACAGCAGGAACAATGCTGAGTAGGGTCTGAGAGATCCTTGAGGTCACAGCACAGAGCCACAAACACCACTCTAAGGACAGCCCTTCAGGAAGTGCCAGGAGCTGTGAATGGCTGCTGTGTAGGAGAAAGACAGAGTCATGTCGGTGGGGCAAGGACCCCTGTCCAGCATGAGACAGGATGGAAGGCCTATGGGGAAGGACAAGAGTCCGTGAGAATAGGTGAGGGCTTGAGTTAGAGTAAAAAGGAAAGTATCAGGACCACATCTATGTGGGATGTATTCTCCAGGAACGGTGAAACAATCAGCAGGGGGTGGGGGAGAGAGAGAGAGAGAGAAAGAGAGAGAAAGGGAGGAAGAGGAGGAAGAGGAGGAAGAGGAGGAAGCACAAGAAGGGAAGATCAACTCAAGGTACTGTCTGGAGCTGGAGGGGACTAAAGGCAAGGATAAGAATAAACTGCTCTCCTCAAAGGGGGAGGCTCTTCTTATTTTATTAGGAATTTACTTGCATCAGTTGGGGTAGACTGTTTGTGGTTTTACTTTCTAAGTCTTTTGCTGCAACATGAAAATACTAGAAATTTCCAGAAGTCAATAATATTTAAGTTTTAAGCTACCCACTATCTCTTGTAGCTTGATGGAGCCATACACTGTCCCCTCTGTTCTACCAATGATAGGAGACACCCTTTTGTCCAGTGTCCTAGTCATTTAGGAGCGATCTGTTATCAGAGCAACTGTCTTGGCATCACAGTGACTGTTATTTTACTTAATGATGACCCCCCAAAGTAGAATAGTATAGATAATGTCAATTCAGATATGACAATGAGAAGACTTACAGTGCTTCCCTCAAGCAAAAGAGTTAAGTTTATCATATACTTGTATAGGAATAGTTGTATGGCACACATGGGAGAAAGCAGAGATGCATGGGTCTCAGTGTTAAGTTGGTTACTCTTATATCATTGTGACAAAGCATCTGACAGAAGGAATGTAAAGGAGGAGATTTTACTTTGGTTCAAGATTTCAGGGGATTGCAGGTCATCATGGTGGCTCCAGATGAGAGCTGCTCACAGTTGGGGGAAATGTATGAGCATGTGGCAGCATCTCCCTACACCTTGACAGATCAAGAAGCAGAGACCTCAGGCCAGAACCAGAAGCCAGGTCCTACCTCCAGCTGCTCAGGCCTGCTAGCTGGACCCCGGCACTAAACTTTCTACAACTCTAAGATCAGCACCAGCAGCTGCAGATCAAGGGTTCAAACATGTGTGCCGAACATTCCAGACGCAACTCAAAACAGGTACTATCTTGGCTTCCAGTAGCCCCCAGGTCGGGGATTTTTAAGAACAAGCTCTCTGGAAATGGAAACCTTGTCGTCATCACAGGGAGCATGGCAGCATGCGTGACACTAGAGAAGTAGCTGAGAACTTCACATCCTGATCTGTGCACGAGCGCGCACACACACACACACAGAGAGAGAGAGAGAGAGAGAGAGAGAGAGAGAGAGAGAGAGAGAGAGACTGAGCCTGGCAAGGGCTTTTGAAGCCTCAGATCTTACCCTCAGTGACACACTTCCTCCAACAAGGACACACCTCCTCCTAATCCTTCTAACCCTTTCAAATGGTTCACCTCCTTGGTGACTCAACATTCAAATACATTGGCATAGGTGCCATACTTATTCAAACCACCACCGTGCTGGGCAGGATTTGAAGGTGTATATACTTTGTTTTTAAAATGCTTGCTGCCACCTTCAAACTTGGCTTTGTAATGTCTGTAGGTTGTAGTCTGGGTTAGGCGATGAGATCTATATTTTCTCTGGTTTACACTCTTTTGGAAAAGAAGGAGTTTTAAAAAAATTATGTGTATGGCTGTATGTCTACGCCAGGGATGTACATGTGACTACAAGTCTCCGTGGAGGCCAAAACGAGGCATCAGATTCCCTACAACTGAGTTATAAGCACTACAAGCTTCAGGGCATGAGTCCTGTAAGTTGAGCTTGGGTCTTTTACAAGAGCACTGTGCATGCTTAACCACTAAGCCATCTCCCCAGGATCTCTGGTTCACACTCTTAATCTTTCTCCTTGGGTAAATAACAGAATTGCAAATTAATACATTTTATTGACTTTGGCAGGCTGTTAAAAAAAAAAAAAAGGCCAACTTCTCCAAATGATTCTGCCACTTTTGCTGTTTCCACATATTTTAAGATGAACAGCAACTTTTGGCAAAGCTGTTTTAACTAATTTAGTTTCTGTAATTTGCACTGGCTCTAGGGTAGCTCACACACAAACTGAGAGTGAGAAAGCCGCAAATGCACCTGTGTAGTTTTACTTTTTTTCCCACTGTGCTGGTAAATATTTTATTTTGAAAATTTCACATTCTGACAAAGATAAATAACCTCTACACATTTTATTCAACCAGGGTCAATATCTTGAAGGACAGTATAGAACTTCCCTCATTTTTAATTCAATGGTGAAGGGTAAGATATTGATAGTGATGCATTGCAAAGATACCTTCAGGTTATCCTGCTGTACAAATAATTTACAAATGCACAAATCTGGCACTGGCTCACCACAGTATGTACTTTGCCATGCAGAATATAATTAACCTCTGCAAGGCTGCCCAATGTAGCCTCCTGGCTCCGCTCCCTGTCTCAGTGAGGACAGCAGGGTGATAACTTCCATCTCCCTGTTTAGGGGCATAATCATGCTTGTGTTTCTGTTTCCCCCTTTTAAAAACACAGTGTTCAGATTTAATTTCATTCTGTCATTAACATTAGTTTCTTTGAATCCAAATCTCCAGACTTCACTCATCTCCAGGGAGAGTGAATGATGAGAGTCCACTCACATTCTGAAACATAGACAGAAATCAGGTCCCTGCCTTGGCTTGTAGAATTTGTTATTTAATAAGCTGTAATTGGAAGCAAAATGATGAACAAAATGGATGGGGAGTAGAAGAAACAATGTAGTCATTTGCCTCGGATACAGAGAAAGTGAGTGTACAACACGTGTCTGCAGGGGCAGCCAGGCCATCAGTGCCTCAGGGTATCCAACACTCATGTGATGCCTGGCTGTGGGGACAGTGTCTTCTTCCTATGTGGACATGCTCCTTTGACAAAGTTCCTAGGAACTCAGCTAGCTTTCTGGATATCTTATCTTCCCAGGTAGAGCCTTAGCTCTGTGATGTTTCAGAACATGCTCACTACCAAGGGTTGGGGGTCCTCTGCCTTTCTCCAAATAAGTGGCACCCAGAGAGTGGTGTATGCATTCTAGAAGAGACCCAGGACATAGGATATGAATAGGGGACCTCTTGAAGCTTTCTGATCATCTAACTGGGTAGCATTTACTTGTCACTAATAAAACCTTTAAATTTTAATTAAGAATTAAAAATTAAACAGACATTACGATTTATTATTACCTTCAAAAAGCTTATAGCTCATTAAAAAAAAAAGAAAAGAATCACTTCCAAAGGTTGGGGTGAGCTGGCCCTGATGCACACTGTATGGATGCCATCCCGAGTGGAACTGCTGGTGATGGTTAGGAGTAGATCCCGTGCCTGCCCACAGGTAGGAGCATCTGTGCAAGCCTTGTCAAGTGTGGAAGACAGGCACATTTAGCAAGAGTGAATCTATCTATCCATGCAGATAGGAGGGACAGCAGGTCACCGAGAAGAGACTTGATACCCTATGAGCATATACAGGGGGAGGTAATCCCTCTCAGGAACAGTCATAGGGGAGGGGAATAAGGGGAAAATGGGAGGGAGGGGAGAATGGGAGGATACAAGGGATGGGATAACCATAGAGATGTAACAAGAATAAATTAATAAAATTTAAAAAAAAAAAGGAAAACAGAGCTATCAGCTGAGAGTCCATGTGCACCCCCAAGTCCTGTCATGGCCTGGTCCCCAGTGCTCAAAGAACTTTTTGGAGATGGTGGGGATCACCTGAGTGGAGAGCACCTCATGGCTTTGTGCTCTTGTTTAAAAGTCTCTTCCACTAAGGGAGGACACAGAGAAGGTGGCATTTGTGAACCAGGAACTCTCAGATGCCAGAGACCAGGTCTAGTTGGACCTAAGATTTGGAGCTCCCAGTACTATGAACAGACCTGTCTGCAAGCCGCAGCTACATGGTGATGCCCACCTGGTGTCTACCTGTTCCACCCCAGAAAGAGCATCCCAGTGTCTAATTATGCTGATTTTTCCTGCCTTGGCCTCTTTTTCTTCCTTCTTCTAGCCTAAGAGGAGTTGGTAGCAAAAGCTTCAGAGATTGTTTTAGGGACTAGGCGCCATTCTTGCTTGCCTCACTGAAAAGGCAGCTTGTTCAGGAGCTTAGGATATGAGTTGCCAGAGAGCCTCAGAAACTAGCCCCAGCCCAGTTGCATCCTAGATGGGGCAACTCTGCCATCAAGTCGCTACTTTGAGTGTCTTCCTGTTGGAAGAAGAGTTACATCGATGCTTAGAGGTTACATTTAGCGATGTGTTTCTGTTAATATGGCAATTCTAATTCCATGGTCAGACAGGACATGGTAATTCTAATTCTGAAACAGGCAAGACACACTCAAAACAAAACAAAACACAGCCAAAGAAGGCCACCTGCTGTGGTGTGATGACTAAATTGTGTGATCAAGCTTGTGTGGGAGCAGACTCTCAAAGGACTCCGTGCAACACCAGAACTGGGCACTGCATCTGAGGGCATTGGACTTCTGCCTCTACTCTTCCTGCTGCACAGGTCATTCGGCTGTCCCTGGTTCCTCCTCATGAGCAATGTAACAACAAGCTGTCTAATGGCATGGGTTAGGCTGTCCACTCCACTTTGCTCCTTCTGACCTCCTGAAGTGTTTTTTTTCCAGTGTGCCTCCCTTAGTGGCATCAGCAGTGCATGCCCAGCATTGGTCTCTGAGGGGAGACTTGGCCGTGGAGTTCTCCGCTGCGTGTTCTTAGTGTGTGGTTGCCCACACCCAGCCAGTCCCCATCTCTGCATCTGACAGGCTTCACTGACTTCCTGATGATACAGAGGCCACCCTTACAGAGTGAAAATTATGTGCTATTGTTTCCTCCAAAGTCGGGATTATTCTTCATTAGACTATGCATTGTTACAGGGATACAGATGGGGATGTTAGGAGTAAGGTGACTGCGTTGGCATGCCGTGATGGAAGCACTTCATTTTAGTAATGAGAAGAATTTTCTCCTCAGAAACTGGAAAACTCTGAGTATGTTTGGTAAGACCTCCTCTTTTCTTCCCCTCTTCCTTTTTTTCTCTTATCCTCCCCTATTCTCCATTTTCCTTAAGACAGGGTCTCATGTATTTCAGGGTGGCCATCTTCATCTCTCTACCTCCCAACAGCTGGGATTATAGGCATGTACCACCACACCCAACAGGTTACAGTACTTTCTATATGAAATTTCTCTATCTTTCACTGTTAACATATTAATTTAAAATGTATTTATTAAACACATGTGCAGTGGACTTTATGTTGCAAAAATAACTTATCTAAACCTGCCCTGTGAAGCTAAGTCTCAGAAACAGAGGAAACCATAAGAAATTTAAATATATCCATTGCACCGAGAAATAAGGCTGGGAGTCACCACATCACAGCAGGAGCTAGCTGTGGAGGTGGGGGAAGTTCTTCCACCATTACCCCATACTGTGCCTCCTCATAATCTCATGGTAAGTCATACAACCAGGCAGCTGAATAGAACTCCAGGAAAGTCAGTCTTTCATTTGTGAAGATTTCAGAAGGGAGGGAGATGGCTCAGTTGGTGATGTGTTTGCCATACAAGCAAGAAGCCCTAAACTCACATTCTCAGCAGCCAGTCACATCAGTGCCTGCATCCCAGCCCTAGGCAGGCACAGGCAGGTGGAGTCTTGTGGCTCCATGGCCAGCCAGCCAGGCCGAATTAGTGCCCAAGCCAGAGAGTCTTTGCCTCAAAAAATAAGGCAGACATATTTGTGAGGCAGGAACTATTGAGGACTTGCTTTACCCTGGTTTGGCAGAGTTTGGCCATCAACTCTGCCTGCATCCAAGCTTGCCCATTTTCAGACAGACTTCTGTCTGTAGCCGAAACAAGGACTTTTTTTTTCCAACTTGGGAAGCTGCTAACCTGCACTTCCTGTTTACTCAGGTAATTAATTTTATATCTTCCCAAGTCTCTAATGGAGTTGAAGACCAGACAGTTTAGTTTTACAATTAAGCTTAGTTGTTTAGGGGTTAAGATGTTTTTAGATTTAGGTAGATGTTTTAAGTTGATAATGATGAGATATGATAGATATTGATTTGCATTCAGAATTTTAGACTCACCAAGATAGAAAAGATGTTTTCTTCAAGGTTGCCAAGTACAAATAGCCAAAACACTAAGAATATAACATTTATATAAATCCTGATTGTTTTGTGGTTCTTTTTGCTGTATGTAGTATATTTTATATATGTGTAAAAATATTAATGTATATGTAAAAATTAAAAAATATTTTAAAAAGACAGGAAGAAATCAAACATCAATGTTTGGCCTCTATACATAGTAGACATATATGTATGTATATACACTCACATGCGCATGTGCACATATTTATATGAACACCCTATACCATACACACAGAGAAAGAGATATTGATTGATTGATTGACTCATTGATTGATTGATTGAGCTGTGAGCTGACTCCAAGAACACCCAGAGGTCTAACATTTTTCCTGTTTCATAAGCTATAGCAGATGCAGCTGGGGAGGTCATTTCTGAGATGGGCAGGGAATAGTGAGGTGAGGCCTCACCTCTGTATCTTTCCCTGATCATGATGAGCTCTGGGCTGTACCTGCAGAGGCCTCTAAGGCTGGGAGGTGCCCCGGTTCTTGTTTCACTTCAGTTAAAGCCCCAGCCTCTTTTTTGTCCATCCCCAGCTTGTGTTCCAAGAGAACCCCTTGTAGTCTGAGATCTGTGAAGGATCGGGGTTGGGCTGCAAGTTGATGCATTTGAATTTCTTGAGATTATCTACACCCCTCTCAGACATGTTTATATATATATTCATAAACTATCTCATTTTTTATTAAAAAGATGCTCACAGGTTGTTTAAGATTTTACGATTAGTTACCCAATATTCATTTCCATGCCTCTATTAATATTGAGTCTTTCTTTTTTCTACCAACTAGGATGGAAACCTACATAACCCAAGCTAAGGACCACAGAAAAATGAGCATTCATTTCAAATTCACATTCGTCTCATGTGGACACATCCTCCCCTTTATCAGCACAGCTAACCTTCAGTTGACTGATGGTTAAAATATAGGAACTTATACCTTTAAATCCCACAGTACCGCCTGCTAAGGGGCATCTCCTGTGCCAGGCAAGCATGTGCTGTTCCTTCAGCTTGTGTTCCAGGAAGCAACGGTGCCTCACGTATACCATGAGCCAAAATCCTCAGGCCCTGTGACTTCCAGGCTGAGGAAGTGACAGGACTAATAATGCAAGGAAAGGTGACAGGCCCCTCCCTGTCCAGGCTGAAGAACTGACAGGATGGAAGCATAGAAAGGTGACAGGTCCCTCCTTTTCCTGCCACGAGCACCCCATCAGTGAACAGACCAGAGGGAAGAAGACATCATGACCTGAAAGTGCTACAAGTCACTCTCCACTCCACTCTCCCCACTGAGTAATTCCCACTCAGACCACAGGACTTGGCTGGCAGCGGAGTGGCAGCATGCAGCCTCCCCAGACAGCCTGGTGTGCCAAGAGTCTCACCTCTCCACCCCCACCACCCCGGCCCACTTCTAACCTCAACATGGAGGCCACAGCTTACCCCACCTTAGGGCTTCACAGGTTGTCCCCACCCACTGCAGAGCTGCACATCCTTCCTCCAGCTCAGGGTGCCACAGCTCCCCTCTCCTGCAAACTCAAGGTTCCACAGCATGTGTCCCCTAACTTACCACCTAAGCCCTCATAGACTGCCTTCACTTCAGGAACCCAGAGCCTGAATGACCCATCTAAGGAACCCACAGTCTCCCACTTCCCTTCAGGACACCCTGAACTCTCCACAGCCCACCCAGTATACATCGACCACTCACTTTGGTCAGTTCTCTACATGGAAGAGCCAAGTAACTACACACTTTCTCTTCTTTGTAGAAAGCAGTTCTGAAACATTTTTCCATGGAGTGAGACAAGGGAAGGATGAAAAGAGACCCTAAGCTTTCACACATGACAACGTCAGGTGGGTTATGCTGCTCAGATTAATTTTATAAGAAAGAAATGCAAGGGGAGAGGTAACATTCTTTTTCTAAACAATGGGTGTATCCCCCCAACAAAACACCCTTTAGTGTACTAAATTTATACTTGCATCTGGCTTTAGTTTGCCTTAAAGCTAGCTTGTTGAAGATACATATGTAAACACATGATGAAAGCCCGCATATTAATAATAAAGAGATACCTCGGTATAGTGCTTTGGAAAGGGCCAAGGGACTTTTTCTTACATTTAGTACCACAGGCATTCCATCAGACAATGAAGCTTGCAAAACTCTTCAATCAGATTCTGGCTTCCAGAGCATTTTAAAGTACCAACTTCCTGCTGCTATTTACCAAGCAGCTTGTGAATTTTTATAGAATTAAATAGTTCACTTTATCTGTCACAATTTCAGGTCGCAAACTCTCAGTGGAAAAAAAATCAGCCCTGGGTTTGTTAAGTTGACTTCCAGTTTTGGGGTGCGCTTGCCCCCTCCTCATGTTACCTTTTTTTTTTTTATCAGCTGACCCCCTCTCCCTATGTGTCTTTGGGTGCAGGATGCCCAGGCACTACCTTCGTCTCAATCTGTTTGGTGTCCAGGTTCTGAAACAGCAGCTTTACTCGAGTTTTCCCATCATCTGAAGATCCCTTAAGTTGAGAGAACTTGAACCTCCAGAGTACGTTCTGCAAAGAAATGAAACAAATGAATACATTTAATTCATTCATTCATTTAATTATTACCTGTTAATAACTTAAAGCACCTATCTGGGTAAATGCCATTTGTTATGACATATCCACCTTCAGTGTGCGTCCAGCCAGCTCATGCCACATACTAACCTCTCTAATGCTCACCTTGATTTTACCTACCCTGGGCGTTTCCTAAGACCTTTGCTTCCTTCTTAGCTTACAGAACTATAAAGTCCACTGAAGACAGGTCTCCTGGCTTGGGGGATACCCATTGTAGTGTAGTTAAAAATGGAGAGCTTGAATCCTGGCTTATATCACCTCAGCAGGGCTACATCCTCATCATCCCAAGAACCAACAGGATACCATGGGAAGTGCTGCCTTCCGCTACTGCTTCCAGTTTGTTTAGCACCTGCTCAGGTGCTTCAGAAGTAAAATGTAATCTCAACTCTCAGGAGGCTGGGAAGGGAGGTCAAACATGAGTCTGAGGCTAGTCTGGTTTACACAGTGAGCTTCAAACCAGCAAGGGCTACAGGGGAGAAGCTGCCTGGCAGAACAAGAAAACACAATCCTTATTGTCCTAGAAAAACACCAGTGGAAACTAGCAGTGTTTAAACAACCTTCAGGTTAAATTTCTATTGCAAACATGATTTTCTAAATCATGAGCAAAGTCTTTCCAGTGTCAGCCAGAAAAGGAGGCAGGGGAGGGGGCAGGGGGAGTGGAAAGTCTCAACACATTTTCGTCCCTTCAGATGGCAAGCCATGTCCCACACCATCCACACTGGCCTCAGGATTCCATGTGATACTCTTCATGTTGAGTTGAAGATACAGGTCAATGGAAAAGTCTTGAAGCTCATGCTCTGTCTCTATTTCAAGACATTTGGGGTCTATGGTACCTGGAAAACCATTCACTCCATCACTGCATTCCCTTGGTGCTGAGGCTGAGCCTCTGCCTGTTCTGGAAGATCCAGGGATCAGGGTGTCTTCAGAGCAGGAATTACCAGAGGCTTGGGATGAGAACATGATCTGCTCATCTGTTTTATCATGTAGCCCTTGTTTGGGTTGACATAAGACAATGATGTCCTTCTGACTCTCCTTGTCTGCGATGTGTTACAAAACATCCAGGCGCACATGGTGAATGGGGCAGGCTTATTTCCTTTTTTTCTTGTTTGAGCCTGATGTCCTTAGCTCGGTGATGTCATAAGCACCCTTGGATGGCTGACACTTATATACCTAGTTGTCTTTAATGACCGATAGTAACTTACCTCTGTTTTCTCAAGCTTTCTCTCGTGTACTTAAAATGTATTTTTTTTTAATTTAAAAGAAAACTATTTCTGAAAGCCGTGAATGCTATTTCTGCCTGTGGTCTAAGTTAGCTACTTAAGTTCCAAACTCTGAGCCCTTCCTAAATATGTGATCGAGACTCTGTACACAGGTCTGGGTTTGCAAGCTGGGAACTCAGAGCCCAGATCGGAGGCTTGGAGATCAGGGTACAGATAGTGCTCACTTTAGTTCAGGCATCAGGAGATGGAGTTCAAAGGGCATTGGGTGTCACTGGAGTAATAAAGGCTGAGGGACATTTCACCACTCAGCTCTCAATCATGGAGAGGGAAGCATCTTTGTCTGGTTTTAGCAACCAAAGCACAGGTCTCCAGTTACATAGCGTATATATATGAAACACAGTGGCCTTTCGCTTTGCTTTCATCATTGACAGTTTTGCTGTCAGTCACTGCTTGCTCCTTCAAAATTACTTGGGGTTTTAAGGTGTTGAACATAGAAAGTGACACTGATTCCCATTTAGGTGGCCTGGTGGAATCCACAGAGGCTGTGTCACTGGAAGGGTGGTGTTTCGCTTCTAGCAGAATGACCTCCGTGCATTCATCACTTCCCTTTTCTTTTGAATTTGGTCTCTCTGTGTCTCCACCTCTACCATCTTAACCTCACAGAATTATGGGATCCCAGACTGGAGATCAGGGTTCATAGGCACCAGCACAGCATTGAACAACCAGGAGATCTGCTGAGTGAATTGGTATATTGCTGCTGTGAGCGAGGAGTGCCCATGAGGTGAGAAAAGCCGTACCACCATTCCAGGGATTCTCCAGTAGTGGCACCAGAAATAGTTACTCTTTCCAGTCCTGAGTGGTAGAAAACTCCATAGCATAGCTTATACCAGCGAGGGATAAGAGCCCTTGGCCCTTGGTTGCTGCTGTAATCCCACTAGAGACAAGGCCAGGCATTCAAACTGTTCACAATAGCTGGGGAAGGAGGAAGGGCTCCCTGAGGGATCTGGCTGCACATGTGAGCCTGGAGCTTGGAGAGCAACGAGTAGCGGTCACTCTGTGCTTGATCTCCTCTGCATCTCCAACTCTTCTCCTGCTTCCATGTGCCAGGACAAGACCAGAACATCAGTTAGCATCAAGCCATGGAGCGAACCAAGTTGTGGTGACCAATGTTCTAAATGCCAGCCAGCCTGCATCCAGGTTAGGGCTAGGCTAGGGTGGTATACCTTGGATGGTGTCCTTCTTACTTGCACTTCGATGGTTTGAAAAATATCTTTTTAGAATTGAACAAAGGTGTGCTAGACTCTGTTCTTCTCACTTAGTGTCAGCGCAGGAAATGTGTTTGGCCATGTTTCTGGTCCTTCTTAGATATTCTTTAGGTTGGTAAAATACATAGCTAATAAGAATGAATGACGCTTGGAGACAACTGCTTGTCTCGCCCTGGTAAAAGAGAAGTGTTGATTACAGGATTGAGTCATTAGTGCGTGAGGGATGGCTGTGTGGATAGCCACAAAAAACATGAGCAGTTATCAGAACTCCAGCACAGTGTATGTGTGCGCGCACACGCATGTGTGTGTGTGTGTGTGTGTGTGTGTGTGTGTGTGTGTGTGTGTGT
>OU015742.1:128291693-128322175 GCA_907169655.1 Acomys percivali
CCTCTCTCTCTGTCTCTGTCTCTCTCTGTCTCTGTCTCTCTCTGTCTCTCTGTCTCTCTGTCTCTGTCTCTGTCTCTCTCTCTCCTTTCTTCCCTCCATTCCTCTTTCCCTCCCCCCCCTTTCTCTTTCTGAATCACAGTTGTTAAACACCATTTCATTGAAGTTTTTGCTGCATTGGTTCTAGGACTTGTGAACACCCAGGGACCCCAAGCTACCAAGAAGGAGGGTGGGTTATATAGTCAGACCTTGGGCTCCATGCACAGCTGCTGGGAGCTGTCTGCTCTCACACATCTCTGAGTAAGTGCAATGTAACATGTCTAGTATCCACAGGGGTTCCCTGCATCTTACCTTTGTTTTACCGTCAAAGCAGGTGAATCCCAGAGCAAAATCCACCGTGAAGCACAGCATTTCTCCTTGCCAGCTGCACAGATATGTTTTTGACTAGAAAAGAGTATTAATTTTGAGTGAGAGCTCTGTAGTAGTTCCTGTTAACTATAGAAAGGCAGTTGGCACATTAGCTAATTAAGCCAAAGTCCACTGTTTCAATTCTGAACACGCAAACCATGTAGAATGAAGAAGAGTCAGGTTTGAGGGTGTCACATGGAACTGCAGAGACACCTGAAGGCAGGGAGATCTTTCTTGCCTTTTGTTTTTAGACAAAGGATGTCTTTAAAGACAGCAACTAAACAAAACAGAATCATTAAAACATCTCAACAGATATCTGTTCTCCAACGTACTTTTAAAAACACTCACTGGAATGTATGTGTGGTGTAAATGTTTCATAGTAGTCTAGGGCATACAAAGGAACAGTCTAAAACTGGAAATGTTGTTTTTGTCAACTTCAGTAATTAATCTGTAGGTAAAGTTACCCCAAGTCAACAGAAGATCTGAAAGCATCATTTGAATGGGAGAAAACTGGGGTGCTTTTCATGAGATAGGGATGAAGGTCGTGTTAGTGATAATGATGGGAGGAGGACTTAATTTCATCTCTCTGACATATCTATTCACAATGGCCAACACTAGGAAGTCAGGAGGAGCCAACCTCATGTCTGCACTGTTGCTTATCAGTAGGTACCCTGGGCATTCTCTGCACTGTTACTGCGATCCTCTTACACTACATTCTTTTCCCAGCAACCAGATGAACACCTTGCATAGCATTAAAATAGGTCATAGACCCCTGGTGAGGTTGTCACCAAATCTTAGTTCCATTCTCTCCTTCACCTCTCACAGGAGGACAGAGAGCAGGCCCATGAAACTAGGACCCTATCCAATATGACTCTACAACCCTTTCTCGTTCTTTCTCAGCCTTCAGCCAGCTTCCTAACACTATCAGGCGTCCATAGCTGCTCACCAAAGTCATCCGTGCAGCAGGTGCCCCCTACATGCTCTGCAGGGTACTAGTGTTTTGATGCTGGTAGGAAATGGAAGCTCCAGTAATGGGCTTAGGGGCTCCCCTCGCTCACCTTTCCTAACGACGCAGAGCATAAGTGATGGGCTTCCTTTTGCAGGTCCACGGCAATTTATGTCCTCATAGTTTAGGACATTTCTAGAATCTAAAGGTAGTGATTATAAGCTATGAGAAAAGAGTTCTAGGGGACCACTGCATTCTTATAGCCTACGTCCCTGCCATCACGAGAGCAGGATATCTGTGAACCCTAGTGGAACTTGCCTGCTCTTAGGAGGGCAGGAAAATACTGGTGCAGAATGTAACACAGTCACGAGCTTAGCCACCCTTGCATCGGCTCGGGCAGGACAGGGAGAGGCATGGAAGGCGTTTCCAGAGGCTCCATCCTGCAGCACCTCACTGCAGAGTCAGCCAGTGGCTGCCAGGCGCAGAGCGTCTCCCTATTCAAATATTCAGAGTCGGGCACGGTGTGTATGTGTGCATATGTGTGTTAAATCTCAGTCTCCCCATTGTGCTGTTTGTTTACTCTTTTTCCCTAATATATTGGGAAAACCTCAAGTTGACTCCTGTTCCCTGGTCCTCTGAGAAGAGTTGGCCTCCTGGTCCATCCAGTGGGACCAGGGTATCAGAGGAGTGGTCATGAGCACGGGTACGTTAAAGGCAGCCTTGTGGACTGCTTTCATTTAAAACATGACACCAGCAGCTTGAACATTTTTAATGTAATTGATGGGGGGAGTTTTTATTACACCTGTATAGCTATAGAGGCTATTAGATATACTGCTAAAAGCATGGGTAAAGGTTACACACAGCCCACTGACTAGCTAGGCAGAGGAATAAGGCCTGCCTTATCTTAAGAGACACTGTCTACAGCGTGTCATACAACGGCCCACGAAACAATGCTTAGTGGCTGACTGTGGCATTGGGCACCTAACAAAGCTTTCTGAATAAATTACTGTGCTCAGGAGAGATGTACTAAATGCCTCCCACTACAAATGCCCTGACTTTTAAACAAGTTTCCAGAGCATTTTAGAACATATTATATGAAAATGTCAGAGAGGCCTTAATAATAGCTCAAAATACATGGCTGTGAAGGTCAGCTTCAGAACAAAAGCAAAGGCAGCAACAAAGAGTAACCGATGTTTAAGAAAAATATCAAAAACCTCAAGCACAGAGTCACCTGGGGGGTTTATTAAAAAAAAATCCTAAGACAAAAACCAAATGACAATACTAGTGATCAAAAATGCCTTCTCAACTTTGTTCTGGAGGAGAGCCTTGTTGCCTAGAGATGGTGCAGAATCAACCCTGTGCAATTGCTCGTGTCCATGGGAGGAAACCACGCTGGAAGAAGGGACAGCTGGTTCGGTCAGTACTACTTGTCTGTAATGGTAGCTTTCAGGAGGCTGATGCAGGAAAACCATTAGTGTGGGCTAGCTTAGCTTACACAGTCAACCCTGTCTATGATAGCAACAAAAATAATGGTGCTACTGATGACCATGATAAAGACATCCACACAAGCAACTTGAAAAAGTCCTGGACACCAAGTCAGAAAAGTAAGGAGCAGATCTGATCACGTCTACCTTGCAGGGATTATCTGTGTTCGTGAAGAATGTGGCCTGTGGTGTTCTTTCTGGTGCCACCTCACATTGTGTGTGTGTGTGTGTGTGTGTGTGTGTGTGTGTGTGTGTGTGTGTGTGTGTGTGTATGTGTGTGTGTGTGTGTGTACATGCATGCACGCCTCTCTGTCTCCCTCTTCCTCCCCTTGATTATGGAGAATTGCTTTCAATTCCCCTCTAAATATTTGTTAGAATTCTCCAGTGGAAGCATCTGGTCCAAATATCTGTTTCTTGGGGAAGGTGATCCGCTTCACCTTGATGGGTTCCCTTGATTTCTGTCCCTCACTCTCTGTATTCAGAGCTCCACAGGGCTCTTCTGCAAGAAGTTCCCGGTTCTGGCAGTTTATGTTCTTTCCTCTTGTTTCCCCCTCAGGAGTCTATGTACAGGCTTGTCAAAGTTAATGATATTTACAGAGAGCCAGCGTTATGATTTGCCTTAACACTTCTCTGACACATTGATGACTTACAGATTGTTGTTTTTAAGTATTTGAATATGTTTCTGTTATTGTTTAGTAATTTATTACTGTTTCCCTTTTTTTTTTTTTTTTTTTTTTTTTGAGACAGGGTCTCTCTGTGTTGCCTTGGCTGTCCAGGACTCGCTTTGTAGACCAGGCTGGCCTTGAACTCACAGCGATCCACCTGCCTCTGCCTCCTGAGTGCTGGGATTAAAGGTGTGCACCACCATGCCCTGCTGATTACTGTTTCCAATTTGGTTGGAAAACGTACTTTGAATGATTTTAGTTCTTATCAGTTTGCTGTGGTTGCTTCATAGGCCAGGTACGGTTTGTTTTGGCATTATGTTAGGTCCCATGACCCTTTAAATTAAACTCCATAAGCTACTGTCTGGTGGGATGTTCCACACGCTTCTTGTGCTTTGTGCTGCCCAGTTTCCCTCAGGTCCATAAGCTTTTACCTCATAGATTTTGCAGTTCTGTGCCTGGTGAGCACACACACGCATGGGCCAAGTCTCCTTGGCCTGAGAGGTGGCAGTGTCCCCCTCCACAGTCCCTCCTGTTGTAGCACTCTCTGCTGTCAAGTCTACTTGATCTGACAGTTATTCCTGCTTTCCTTTGGCCTGAACCACACAGTATAGATCATGTGGTATGTCTTTTCACTTCCCACTGTGTGGTGACATTTGAGGTAGCCCTTCTGTAGACATCATAAGGCTGGGTGGTACCTGCTGCCTGTGTAACAAACTTTGCTTGTTCATTCATTCGTTTATTTACCCACTCACTCAGCTTCCAATGGATGGGATTTGTGATGCATCAGGTTTCACCTGTCATTTCTTACCTCCTGCTTGCTTCCCTTCTCCCTAGTGCCATGTTAGTTGGGGCAATGTTAGCAACCTGTTCGTATTTGTCTGACGGGTTTTGAGTTTTGTCATGGCTGGGCTCACTCCACCTGCATTCACAAGGCCTCCCCTATCTACTGGTGCTCACTTGGTTTAAGGATTTTCTCTTTGTACATTTGGGCTCAGACTGGACCGTGGAATGTCAACCATGACATGTGACAGCCTCTAGCACTCTCTTCTCTTTCCCTCAACACTCTGGGTTCCTGTGTTTGCCATTTACTTTTCTGTTTTAGAGACATTGTCCATCTATTCCTTTTAGGCATGCCTGCCAAAGACAATTTATATTAATTCCCCCTGAATTAGGAAATGACTTGAAAGATATTTTTGAAAGGTGTTTTCAGTGGCTATGGATTCTGTAAGACAATGTCTTTGTTCCGACAATTAAATATTGGAGCTCTTCCTTCTGTCATCATTTCTCATAAGAAATTTCATATAATCTGAATTACTTTACTCCGCAGTCCTGTTACTTCTCTCTACCTTATTTCAAGATATTTTTGTTTTTATCTGATTTTCTGAGGTTTAATCATGGCAGGTCTTGGTGTGGGCTTTTTTTTTTTTTTTTTTTTTTCTGTATAGAGTCTGTACATTTTCTTTTCTTTTCTTTCATTTACTCACTTTGCATCCCGATTGTATCCCCCTTCCCTCATGTCCTTCTGGTCCCACCCTCCCTCCCTTATCCCCCTTTGCCCCTCTCCCCTAGTCCTCAGAAATGGGCAGCCTTCCTCTGCACATTTCTTAAATGCACAGGCTTCTATCTTTGAAAGTTTGAGCCATAATTTCCTCGAGTACGTTTGTCCTTCCTGCTTTCTCCTCTCAGGTCTCTAGTTGCAGGCACCAAAGCTCAGGCTGTGTCCTGAGTTAACCTTCCCTCCAATCTATGTTCTCTCAGTTACGCAGATACGCGGGATTTGTTGTCACAGATTTGGCCCGAGCCCCTCCCTCTGCCTTTATTTGGCTAAGCTTTTAATTCAGTCATAATAGTTTCAACATCTCCATTTTCCATTTCTTCTTTCTTTCTCTCTTTTGTTTGTTAGATCTCTTTGTCTATTCTCATGATACTTGTATTTGTTAGAATATATTCGTACTTGCTTTTTGAAGCATGTATTTTTTTAAAACCACAGCTGTCCTCAAATAAGTTTAGCATTTCTGAATTTCAATGTTGGCACCTGAGGACTGTCTGGCAGTCTCAGATTTTCCTGGGTTTTGGCATGACAGGTGGTTTTCTTTTACAATCTGGGGAGTTTTGTATTATTAGACCGATCTTAGGCAAATGTTCTGTTTTAAGCAATTTCTTGACATTGTTTCAGCAGGGGTGTGTGTGTGTGTGTGTCAAGTATGCTAGACACTCAATTCCTCTCTTGGCTTCTATGTATGCTATGAATTCCTTGTTTCCCCTGGATGAAGGTAGAAATTCTGACCATCCACTTGTATGCTGTGAACCCACCTGGGAGGGAAATTTGTGTTTCTCTGTGGCTGGTAAAAGTGGAAATCCTGGCTCAAGAAAATTTTCTACCTCAAAACCAGAACTATAAAACAGGCCCAGGGCTTTGAGAACACCATGGCCCATGGAATCCTGGTAAGCAGGCAATACTCATCATATGCCTGGAGCCATGGGTTGCAAAACAACCTAGCCTATCTCTCACCTTGAGACATATATGTGTAATTACAAATTAATAATTACTTAAAAATAATTATAACAATATTTGTGTCTGATAAACTCCCTGGCCCTATTCTCTACTACAAAACCTTACTCTCAGATCCTGCATGGGCCACTCTCATGTACACTCAGATACTGAGCTACAGGCTTTTGCTCACCATCCTCTTAGACCAGTAAGATTATTCTAGCTGTTTTAAGTTGACTAGTTGCCACATCAATGACTTCCTATTTACCAGGTTGCACCTTTTGCCTGGCGCTCTTCTGAGTCTGCCTGTTGGCAGTCCCCGGATTTCCTGGTCATGGCTTCTTCAGTTCTAAGTCTGGGAAAGTGAGACAGAAGGAACGCCAGGAATGACCCACTTGGCTGTTTCTGTCCCAAGGCCTCTGGCTCATCAGTTTCTGCTATTGTTGGATGTAACTGTCCCTAGAAAGGATACGTTGAGCAGTTGGTCCCTAGCTGGGGACCCTATTTTGGGAGGGTGGAGACACTTTATGAAGTAGGACCTAGCTAGAGAAGCAGATCACTAGTTTGGAGGATGTTTTGTCCCTGTCACTTCCAGTCTCTCTGTCTGCTCTGTGGCTGTCATGAGCTAGGCAGCTTTGCCTGCAGACTCCCCCATGATGCTCCACCTCAAATCACTATGGACTGACTCCTCTGAAACCGAGAGCTAAAGAGCATTTCCCTTCTGTGGCTCTGTCGGGTGTTCTATGGTGGTCACATAGAAATTACCAATGCTTTCCCATTTCCCCCTCAGAGCTACCCTGTGCATTATGTGTAACGTCTAGGATTTTATGCTACTTAGTAGAACCAGAAAGGGGCCCTGTGTTACTTTTTAGAAGTAATAGCTTTATAATAGTATTTCCAAAAATTTTATTTCTAGTTCTTGGTCATGGCATAATGTCCTGACTTTAAAAAATTAAAAACAAATTTACTGCTATTGAAATTTTTCTGTGGTTTTTCTGTGACAATCAACACGCTTCTTAGTTCTATATGCAGTTCAATCTAGAACAGAGAACAAGCATGTGGCAAGGTTTTCCCTCCCTTCCTTGTGGCCACCATGGCTCTGACCACTGCAAGTCTACATGGGAATACAAGTGTAGCCGGGTGTGGTGGCGCATGCCTATAATCCCAGCACTCGGGAGGCAGAGGCAGGTGAATTGTTGTGAGTTCGAGACCAGCCTGGTCTACAAAGTGGGTCCAGGACAGCCAAGACTACATAGAGAAACCCTGTCTCAAAAAAACCAAAAAAGAACACAGGTGAGCACACTGTAGCTGGGTGCATGGTGGGCTGTGGAGCCAGTGGGCTCTGTGTGCTTCTGTCTGAGCTATATTCAGGAAGGGACCATCTCGACCTCTGCTTATCCTGAGAAGTAAGTGAGCCCTTCCATTTATCAAGCATATTTTAATTATTTGTCACAGGGAAGGACATACAGAGACCCTGTCACACTCGAGATGATAGGGCAGACCCTGTCCTCATAAGAAAATGGAAAGAGTGGATTTACAGCTGGCCCGTTCACAGACACCTCATTCTTACTAAGTGTGGATCGCTTGTCAAGGCTGCAGAGGACCCAGTCTATGGGTGCTTTTCCATAGACTGCATAGCAGAGAGAGACCCAGGCTCAAGCAGATCACTATGAGAACAGCAGATCTTGAACTGCCCACTGTGCAGAGCTGCAGGCTTCATCTGCCGGCTGCTTTTGGCACAGTGTGCCTGTTGCTAATCAAGACTTCCAGGGCCTGGGAAGGCACAATCAGAAAGGTTCTGAATACCTGCCTTTGCTTTCATCTCTGAACACCACTCCAGAAAATTACATGTGTGATAGTAGCAGGAAAATCAAGATAATTAAGATTAAAATAGCTCTTTGTACGATGGTGGGTTGTGAACTAAATCAGACTGTGCGAAAATGTAGTTTTAAATAGCACATTTGGGTTCATTTTCACATATTAAAAAATATTCACACTCTGGTACCATTAAATAAACAAAGGCATGAATATTAGCTTTTGAAATATCATAGAGAACATGGCAGAATGTTTAAATGGAGGCTGATAAATACCAAAGGATCTGAGGAGGTAATTCTTTTCATTGAGAGGAGCGGGAAGCTGGGGGCTGTTTGGAGACACCAGGACAGGGATGACACTGAAAAGCAGCTGCAGCAGCAGCCCTTCTCTGCGCAGACCTCAGGCAGCCTTCAAGCCTGCACGCACTTTACCCACTTCCCCATTACAGTGGGAGAACTAAGCTAAGTTCTGCAGATCACGCCCTCTCAGTAGCCTAGGAGGTGGGCCCCTTAATTACATTTTGAGATGCACAGCTTGCCAAAGCATAAGAAGGCGCTCACTCTCCTTGTCCTAGGGCAGGCTCGTCACTGTGCAGCCTATACCACAAGAGATCAAAGACATAGTCTTCAGCTGGTCACATCTCTTCTATTTTGTAATGTGCTCCCTGGAAAGTATGCTGTGATTGTCCATCAAGTGAACACAGTGCTAAATGGGAGGCTTACAGTGATCAATGTGAACGTTAAATACAGAGTACAGATAGCCACCCAATATTATGCTTTGATGAACTAGAAAAAGAAATGGAATCAAGACCTAGAAAAAGGCAGAAGATAAGCAAGATAAAAGAAGAAATGTAAATAAAGGAAAAAATAGAAAAACAACAGAGGTCACTTATAGACTCAAAATTTAATCTTAAGAAAAGATTAAAAAAACAAACAAAACAAAATTTTAGCTAGATTGATGAAATACAAAGAATACTCAAATAGCCAAAGTCAGAAATCAAACAGGGCAAATAGTTACTGATTTTGCAGAAATAAAAATACTGGAAGAAAGTACTAAAAGTTATACACAAATAAATTAGATGAAATGGGTATGCTCCTATGAGACATACAATGTTCTAAGATCGAACCATTAGAGGTTGAAAGTGGGGAAATTTACTTAGCTAGTAAAGGTGCTGAGCCAAAGCTACTAGCCCAACCCAAAGGAAAACAACAGGTTACAACTTCACTGATAAATCCTACCAAACACCTAAAGAGGAATGAAAATCTCTTAAAAACGTAAAAGTTGGTATTTCCAGACTTGTCCTCCAAGATCTACATCATCCTGGTGCCGAAGAAAGACCCTCCCAGATAAGGAAAGTAAAGATCAGTGTTTCTAATGGATATGGGTGTACAAGCTTAACACAAAACATACACAGCCAGAATTAAACAATGCATCAAGACCATCTTATACCACAACAAAGATAGTGTGACATCAGAAAATCCATCAGTGCCCTGCATTATATTATTTCAACTGATGTTAAAAAAGGTATTGGCAAAATCCAACACCGTTCTGTGATTAAAGCCACAAAAATCACAGATATAAACATAGTAAACAACCACATGAAAGAAAGGCTGTATGTGAAATCCCACAGCTAGCATCAGTGGTGAAGAACCATGAAGGTTTTGTCTAAAAGAAACAAAAGGCATACAAATTGGAAATAGAGGAAAAACATAAAATAACTTTTGCTCACAAATGACATGAACTTATATGCAGAAAGTCTTAAGAATTAAACAAAACTGAACAGTATTGTTCGCATAGAAAATTAGCAATGGAAAGTCGATTACGCTTCTACATGCCAATCATGGATAGCCTTAAAAGGGTGCTAAGAAAATGATCTCATCTGTAAGTACATCACAATAAATAAAATACATAGGAGTAGAATAGAACTAAGTAACAAAATACTGACCAATGAATAAAGTATTCAAAATAAAACTTATATCTGCATACTAGCCCAATGGGCATGTCCCATGAAAGCCTTCCCTTACCAGGAAACTGGGACCAAGGGGAGGACATCCTATTGGGACTCTAGATGAGAGAACCATGGGAGAATAGCAATGTAGAAGGACCCAGTGGGTCCTAGAATCCTACAAGTAGAACATTATGATAGGCAGCTTTGGGCCAAGGGGTCCCGCTCAAACTAAGGCCCTAGCCAAGGACAATACAGGCGGTAAAATTTAAACCCCTACCATGATCTAGCCCATGGACAGGACAGTCTCCACACTTGAGTGGAGAGAGGGATTTGACTTTCTCAAGTACTCTGGTGCCTCACATTTGACTATGTCCCCTGGCGGGGGAGACCTAGTGGCACTCAGAGGAAGGACAGCAGGTCACTGAGAAGAGACTTGATACCCTATGAGCATATATAGGGGTAGGTAATCCCTCTGAGGAACAGTCATAGGGGAGGGGAATAAGGGGAAAATGGGAGGGAGGGGAGAATGGGAGGTTACAAGGGATGGGATAACCATAGAGATGTAACAAGAATAAATTAATTAAAAATAAAAAAAAATATTTAACCAAGGAATTTAAAGAGTCATATACTTAAAACTTAAGTCATCTTGTGTTCCTACATCAGGAGATTTAATGTGTTAATCTAAAAGGTTAATTCTACTCTGAGTTACTGGAGACCCATTAAAAGCGTGAGATACTTTCATGCGATTATAAAAGCCGTTGCAAACAGGCTGTGCTCTAAGTTATCCCAGTTATGTAAACTCATGCTTCTTGCTGTTGCCTCCTGGGAAGGGAACTATGCCTGATTTAAAGACACTTCATTTTAAAAGCAGCATTTCATTCCAACTTGAGTGTAAACACAGAGAGGCAGGAGGACTTGCTATGAACTTAAACTTTACCCATCTACACACTCTAGGAATTGTTTTAAACTTTCTAGTTACCAACCATTTACCAACATTGAAACAAGCCCCAGGGATAAACTCTCTTGCTTCCCTTTCATAGATAAGGAAAGCAAGGCAAAGACATTATTTAAAACTGGGCCAACAAGCCAGGCATGGTGGTGCATGCCTGTAATCCCAGCACTCAGGAGACAGAGGCAGGCAGATCTCTGTGAGTTCAAGGCCAGCCTGGTCTACAAAGTGAGTCCAGGACAGCAAAGGCTACACAGAGAAACCATGTCTCAAAAAAAAAAAAAAAAGAAAAGAAAAACCTGGTCACAGTTTTCCAGCTGGTAATGAAGCCAGTGTGCAGGCCTGGTATCCCTTTGAATCTCAGGGTGTGCCTGGTGATAGAGTGAGTAATGCAGGACCGCTGAACAGAAACTCTTAAGACCATATCTTTAGCTATAAAATCCCAGCAAAGAAAGTAACACCTGCTGCTGTTTTCCCCCACACTGGAACTGTCATTGGAGACCTTCTTCACAGATGTTAGAGCCTGAACTTTGAGGCTCAGAACAATAGGATGGTACTATGTGTGCATGTATGGCTTTGCTCATTGTGACCTTGGGCCTTCTGTTGAGTCTTCTGAACGATGTCTGCAAGGATGGTGCTATTAATAGTGTTCTCATTTAGCTTTCCAATCAATGGTATTTTATTGCTTCAATTTTCCATCTCACACTGGTTGCTCAGTCCAGAGCTGCTTGCTCCTCTCCTGCTGCCTGAGCCCACTGGCATTGTGGGTACTGGAACTCTGAACTTCATGGGTAAAGCTGAGTGCTCCAGCATTGTCTGTCAACAAACAACATTGCTGTGGATATATCGTAATCAGCACATCTCAGGAGGAGCCCAGAGGGCAAGGCCCATTGCTGATCTCAAACCTTTCTTGTTGCTGACTCAATGAGTACCTCCTGTGCCAGCAGGGACCCTCACTTCCTGCAACTCCACTATTTGTTCTAACCAGTCGTTTTAAGAAATAGAAAGTTAGAAACCATTCACAATATTAAGTCTTCACAATCTCTCACAGAGGCTCTGGGCTCTCCTTGGTGTCCTTAGCATGAAAGTCTCATGGTGGCGTCAATGTTCTCTTGTTCCATGTGTGGCTTCACATATTATTTCCACTACCAGTATCTGTGGCTTCCAACAGTTTGGTTGTGGGGCAGTGAGAAGATCCACTGGAAGGCATGGCTTCTGTGGTTTCCCCAAGGCCCATTCATCTCTGAAGCCCCTGGCTCTGAATGAGAAGAGAACCCTGGGGAACAGGATCATGAAGAAGGAAATAAAAAAGAACAATAGCAATAAGAAAGGCCATTGGTTGACAAGTTGTCTTAAGTTGGTTTTCTTGCTTGGGCTGTTGTTGCTGTTGTTGCTGTTGCTGTTGTTGTTGTTGTTGTTGTTGTTGTTGCCAACTTGACACAAGCTAGAGTTATTGGAGATAATATTCTACTTGTTTGTAAAAACATTGTTTTAAGTAAAAAAAAAAAGCAAGCCAATTTTCTTTATTCAGAGAATACATGGCATATATTTAAAAGATCCATATACAAAGTATAAAATATAATGGGTTGTAATATATTACAAAACAAAATGCAACCCATTTTTAGGGTGCTTTGTAAGTTTTGGGAGTAGCTGACCTGTGAGAGAGTTGCTTGAAGATTTGGGGTTCTAGTGACCAAGAAAACAGGATGCTGGTTACCCCGAGTGTGTGTTCTGGAAGGCCATCTGGTCTTGACTGTTAGGCACATTACCAGGTCACACACCATCCACCAGAATGGAAGTGCTAAAACATGGGCAGCAGAAGCCTCAAGATGAAAGCAATTAATAAAATCTAATTTTGCAAGCTCTTCTGGAGATGGGAATGTTAATTGAAAAGTTGATTTAAACCCTAAAATATATTAAGTTGCAGAAATAAAAATAGTACCACCAGTAATCTCATTAAATTAAGCTATGATGGGCTTTAGAGAAATGCCTTGCCAAACCTATGTTCCAACATCATTTTGGATAATATTCAGAGAAGAGATTGTGCCAAGAACAATACTATGTAAGAATCTTTATCACCTCAATCAAGATATATTCTGGATTTAATCACTGAGCCCTGATACAATGACATTATCCTAGACTGACCTCAACTTACAGAAGAGCCACATAGCAGCTGTGGGTACCTGGAGTGGTGACACAGCACATGATGGCCCTGAGCATTGGTAGGCTGTCAGGAAGCCCAACAGGGGCTTGTACAGATGGAGAAGATGGTTGTATTCAAAGCATGGTGCGTCTAGCCTGCTGGGACCCAGGACAGGACAGAACACCCAGTAGCATCATGGTAGAGGTATCTATCAGAGAACACACTCTTCAGGTCTGGCTTTGATCCTAGAAGAGAGCCTCATGGAAGGATGTTTGGCTGCTCCTCAGGAATCCTGGTTCTTGGATGTGTGACATGAATCACTGAAACTCAGTGTGGAGTAGATGAGAGACGTATACAGAAAAAAACAAAACAAAACAAAACAAAAAAACCCTGGTTCCTAGACATTGTTCTTCAATGCTGATGGACACAGGCAAATCACACCAGACCAGAGCCAGGACAGTAGCTGGAGTACTCAGGGTAAAGCAGTGGCCAAGAGGACACAGGTACAAACTTGTGTCCCTCCTTGGCGAAGAAGGGTCCCAGCAGCTTGAGAGGGCACTCAGTGACTATCCTGCCTGCATTCCTGAGAATGTGGGGTCCATAGTGAGTGTGCCTTGTTGGCTTTGAATCTGACCTCTGTAACTGCTCCTGTCTCCGTGCCTGTGTTCTATGCCTCCTGATGATGTTTTAAACTTAGCACAGACAGGACGCCATAATGTACAAGGGGAGTGCAAATGGCTTCCACAAAGAAGAGCATTGGGAGCATTGGAAATTCAGAACTCCATCTGGCTCTGTTAGTGGTGCTAAAAACGAAGAGAACAATACTTTTGAAGCAACGACTGTGTACAATGTGTTGGCCTGGTACGAAGGACAAGAGATGCTTTGAGGGTGTATATCATGAAAAGAAAAGATCATAAGAGAAATAGATGGACCCTCTTGTTGGCTGTATTAGTTACTTGTCTGCTGCTGTGGTAAAACACAATGACCAAGGCAACTTATAGAAGGCTCAGTTTACGGCTTATGGCTTCTGGTTCTAGAGTTGATGGTGGCAGAGCACAGGTGTCAGGCACGGTGGATAGAAAGGAGAGTTGAGAGATCACATCTTGGACTTCAAGCAGGAAGTAGAGAGAGGGAATTGGGAATGATGGGTGACTGTGAAGCCTCAAAATCTGCTCCCAGTTACATACTTTCCAGTATGGCCAGACCTCCTAAACCTACATGAGCAGCATTACCAACTGGGAGCCAAGCACCCAGGCCTGTGGAGGACATTCTCACTCAAACCACCACTTTGCTTGTGGCTGAGAAGAAAAACTTAACCCAACTCAGAGGCCTTGAGCTAGATTGAAGCTCAGCATTCTGAGAACACTGATAGACTTCAGATTTCAAAGTGTGCTGCACTCTCAGACACCATTTCCAACTGAGAGAGTAAGCAAGCTCAAGATTGCTGAATGAAGAATAAGAAGAATCCTTCATCCAAAAGGATTACAAGAGAAGACACAAGAGAAGACACATAGTGCTACGGTAGTTTTCAATGAAAAATGAGAGTTTTATACTTTAATGTAATTCAGATACACCAAAACTTTTTTTCTAATAGATCCACATTTATGTCTTTGTAAAATAGGATCCCAGGCTCCTCTATCATGCCTAAAATGGGGTGTGGAGGAAAGCTACTGAGGACGTGTCAGTCCAGTGGGTAAGTTAGGTGTACATGACTCTACTGCATGTACCTGTTACAATCATATTCATTGCACGTAGGTAATTGCTATAGTGCGTTTCTCAGTGTCTTAACTAAATGCTACAGACTGAGTAACCAATAAAGAAGTTTTTGCATTTATTTTTATTTTCTGTTTAGGTGTGCACATGTGTACACATTCATGAGTGAAGACCCATGTGCATGTGTGTATGGAGGCCGGAGGACAACTTTACCAGCACCCCTCAGGTTCCAGCAACCTTCTTTGTAGACAGGGTCTCACTGGCCTGGAATTTAGCAAGCAGTCTTACAAGAAAGCTCCCTTGCTGTCATGGAGCCCCAAGGATCTACCTTTGTCTCCCTAGGGCTGGGATTACAAGTAAATTGCCACACCTAGTTTTGTTTTAAGGGGGTTCTAAGTATCTAACTCAAGTTCTCATGATTTCAGTGCAGGCACTTTTCAGACAGAGCCATCTCCTCAACCCAGAAAGGCTTATTAAGTTCATGTTTTTGGAGATCTGCTGATCCATCGATGAAGGTTATCTCAGTGACATGGATGCCACAGAGTCCCAGCCACAGAGTCCCATAAGAGCATACAAGACACCGAGGCAGTCTAACTGGCTTTCCCAAAAGCCCCAACTCTATAAAGTTCATAAACCCATCAACCTATCAACTTATTAATCTATGAATGAATCTACCAACTAGAGCAGCGTCCTTGTAACTCCATCCATCATCTTTTAAGTGCCCTTCTTAGTCTGCCTTCTTAACACCTGCCAAAGAGACTATATACACTCATGATACATTTTTAACTCCAGCAACAATTATCTAGAAACAGGAAGGTCCAGAAAGAGCATAGTGTATGGAGTGTGTATGAAAGTCTGTTCTGCAGTGGTTGGAAATCTTTCTCCTGGAAAAATAATATCAGAAATGATAGCAAAGTCAGAAGGCTGAGCTGTCCTGTGCTGGAAGTTGAACATTGTGGCTACAGAGAGAAATGAAGGGCTGCACACCTGCCACACATTACTTCATTTTGTCCACACACTTGCTCACGATAAGCAAAGACCCTAGTATGGTCAGGGCTTGGGCCTGAGAACTAAATCTCCACTTAAAACAAACACTTGAAACAAACAAACAAACAAACAAACAAACACTTTTCTCTAAAATTTCCTCTTGTGTAAGTGCATATCGATCTTACTCAGAACGTGTTTGATTTCACACTAACTATGATGCTGTGAGTGCTATATCCTCGGGTGTCCTAGGGGTACCTTCTGGTATTCTCAAGCAACTACTGTGCACAGTGCTGTTACCTCACACTGTCACAGATACAAAATAAGGCAGCCAGCAGCAGAGTCCCTAACATGCCTCTGTTGCTGTGATTGGACCATATGTGACACCACCATTCAGATGAGAACATTTAAATACCCCAAGAGTGAGTTCATGTTTGTATTTAGGAGAGAAGAGTAAGGGTCAAGGGTCATAGGCCAATTTTTCAGTTCAGGTGCCATCTTGGGCTGACAGTGTGCTGTCTGACTTCATCCTGACATGTGGCCCCTGAGAAATGCAGACCCTACAGCTCAAGGTGATGATGTAGAAAGTGTCTGCTGTAAGGAAAGCATGCTCTACTGAAAACACCCTGTTACCTCTTAGAAGAAGGTGAATTTTGTACAACTAGAAAACAGATGGAGGACACTAAAAGGAAAACCAACTTATGTTCAAACACAGCAAATATGAAGCAGGCACACTGTCCTCAGTCAGGCTGTAGAGGCCACTGGTCATGCAACTGTCTGCTCCCAGCATGATATCTTTTCACTCCCCTTGTCTGAATGTATGTCCTAGGGGCCTGTGGATTCAGGTACACCCTCATGAGATACTTGAGGATGAGGGCATCCCAGTGTGTCTTTCTTGTTTTATCTGTGCCTAGGGTTGAGTAAGAGCCTCAAGAACATGTTTGAGTCAGTACAGACTCCAATGCTTTTTTAGGCAACTCAGTAGTACACATCCAAGAGCATCCTGCCAACCTTGGAAACTTGTGAGTGTCACATGTTAGTAAAAGGCAGGTGAGCTTCCCTATTTCCCTAAGGACCTATTGGCCACACGTCGTCCTGCCTTTCCACAGTCTGATACCTGTGGTGTGTTTTCATCCAACTGCCATGTCAAGCTGCTTGACCGTATGTCTCTTATCTATCCTGGGCATCTGAAATCAACTCTTAAGTTCCCAGATTTCTCCTCTCTGGACGAAGTGCCTCTCAGGAATTCAGACTTTAACGTCTCATGTAAAGAACAATGACATCCTTCTGTAATTGGTCCTTGAAGGATAACTGAACTCAGCTTCCAGCTATTCAAGAGCACCACCATGGTGCTCCCCGGGAGTTCTTGCAGGAAGGAGAAGGCCTGAGAGGAGGTGCTTCACATGCTTTTCTCCCAGATGCTCTTCTTGTTCTCTTTCAATGTAGTAGTTCATTTTAAGAAGCTTGACTCTGGGCCTGCTCTATGACGGTGAGAAGATATTAGATGTGAAACAACTCAAGATGCACAGGGAAGTGGGACAATGGAATCAGGAGTGGAATCAGGTGACTTGGTGCTGGGAAAAGAAGGCCCAGGACTCACTTGGAGCAGAGACTGCACAGCCAGAAGGCACTGGGGTACAGAGTACTGGGCCAGCATCCAGGGAGAGGTTGGGGATCAGTAGTCTAGAGAAGACAAGGAGGCTCAGCAGGGCTCTGTCCAGAGACTACACATTCCTACATTTGGGGAAAGGGACATGCATTTTACATGGATAAAGAATAGAGGCAGAGTGGGTGGTGGCTTGGGCCGTGGGGGCACAGAGAAGGGCTAAGGCAGAAGAGCGAGTAGAGGTGATGAGGTTTAAGGGATCCTGGGCCTGACACAGAGGGCTAAAATGCCTTTAGCTGTAGTGTGTTCTAACTACAGCACTCAGGGGTTATTCAGATGCTTGCTGGGGTATGAGGAGTTTGTGCATCTTCTGGCTGTGGCCAGTCATGGGGCAGGCTGAAGAGGAGGCTAGGAAACGTGAAAACGGAGTGTATGCATTATAGTCAGTGACTGACTAGCTCACTCCAGGAGAGTCCCTGAAGATGCAGTGTACGCACTGTAGCCAGTGATTAGCTCACTCCAGGAGATCCTCCGCTGTCCTTTGCTCGGTAAGCTGAGTGTGTGCACACATGGGAGTGCACAGAAGATGGAAGTGTCAGCTAAGCTTTAGTCTGTGTTACAAATTAATGTCTGAAAGCAACAAAGCTTAGAGATAGTAAATCAGCACAGAAGTGAATAGTTTTAGAGTAGTTAAAACTGCTATGTTTGTCCTTCTTCTCCTCAGGCTCACCTTCCCATGGGAGTGCAACAGCAACATCAATCAATATTCTAACACAGTAACTTTGCTCAAGGGCCAAGGTCTTCTTGAAAAAAAAATTGTAAACAGCTGCTGGCAACAGGAGCCAAACTGAGTCAGTATACATATGGTTTGTGAGCTTGTAACACACACACACACACACACACACACACACACATACACACACACACACACACACACATACAGACACATACTGGCTAGCCACACACATGCACATGCACACACACTGACTAGCCTTAGTCCAGCCCGAAGCTCTACATACAGTGATAGGCTAGCCTCAGAAGATGCAGAGGCCACAGTCAGCAGCATCATGACCTCCAAACATCCATCTTGTAATGCCTAAGACTTCAGGCTGTTTCCTTAAATAGCCAAAGGGGCTCTGCAGGTATGATTAAAAAAACAAAAGATCTTCAGATCAGGAAAAGAATCTGGGTCATCAGTAAAGCCTCATGAGCTCTCACCATGGAAAACCTTGTGCCGGAACAGACCTATGCCTGGCTTTACAGATAAAGCAGAGCCAGGCCAGAGGTATTCGGTAGAGCCTCTCAGCCAGCAGCTGGATGTGGCTCCACAAATCCATCCAGACCTCCAACCCACAGAGCCGTGGGAGAGAAACGCTCTAGTGCCTGGTAAGCCCCCAAACACATGGTAACTCCTGTGGCAATAACACCAAAGCTCCCGCGCCCAGCCAGTCAGGATATTACCATTTTTCCTGTGATTGTTAGCGAATTCATTATCTTATTTCACTCTTGAGGTATATATATATACCACTTCCCAGTCTTGATCTCTGTTACTTTACATTTCATATTTGCTTTTTCCAAATAGTTTCCTAGGAGGTGTTTGTGTTGGGCAAACATAAACACAATTCAAGTCAAACTCCTATGTGCAAACACTAAGAGGGGGCCGCCACTGCTAAATGTCTTCATAAGCATGTACTTCTGCTTTGCTCACCACCCCGCCAGGAGGAGCTGAGCTGGATCCATCCCCTCTGTGCTCCCCTTCCAGGAACCATTAGCACTAGCCATATCTGATGATGCCTGGAGGTTATGAATTAAGCCCAGAGAGGGAGTGAGTAGTGCTAAAGGTGTGGTCAACATGACCTCCCACATAGCTCCACCTTCATGAGAGTCGGAGCCTCTATAGGCAAGCAGTGGTAGATAGCCACAAGTTGCGAATATCTGAGTTTGACGGGTTGTATAATATTGCAATATGCATAACAGAGCTAAAATACTAATAGAATTAGTAATCTAATTCAATTGTGTTTTTAAGTTAAAATTTTTTATTTGGGTATAGCCATGATCTGTGTGTGGAAGTGCGTGTACAAAGATCAATGTGTGGAAGTGCACGTACAGAGACTTGCACATAGAGACCAGAGGACAATTTTGTGTAGTTAGTTCTCTCCTGTCACCTTTGGGGAAGTTTTGGGAATCGAACTCAGGTCCTCAAGCTTTGCGTGGCATGTGCTTTATTCTCTGAGCCACTTAGCCAGCACAGACTTTAAAGAAAAAATTAAGGGAATATACTGAATAACATCCATATGAGGATGCCTGTGAATTTATTGAAAGTCGATATTCCTTTTATGGCTAGGAGTTTCTCACAGAGAATGTTCAAGTAAGCGAAGGACAGGAAAAGCCCATGTTAACATGGATTTCTATGGAACTTCAAGAAGGAGGTAAGCCAAGTGTCTGCTCTGTGCTCTGAGAAGCGATAGGAGAATGCTGGAGAGGAACACGGTACCATTTCAAGAGTAATGGGCATTATGATGGTGGTTTTAAATGAAAATAAACCTGGCTAATAAGCTACTTCTGTAAACAGCTCAGTAAACCAGCACTGTGGTGCTTGTCTTTGCGTACAAAAGTAAAATAAGCTAAACACTAATTGCTTTTGGTAGCAAAGCAGAGAAGATCTTGTAATCACCCCATTAATCTAGCCCAGCCACTATTTAGTATTTCATTCAATGTCTCATAGGTTCCTTTTTCTTCCAGAAGAAACTATAAAACATATTTGTCATTGTCACATGGTATTGGAATTCTCTTACTGACAGTGGTTTTTGAAATAACTCCAAGATTGAGATTTCTCTAAAAATTAATCTGGAAAATTAACTGAAGCACTTAGGGAATTATATTTTACGTATTTCGATGTGATGTGTATTTTAAACATTAATTAGTTAAATTAATGGTATCACTCAAGAGATAAAATAGTAATCGCTTCAGAAACAGCATGCAAAAAGAAGGGCAAGTTTTCTTTCCCATTATTTAACAAGCTCAAATGAACAAAGTAAGGTCAGCAAATGTCCACTTCCCCCATGTACCACCATAGCACATGCTCTCACATATGCAGTTATGATGTGCAGAAAGTTATGTTGCTCTGTAGCCACATGTTACCTGTGTTGACCAGCACCAGCCCTCTCCTGTCTGCACCTTTTGCCTACAAGGTGGGGAATACTTTCAGTCAGCTGCTGCCCACTGGCACCCTCAACAATGGGTAGCTCACCAGAGATGCCATCAGGCAGAAAGGATCAAAGATTTACCACTGTACCTAAGACAATGCAAACCAGACAGGGAAACTAGACAAGTTAAGATTGCAGAGGAAGGAGAACCACTCACACATTAAACTTTAAACCCTGTACATCACCTACGCTCAGTTCTTCACTGGGTTTATTTGCTCATTGCTGAAGAACACTGATGGCTGTTAGTGTTTTTTTTTCCCTCTGGTGACAGAAGATATAGCCACCTGAGTTGGATGAAGAGGGTGTAAGCAAGAGAAAAAAAAGCTAATGTTTGAAGAATGAATGAGGACCTAGAAAATCCAAAAAATGAAGGGCTAGAGCAGATAAGACATGCGGTGTTAGGTCAGAGCAGATGTCACAGGTGTGCCCAATGTGTATTCAATACCTATGATACTCTGGTGATTTTATGGATTTGCCCTAACTGAAGGTACTTGGAGTGCCCTAAAGGGGTGAAGAACATTCAGCATTTGGAAACTATCCATAAAAATATAATTCTAGGATTATTTAGGCAGGAGTTAAATGTCCTCCAATTTCAGAAAGTTTTGATGGCCAACTGATGACATTTGACAAGTGAAATCACATCCAGTAGATTTAATGCATACCTTGATGTTGGAGAGGATTCTGCTTCCTGGAAGCCATGCCAACATTTTCTTCATCTTTTTCCAACCAGAAATCTTAAAGTGGGCCAGTCACATATCCTCAGTAGATCCTCCAGTGCTTGCCTTGCTGCTGAGCTCCTTCCTCATGTCTTCAGTGGAGAGGGACCCTCCCTCCAGGACTCCACTGTGTAGCTGTAGCCAGCACCCATGCAAAATGCATTCTGTGGCACTTGACATGAGAGGCATGAGAGATATCACTCTCCATTCCAGGAAGGGAAGTGTCCGGTATCTTCACAGAGCCCACATGAGACACTAGCCATTGTCTTTGTTATCACATGTCATCAAAACATGGATCCCCTTCCATCCCTCAATACAGATCAATTGATTATCATGGTTTTGGAGTTGTTGCTGATTTCCATTGTTATAAATGCAGCTGGTTTGATCATTTTCCTGACCATCTAGGTGAGCAGTGCACCACTGACCTGTGGTAGGTACTGGTCCATACTGAAGACCTTCAATCTCACAGGTAGATTCATCTGCCTCTTCTTGAGTCAATCGTTTGCCACACACTCTCCTCTGAGCATTCCTGACAAGGGAGCTAGTGATCACTGTCCCAAATCAGCCTTCCCTGATTTTAAATATCTCTGGAGATAGAACATACATCTTATTACAGCCACAATGGCTTGTCCTTGTCCTGTGTATTCTCCTTATACAAGGATAAGTGATGCTGAGTTTCTCACTCATCTGTAGACCAGCTATGGATGACACCCTGGCTATACTGGGCTAGGTTTTATAAAGGAAAAAACACCCCAAAGCCTCTCCTGGATACCAAGGGCCTGGCTGGTCTTCATGTCCTCCCAGATTCCCATCTGTAGGCAGCCTGGGAAGATCATTCACCTACACACCCAGAGTCAGCTGGCTCTTCAGAGGAGGCTGAGTCGCTCTGGAAAATATGTGACCTTGGATGATGGTAATCACAAAGGATACACCCCTTTCCTTTGTGGCTATTTATTTCCTTCCTGATTTATAAGGGACCATTGAGAGTGGCCAGTGCATGTAAAAGAAATGACCTTCGCCAATCACATGAGCCCTGGTGTATACTTTGAAAACGGAGCTTGATGTAAGTGAGGCTTTGTACAGCACTGGAGATCAGGTAGACACGCAGTGCCTCTTCCAGGAAAGTCATCCTTCAATCCCAGAGACAACCTGCGGTCAGTTCCTACGTGCAGCAGAGAGCCTTTGATGTGAAGCATAAGAGCAACACTATCATCGCATCAAATGTCAAAGCCTTGATCTTCCTGCATTCTAGTCTCGCTGCTCACTTCCCAGCAAAGGCTTCGCAGGGGCCCCGGCTACCCTCTGTTCATTCAAAGGTGAGAGGTAATCTCTATCAGGGGGATCTGGGGATTAGTCTGTTTCATCTGCTTGAGTGGGGTGGTGGGGGTGGCGGCAGTGGTACAGGAAAGAAATTCTACCACAAGGGCGCTGCTGTGGAGACAGGATGCACACATAGGAGTCTCTGCTCTGTGAGGGGAGGCCTGTGGTTGGATATAAGCAGCACTGTTCAGACAAACCTCTTGGGCCTGAGTCTCCAGACCATGCTGCTCACCTATGGTTACTGGCCAGTGAAACAGTGTCCTTTCTGGCTATTCACCTCACCCTTATCTAAGTCATTTGCTCTCCTTAAGTTGCTCTCACATGCTTTAAAAATAATTCCCTTCTTCTCTTTCATTTTCTTTTCCATAGCCTTAGTTGTTAGCTATGGAACCCATGGTGGGGAAATAGTAAATGGAAAATACTTGAAAAAAATTCCTGAGTTTAGATTATGTTCTGAGAGGTATAGTGAGTTCCTGCCTCATCTCTCTCAGGTCAACACAGGATGCAACTCTTTGTCCAGCATGTCTACACTCCCATTAATTACTTAGAAGTTGTCACTATCCTCCCATCACTGTTGACAGGTCACAAATCTTGTTTTGTATAGTTCTTTTATAGTAGCTTGGGCTGACACCATGCATTACAATGGCTACCTTGGTACCTTTCCTTTCATCAGGTAGATGCTGCATCATCTTATATTGTCACTAGCAGAGACATGGAGACAGTACAGGAAGATATTATAAGAGAAATGAGTCTCCTTCACATAACATACTACATTGTTTTGTTATGTTTTTTGATGTTCATGTTATTGTCAATCTCTATGAATCATACCTTAACACAGATAGTTACCTTAACATGCAGAAGCAAACATTGTATGCAGAGTTCAATACATCCAAAGTTTTTGGTATCTACTGTGGGCCTTGGAGAATAACCAAAGAGCTTGAAGATACAGGAGATGTAGAGAGAGAAAGACAGAACACTGTTTTCCCATAGGATCTGAGATGAGATGTGATTATTAAAGTCCTCTTGTACTCAGGAAGTCTGCAGTGATCTGGCTTTCTATTTGACATTAATACTTAGGTCCTCTTCCCATAGGGCTCTCATAACTGATATGCTTGCAGACCCCTCCCACTATGCTTCAGGGGAGCTTATGCCTTTCCAGTCCCCAAAGCAGAGGCTGGTGGCAGAGATCCTTTAGCAGATGGCGTTCCCTATCTAACTGTGTGGTCTGATGAGTGTCTGCTCTAAGATGACACAATCAGTCTAAAGAAGAGACCTGAATGTTATCACTGGCTATGTTTCTTTGTCTACTAAACATTCATAAGAAACCATTTTGCTTCTGAAAGGTCATCTGTAACCAGGAGGGTAGCTACCCAACAAATACATCTAAGTCTGAAGCCTAGCAGTGTAGAGTTACTGGGGACACCTTTTCCTCTCACTGTTGTTGGCATTATGAGTCTTGTTATTTGTAGCCAATAGTAACCTGTTAGACAGATATTTTACACTTGCTGGCTCTATGCTATTACGCTGGGAGCAATTGCATGCTGGGTTGGCAACAGCAAGCAAGTGACATTCCTGCAGGCAGCCTACTTGTTTTTGCCTGGCTAACGAATGGGTGTATCCCTGTTTTATGGAAAGTCCTGGAGATTTTGCCTCAAGATTGTTTATTGTTTCTATACTGCCTTTCCATGCTTGTCTCATCTCTGGCATGACAGAGACTCTTACTGCCTATTTCTTCACTTTGTTGGGCAGATTTCCTGCAGAATCTTATGAAGATGATTTGATAATTCATGATGATAATTCTGAATTGATTCAAGTAACTTCTACTCTCTTGCAAATTAGCTAAAATCTCTGTGAAGACTTGATTTATACAAAGAAGGAAAACAAGATAGAAACAAATTAATAATCAGGGAAATATATTAACTCTAAGTTTAGTCCAAGGAGAAGGCCCAGATGTACACCACAATAAGAAAGATCATATGAATATAGAAAAAAAGAATAAATGCCCAAGGGCTAGTGTCCAATTATAAGTGAGTATATACTACATGAGTCTTTCTGCTTCTGGATTAACTCACTCATTATGATAATTTCTAGTTCCATCCATTTGCCCACAAATTTTGGGATTTCCTCGTTTTTAATAGCTGAGTAGTATTCCATAGTGTACATGTATCTCTCCAATGCAGTACTTGAAGTCCCAGCTAGAGCAATAAGACAACTAAAGGAGATCAGGAGATTCAAATCGTAAGAGAAGAAGTAAAACTATCACTTTCACAGATGATATGATAGTATACATAAGTTACTCCAAAATTATATCAAGGAACTCCTTCAGCTGAGAAACACTTTCAACAAAGTGGCTAGATAAAAAATCAACACAAAAAAAAGCAGTAGCCCTCCTGTATACATGTGACAAACAGGCTGAGAAAGAAGTTAGGGAGACTATACCCTTCACAGTAGCCACAAATAATATAAAGTATCTTGGTGTAACTCTAACCAAGAAAGTGAAAGATTAGTATGAAAAAAAAAACCCTTCAAATCTACGAAGAAAGAATTTGAAAAAGATTTCAGAAGATGGAAAGATCTCCTATGCTCATGGATTGGAAAATCAACATAGTAAAATGGCTATCTTAACAAAAGCAATCTACAGATTCAATGCAATTCCCATCAAAATACCCACAAAATTCTTCAGCAATCTTTAAATATCAGTTCTCAACTTCATCTGAAAAAATAAAAAACCCAGAATAGCTAAAACAATCCTGTACAATAAAAAATCTTCTGGAGGAATCTCCATCCTCAATCTCAAGCTGTACTATAGAGCAACAGTAATAAAAACATGATGGTACTGCATATAGATAGGTTGGTTGATCAATGGAATAAGACCCAGAAATAAACCCACATATCTATGGACACTTGATATTTGACAAAGAAGCCAAATTCATACAATGGAAAAAGATTGCATCTTCAACAAATGGTGCTGGCCTAACTGCATGGCTGCACATAGAAAAATGAAAATAGACCCATATCTATCACCCTGCACAAAACTGAAGTCCAAATGGATTAAAGACTTCAACATAAAACAAGACACACTAAATCTGCTAGAAGAAAAAAATGGGGAAGAGCCTTGAGCTCATTGGCATAGGAGACAACTTCCTGAACACAACACCATCAGTTCAGTCCCTAAAACCAACTGTTAATAAATAGGTCCTTATGAAACTGAAAAGCTTCTGTAAGGCAAAAGACACTATCAATAGAACAACAGCCTACAGACTGGGAAAAGAGCTACACCAACTCTACATCTGACAAAGGGCTAATATCCAAAATATATAAAGAACTCAAGAAATTAAACACCACCAAATCAAATAATCCAATTAAAAAACAGAGAACTAAACAGAATTCTCAACAGAGGAATATCGAATGACTGAGAAACATTTAAAGAAATGCTCAACATCCCTAGTTATCAGGGAAATGCAACTCAAAATGACTCTGAGATGCCATCTTCTACCTACCAGAATGGCTAAGATAAAAAACTTAGGTGACAGCACATGCTGACGAGGATGTGGAGAAAGGGGAACACTCCTCCACTGCTGGTGGGAATGCAAATTTGTACAACCACTTTGGAAATCAATCTGGTGCTTTCTTGGGAAATTGGGAATAACTTTACCTAAAGACTCAGCCACACCACTCCTGGAAATATACCCAAAAGATGCTCCACCATACAAGGACATTTGCTCAAGTATGTTCATGGCAGCTTTATTCGTAATGGCCAGAATCTGGAAACAACCTAGATGTCCCTCAACCAAAGAATGGATAAAGAAACTGTGGCACATTTACACAATGGAATACTACTCAGCTATTAAAAACAAGGAAACATTGAAATTTGCAGGCAAATGGATGCAACTAGAAAAGATCATCCTGAGTGAGGTAACTCAGACCCAGAAAGACATGCATGGTATATACTCACTCATAAGGAGATATTAGCCACATAGTACAGGATAACTACACTACAACACAGAGACTGAAACATCAACCAAGAACCATGTGTGATGTGGATCTAAACCCTCTGCTCAGATGTAGCAGCACAGTCTCCTTGTGAATCCCAAAATGTGGAGAGTAGGTACTACTTTGGACAGGTACTCTGGTCACCGAACTTAGATCACTTCCTGTGGCAGGATGGTCTTTCCAGGCTACAGAGGAAGAGATTGCAGGTAATACAGATAAGACTTGATAGGCTGAGGTCAGATGTTAGGGGAGGAGGACTCCCCTTTCTGAGGACTAAGGGAGGGAATGAGAGGGGATGAAGGAGGGAGGAGGAATTGGGAGGGGATGAGGGAGGGGGCTACAATTGAGATGTGAAGAATTTAAACTGCAGAACAAGCAGGTAACTTACATTGCTAATCACACTATACGGGACTAGCTCTGAGACTGGCTGGGACATGAATTTCTAGGCATAGACAATGCTTCTTGTTGGCTACAGAACCCCTATGAATTACTATTAGATGCCATTCTTCATATGGCATGAACGAAGATTTACAGATGTCTTCTTTTCCTGCTCACACAAAGAGCATAAAACCAGCCTTAACTGTTCTGTGCATCACGCACACCTTATACACTTATAATTTTAGGACTGTATAATGCTTGTGAAAAATTATATGCTTTCAGAACAAAAGAACTGGACACTGACATTGGACCAGACCTGTCAGGATGCATTCCTCTCAGCTTTCTGGACACTGACATCCTGTATCCTTCATATTCCAGCACCAAGTACTTCAATTGCTGTTCCCCATCAGACAAAACAGCTCCCAGGGCACTTTCAAAGAAAACTTCCAATCCCATTGGTCCAGCATTTCAGACTGTCCCACAGAAGACTCTAATTAAGCCTGGAATTTCTCAAAATTTAGAAACTGGACCACAAATGCTATTCCTAGCTTGTTTAACCATTTAACTCAATTTTATTTGGGCCCCTACAAAGATATTATTTGTCTCAAATCAGCTGGAAGAAATCTTAAGAGATTGAGGCCCCATTTCCTTTACGGGGGATTGGGTAGATTTTTGGTTGCTTTCTTGGGCTATAGATGGTTATTATCAATGGGAGTTGGTTACAAGTTATTATTGGCCTTATTTAAAGAGAAAACAAGTTTAGACTCAGCAATAACTCTCTTTTCTTTTATCTTACATTCTTAGGTTTGGAGATAGGGGTTGAAAGGAAAGAAGAAGGAATATAGAAATATATAGGAAAGATAGAACAAAAAGCAGATTAGTGAATTTACTCCTCAATTTAATACTTTGATTGCCACTCACAAGGTTATTTTTAATTCAGTGGTATAGAATTTTGTATATAGATACAAAATAAGTTTAATTCTATGTAAAGTGGTACAGAATTCAAATGTAAGATTATTCTTCTCTCTCTCTCTCTACATATATATATGTATATATATATTCTATTCTATCCAGCCCTTTAAAAAATATTTATTTATTTATTTATTATTGTGTATACAATATTCTATCTGCATGTACACCTGCAGGCCAGAAGAGGGCATCAGATCACATTACAGATGGTAGTGAACCACCATGTAGTTGCTGGGAATTGAACTCAGGACCTTTGGAAGAGCAGGCAGCACTCTTAACTACTGAGCTATCTCTCCAGCCTTTATATTTCTACTCTAATATGAGGTATTGTACCCATATAACTCAATTATAATACAATGTTTACTTCCAATAGTTTGAAAGTGCTATTGCAGGCTGTTTAGGATAAATAAGTTATACAAGTTAATTGTTAGTTGGTAAAATCATGGTCATGTCAATTACTAGTCTACTTTTATTACAAGAATATATACCATAGGTGCGACAATGAGATATGGTTCTATAGAAAGATAAGGTAGGATAATTAGATAAGGTCTTCAAAAACCCCAGAGACATGCAGAATATGGCATTTAAACATGTTTTCATTATTTTAAAGATTCACTGACAATGAGACAGATTAACTCCTGGCAACACCCAGACCACCTCAAAGAGGATGATGAGCAATAAAGGCCTCAAATGTGGCAAACAAGCCACTGGGAAAAATGTCCTAATTTCTACTACAGACAAAATTCTGTCTAAAAGAGGCTAAGCTTGCATAGAGGTAGAGTTGATGGCCAAACTCTGCCCAGACAGGGTAAGCAAGTCCTCAATATTTCCTGTCTCACAAATATTTCTGTCAGATATATTGGGCCAGAAGGCTGAAGTATATGCTTCAACATTATAGAGGGTTTTGGGTGACTATTCAGCTAGCAAACTGTCTCTGCCATCTTCTCATTTGGAAAGCTACTAACCTGCACTCCCAGCATAACCAGGAAATCAAGTTTATTCCTTCTCAAGTCTCTGATGTAGTTGAAGACCAGGTAGCTTAGTTTTACAATGAAGCTTAGTTGTTTAGGGCTTAAGATGTTTTTAGGTCTAGATAGATGTTTTACGTTGACAATGACACTATATGATGGAGATTGATTTACATTCAGAATTTTAGACGCACCAAGATAGGAAAGATTTTTTTTCTTCAAGCTGTCAAATATACATAGCCAAAACACTAAGAATGTGACATTTATATAATTCCTGATTGTATCATGGTTCTTCTTGCTATAGGTAGTTTATTGTATATATATATGTAATGATATAAATGTATATGTAAAAATTAAAAAATGTTTAATTAAAAAAATTTTTTTAAATCCAACATTCCATAAGATGATGTAGCTTGAAGGGACTGTTCAGTCAGAAGCACTGACTTGTTTTTCTGCCATCTTAGGGCTTGTCTGTACAATGCCTTGTCCATGTGGGCAATATATGAAGGATTGTATCTATAGGAAGGTTTCCTGAGTCCATGAGATACAAAAGGCATTGTTCAAAAGCCTTTCTATAGAGGTGATCCATTAGCTTTAGCATGCAGGAAAATGAGCTCACAGCTGCCACTGGAAAGAAGAACTAATGTTATCAACATTACAATAATGTATGTCATCCAGATTTAAAACGGGAAACCTTGAGTTCAAACACGATCCAAGTCAGTAAACATAAAACCAGGGAAACAAGCAAGAGTAGAGATGGGACATGGATGAAATAAATATAGCTTGCTAACCAACAAAGAAGACTGTCTTTGGTTTTTGTTGTTGTTGTTGCTTTGCTTTGGTTTGGTTTTTCGATATGGGGTTTTCCCTGTGTAGACTTGGGTGTCCTGGGCTTACTTTATAGACCAGGCTGACCTCAAACTCACTGCCTGGCTCTGCCTTCCTAAATGCTGGGATTAAAGGTTTATGGCCACCATGGCCAGCTAAGAAGGCTGGTATTTATTGTGTCTGAAAACACTAGTCATAAGTGTTTTCCTATAATTTCATTTTGTCTATAGGGAGGCTGTATGTCTTATTAGAACAGGGAATATAGCATAGAAACACTTAGACTATGCTCCTATAATTTAATTTCTAGGTAGCCTTAAAAAATCTATAAAGTCCTTATGTGCTTATGAGAAGAGGCAGAAAGGAAGTCAACGTTTCCTTTGCAGCACATTTAAAAGTCAAGTATGGTGTGTGGAATGCAGGAGGCCTGCTGTAAAGTGTATGTGGAGTTTTAGGATAGTCTGTGACACACCTCTTAAAACACACTGTTTTCAGTTGTGTTTGAAGAACTACTTGGAACAAGTCACTGAAGGAGAAAGTGGAAGTCTAGGCTTGACCTTGCCTGAAAATCAGAAAGTCACCACTTCTCCTATCCACTTGTTTCCCAGAGGGACCACAGCAATGCAGGGACGGTAAGCCACTTGCTGGATAGAGCATTGTTGAAATAGCTTCAGGGCCAGACCTAGGTTTCTAGAAGGGAGTATCAAGTAAAAACAGACCCTTCAGACACTCCAGAGTTTGTGGGACATGTTCATTCCTTTCTTTCTTTACCAACCATGAAAGACCTGTCCAAGCTCAGTACTGGATGCTGACAGTATTATTTTCAGAATTTGCCTCTTCTCTTCCAACCTTAATCTTAGTTCTCTCACTCTCCTCTCCTCTCCTCTCCTCTCCTCTCCTCTCCTCTCCTCTCCTCTCCTCTCCTCTCCTCTCCTCTCCTCTCCTCTCCTCTCCCCTC
>OU015742.1:128322275-128339859 GCA_907169655.1 Acomys percivali
CTCTCTCTCTCACTCTCTCTGTCTCTGTCTCTTTCTCCATCAGCTTGCATCCTGATTTTTTGACTCCCTTAACAAGGAAGGACATCTCCTGAACTTTTGTCTGAACACTATCAACTTCTGGAGAATAGATGTTGTGACTGTGATGACTCCACTCCCCCAGTTGCCTCTGAACATAAGGAAGGATGTACTGTCCTTTGTGAGGAAAAGCCCTCCTTACTAACAACACTGCAGACAGGCATGTCTATCAGACTGACTAGTGCACGGTGCCCACCAGCTTCCCTCAACACTAAGTCCTGGATTGAGCTTCCTCTTTATGGCCACACATCTCCTGGTTGCCTGTCACTTGTGCTTCAGGACGACTGTATCCACCTGACTATCTTGTCTCTGGTCTCTGTCTTGAATTTCTGTATAGCAGCGGCCAGATAGGCACCATCTATGTGTCTCCTGCTTCCACATTGGAAGCAGAACATGTGCTGCTGTCATCAGATCAAATGTAGCCCCAAAATCCCCTCCCTACAAGGGGCATCTTGATGTCTTCTGGTGGTGTGGACTATATATGGTTTCTAGGTGGCTATCAAGTCTAGTTAGAGCTTGAGGAAGGAGAGAGAATGTTGTGAGCGATCCTTCCAATGTCATATTCTGTAAAGTGAGACACCAGGCCAGTGTCTCAGCTCTAAGATGCTAATGAGGATTAGGAGCCAGTTACCCCATACCATGAATGATGGCCAGTCCAGGGGATGATATCAGTTTCTGTGGATGTTAGGGCATTTAGTGGTCTAACAGACATCATACGTAATGAAGAACCATGGCTGATCAGTGCCCAGGGATGGCTCAGCGTATCACAGAGCTGTGTGCATGTTTGGCAGCCAAGTGACAGGTAAAGAAACAATTCTTTTCATGCTGGAAATGAAGCAATTATTTTTAGTTTCTATGTTCACACTCTTAGAGTTATCACCAGGCTGGTCATGAACCCAGAACCTTGGCAAGGAGACAGACCTCGTCTGAAACATCGCTCCATTTATTTTTTGTCACTCTTCTCTCACAGGACGTAGCCTGTGAAAGGCCCATATTTACGATAACAGAGATCACAATGCACCCTTCCTTATCCACTTAGTGGACACACATTTAGATTTGTGCATAATTTATTTGCTGTCTAGAAGAACGGAGAAGCAATTCAGACACATTGCTGTATCATATTCTCCACTGGGCCATTAAGTCTGAGAAGAAAGGCCGTTACATGTCTTAAAATATTGCACATTCAGGTGATAAGGAGCAGCTTATAACTGTCTCAAAGTCGACTGCTCTGCAGCCTGCAAACTCTTCCCACAGCTGCAGGTAAGTCCCCGCAGAGGAAAGAGTTTCAGCTCATTCCCCATAGTAAATATGAATACAGTTAAGAACTGAGGTGCCAGACCCTGTGACAGTGGCTCCCTGTATTAATGAAGGCCCTGCTCAGCATGGAAGATTGCTTTGACGTGGCGACTCAGAGGAAAGCCATTCACCTCTCAAAATTCATGTTCCTGAAATCAACCCTTATTTATGCTCCAACCCCTAAGAGTAAGATACTACCCACAAACCGATAGTGAGAAAAGTTGAGTCCCACAACATACTCACCCCAGTTCTCTGAACTTCCATGAAAGTTGCTCTTTGGAATGACTTTTCCCACACAGCCAGCTCACTGCCCAGCTCCACATTGAAGACGTGGCTCTTCCCATGGCTGGCCAGGACACTGAAGCAGTATTGCCTGGGGTCTTCACAGTCAAAATCTTGGAGACCAAGATACAAGTTTGCCTGAAGCCAGTAGTTGTCTGAAATCCAGAACTGAAAAACAGTTTGGATTGAAAATGGATCAGGGCTGAAAGGTTGAGCCTGGACTATAGAACCCAGCCCAAAATGTGGGAAGAGGGTTGCATTTGCCTGGTCTGGTACAGTTGAGTGCTTTAGAGATTTTTCAGAAGAACAAAGGAGAAGAAATGCATTGGATATATCCTGATGATACGTCAGGCTCACCCGCTGCCCTGCCCCCATCTAACAACTGGTATCCCCGAAACGTGTCTCTGATGTGCTTGATAGGAGCAGCCATAGCCCTACTGGGACTCCTCCTGTTGAAGCTAGTTATACGGACCTAGATGTCACGACTTCCAGATGGTAGTATGGAAGCAAGCAACAGGGAATCCTGAAGGAAGTTTCTGGAACAGTCTCCCCCTCATCCACAGATATAAAAATGATCTACAAAAATATTGTTCAAAAGCTATGCCCAGACTCTGATCACTGGGGGTTAGCCTTTCCTCCAAGAACTCTGGTAACTACTATTTTATATATATTTTTTAAAGAGGAAAAAAAACTTTGAGACTCTTATTCAGAGAAAACTGAGGAAACAAACTGAGGAAAAGCCCACAGGAACTTTTTGCCTACACCGATTCCTCAGAGGGGCTGAGTTCAGCATTTCCAGGGAGGAGTTCAGGCTCAGAATGATAGGTTGCAGAGTGATGCCTGCTGTTGTAACTCTTGAGTTCTGAGGTGACTTGACAGCCAATTATACCAATCTAACGCAGAGCCCAAAGGGTACTCTTTTTCTTTCTCTTTTTCAACCACAAATTGTAGCAAAGGAGTTCATAACTAAATGAATAAACCTTAACTAGAGATGGGGACAGTGAAGAGATGGCACTTAAAGAAGAAACTGAGCCAAGAGGTGTAAGTGGGGACCACTGTCATCGACATTAACGGATTTATCATAGGAACTATGCATTTATACCATCTTGCTAACAGTACTAAAATGACAGGAACTCTGATCACTAAGACAGCACAACTAGTTGGCTATCTAATAATTTTAAATAATCGGTACAATAAAATATAATTTATTTATAAGGAATTGTTTCTGAATTGACTATGAAGTACTAAGCAGTAATTTATACATCTGGCCACATAGCAACATTCCTAGGGACATTTAAGTAAAGTGAGCTCCGATGTCTGAGTCATATCTCACACCATGTAAAATTAGACCCTTAGCCTTTGGTAAAGCTTCCTCCAGATGACCACGATCCAGAGAAGGCTGAGAGTCTCGGCAGTGCACTGCTCGGGCCTTGAAGAGCTGGAAACCGTGGCTCATGTCACAGGAGACAAGAATGGTGTGGTGGTGGCACATCTTGCAAGCTTTTCCCCATGTCAGGGGCCTACCATCATCATGCCAACACTTAGTTGGCAGAGGCAGGAGGTTAGTGCAAACCCTCCTTCAACTGTAGAATGCATTTGAGACAAGCCTGGGAGGTGTAAGGCTGCATTACAAACCAAAACTGAGCCAGACCAAGCAACCAAGCAACCAAGCAACCAACCAAAGAAAAAAAAACTTCCAACAACATAACTAAAAGAATTCCCTCTGAAACTGAGGCCCCTGGAGCTCAGTGGAATCCCATGTGTCCAGTGGCTCACCTTGGTGGGCTCTGTATTTATGGATTCCATTCATTATTCTCAGCATGCCAATACTGCAGTGGAAACAGACAGATGTCCCTTACACTGAGTCTTTGTCAGTGATGACACCTTCCAGTTTGGGGAGACTGACATCCTGACTATGACTCCACTACATCAGAACTGTTAAATACATTGGACAATCTGACAGCTTTATGTGACTGCTGTGGGTAACACTCCCTCTTCCTTAATTTTGAATACTTTCCTCTCATTGGATGGAACTGCCTTACTTCTTTTTCTGGCCTGCCCAGTCCAGGTCACAAATTTGAATTTGATTACTAAAATAATTCTCAAGAGGGCTGAGATGGTGGCTTAGCAGAGAAGAGTTATTGCTGCACAAGTGTGAGGACCAGAGTTCAAGTCCCAACACCTGGAGAAAAGCCAGGATGACCCTGTATCAGGAACCCCAGTGCAGTTAAGGGCAAGAGAGGAGGATTGTGAGATCTTGAAATCAGTCTACCTCCAGGTTCAGTGGACACCCTGCTTCAAGAGAATACGGTGCAAAGAACAAGACACCTATATACTCTCCTTGCCTCTGCAAATTAGAAGGTGTGGGCACCCCCCCACACACATCACATGAACACATACCCCCCCACCATCTATCTATCCATTCATCCATATGTCCATCCATCCATCTAAACACCCACCCATCCTTTCATCATTCAGCCACCATCCGTCCATCACCTCAATAAGCAATAGCATGGCAACATCACTGGTCCAGAAGAGCTGGTGGAACAAGAAAGGTTCAAGCCATCTTACGATCTCAAAATATCCCTCAATGGCCATATTGCCCCTCCCACTCTGAAGGGCATCTTATCTCTACAAAGCATCAATTGCCAAGGATACTCACCTTGTGAACTTTAAACAGCACCTCACAGAGGTTATAGGCACGTTCTGCTCGTCCCCAATCCAGTGTGCTTACCTGAGGGAGACAAACAAGACACGTTTATACAGGAAGAGGAAGCTGCTTCAGCTAAGTATTCAAGAAGTTATCAGCATGGAATGATCCTACATGTCTTGACTTAGATGCTCAACTTCCTTGCCCTGGCTGACAATGTACCTTACAGTCTGTTGTGGCTTCTGATTCTGTATTTTGCCCTGGTGTGCAGTGCAAACACATGAATACAAAGAACACTTTATTGAGACCAAACTGGTAATATGAGAAAGTTACACTTCTAGGGATAATTTTAGTTTAAATGCAGATTTAACTTAATTAAATTTCAGTTAAAATGCAGAAAACATAAGATGAGTATGAACGTGAGATGGATCAGTGTGACAATCAAGCAGACACACTGTTGACTGGTCCTCAGTTCCTTGGCACTAAACTTCCTGGACTTTTATGCTTCAGAAATTAATAGAAAATTTACCTAACCAACTTACTTAAATATGTTTTTTTTTGTCAGTTTGGCATACCATAGCTCGTAACTATTACCTTTTGTATGATGTGTTATGATTTATAATTTACACTCACATATATGACTTCTGAATTCAAATATTTCTGGTAAAGATATATAAAATTCTAAACATTCTCTTCTGTTGACCATGCACTTAGTTTTCCAGTCAGTAAACTTGAATAGGGGTTTTCTGTGCTGGCTTTGAGATGCTGAATCCACATGTGTTTACTCAGCTGGTGGTTTCCTAGCAATCATCCCACCACACAAAATGCTGCCAAGGTACTTAGACACAAAGCCACTGATGCCAGAGCCCTGGCTAACAGTGAGTTTGACATGGAGACAACATTGAGGTGTTACCATTTAACCTGTCATTGCTCTAGAGACAGCTCTCTGCCTCTGGAATGCTACAACAATAATAACAAATACTTGAAAAATTAAAGCTTAATACAAAGCAAGTAGGATAAAAGTGTTAACATGAAACTTGCTTTGGATCAACACTTGGGCTTGGCATGGCTTCTGGAATTGGCAGATGGTAGTCTTTGCTGTGTCATTCAGATTCAAAACCTCTAAGATTTTCGCACCGCTCCCCAATGCCAAGGTGCTCCGGGTACCCAAGACAGCACTGCCCTAACTCAAAGACAATGCCCACTGAGCCTGACGCTGCTCCTGTCTTCCTGTTCTATAATCCTGTTCACCTGGGCCAGGGAGATGCAGATGCTCCTCAGGGTAGAGTCTCAGGACCATTGGTATTACTGGACAAAAATAAGTCACACATGCGCAGGCAGTATGCTCAACTTTCGCGTTAGAGAAGTGTTGATTATTATGAGAGAATTAAAACAAAAAATGATTGAATACATGATTCAGAGACACGCTCCCTTAGCAGCTGATGTGATGTTTAACTATGCGTTATACATATTCATAATTTCGCCTTTTCAAAAAGTAGTTTGTAAAAGAAGTGTTTTCCTCATGTTGTTATTTTTTTCTTCAGAAACAAAATGTGAATGGTAGCTCAGAATTTCAGCGTGTAGGTTCATCATGTTTGTAAGCCTGACCTTTGTGCTGGACATTTTAGACTGCGGTTACATCTTAATCATTCTAACACTGCCATGATTATCACATTGTGGCCATTATGTCCTGGTATCCTGTTGTATCAAAGGCATCTTCATCATCAGCTCGTCATCAGCAGATGGCGGAACAACCTTCCTTCTATGTTCTAAGGTGAGGGAGGGAGAGGCAGTGCTTCTTACTGTTGGCCAAGTCCAGGCCTCCCTCTGCTGGACTCAGGGTATTTTCTGGTTACCTAAGTTCCTTCTGTCTTAGTGTTCCTACCGGGAGGTCATGCCACTGATGCTCCCAGCTTGTGTTACGCATAGATCATGGCCTGTCCCTCCTCATCTCAGTCACTGTGATGGATTCAGGGGAGAAACCTTGTCCAGAGATAGAGATGAGATAGAAAATACTCAGACTTCTGAGGAGAAACACTTCATCAATGGACTTGGGGCAAATGCACCACCTGAGCATAGCTGGAAGTCACAGCAGGCCTCAAAGACTTTGGTTACTGGCAATCTCTTAACATTGATTCCTCTGTTATAAAAGCATGTCACACAGATGCAGAATGACCCAAATGGGGGAGCCAAGGGGCAATGTGGCTGCCTTCTATCTCCCGCTTTTTCTGTAAACCTATGACTCTCTAAAATCAGACTGCTTAAAAAAAACAGCTCTTTCTCTTTGTTCCCTTCCCTCAGGTGGCCTGGACTCCATGTTCTCTTGCAGGCTTCGCAGAGACTCAGACCTGAAGTCTCTCCTCATATCCGGAGAAGAGCCCCAGTAGCCATGTACTTGGGCTTTCACCTTTCACTCATCTAACACTGTTGGGTTTTGCTCACCTAGTGTACCCTGGTCTGCTACCCAGCAGGCCCTGGACGAGGGCACAGGCAACCTACGCAGAGAGGAGTGTGAGCTGAACCAGTAGTCAGACTTGATAGCTCCCAGCCAGCCTGGTTCTAGCCTGTCCAGCAGCCCTTCCCCGCATGGCTGTGGTGTGGATGCTTCTACTCCAGTAGAAAAGCAAACAGGAGGAGTCTTTCAGTTGCTTCTTGCAGACAATTATCATCAAAATATCTGTCACATTCTACAGGTTTTCATTTTCTTCTTTCCTTTTTAAAAATTTTATTATATCTCCCTTTTCATTTCTGAATTTAAACCCCTACCCAGATCTAGCCCATGGACAGGACAGTCTCCACACTTGAGTGGAGAGAGGGATATGACTTTCTCATGTACTCTGGTGCCTCACATTTGACTATGTCCCCTGGAGGGGGAGACCTAGTGGCACTCAGAGGAAGGACAGCAGGTTACCGAGAAGAGACTTGATACCCTATGAGTATATACAGGGGGAGGTAATCCCTCTCAGGAACAGTCATAGGAGAGGGGAATAAGGGGAAAATGGGAGGGAGGGGAGAATGGGAGGATACGAAGGATGGGATAACCATAGAGATGTAACAAGAATAAATTAATAAAAAAAATATATATAATTTATTATAATCCATTCAGTTTACATCCCAATTGTTATGCCCTGGCTGTGTCTTCCCATTCCCACCCCCTCCCCTCTTCTGCCCTATTCCCCTCCCCTAGAATTCTGGCAGAAGGAGACCTTCTCCCCCACCATACAACCACAGCCTATCAGGTCTCATCCGGATAGCCTGCTTCCACTTCCTCTGTGTGCCAGCCGGGAAAATGATATGATAGTGTATATAAGTGGTGCCCAAAATTCCACCAAAGAACTCCTGCAGGGGATAAACACCTTTAGCAAAGTGGCTGGATACAAGATTAATTAAAAAACAAACAAACAACCACTAGACCTCCTATATATAAATGACAAATAGGCTGGGAAAGAACTTAGGGAAATTACACCCTTCTCAACAGCCACAATAATGTGAATTATCTTGATGTAATTCTAACCAAACAAGTGAAAGATTTGTATGAAAAAAAAAAAAAACTTCAAGTCTCTGAAGAAAGAAACTGAAGATAGATAGATATGAGAAGATGGAAAGATCTCCCATGCTCATGGATCGGGAGGAGCAACATAGTAAAAATGCCCGTCTTAGTTTTTATTAGTTATATATAGCTCTCGAGCCTGGCTGTGCATTGTTTAGGTACATATCCCGATATCCACACGACTCAAGTAGGAAACAGCTGACATGAGCAGCTATTTGACAGATATTATTTAAATATTCACAACCAGAATATAACTGTGAAGTTTAGGGTCTCAGATCTGTCTGGTCAACAGTGCTGTGACAAAAGTGAAGGTCGTGGGACTCTGAAGTTTCCTGCCTTAGCGCCCAGGGTTGATGTCTTGAGTACAGCTGCTGCACCTGCCAAGCTCTCCAGGACAGAGATCCTTAGCCCTGTCTGTGTTTCAGATGAAGCCCAGTGACCTGGGTTTTAATTTCTAAGTAAACTGGCATTAGTGCATTGGGAAAAACTCTAGTGGGGCAAGTGAGGTGCCCCCTTGGCTTCTCCTGATGCTTGTGAATAATATATTCTCAGGTGACCCCAGAACTAATCCTTAGTGCCCACTGCTCTAAAGCTGCATGGCCGCAGTGTTCCTTCTGTCTGCTGAATTTGTGAGGAAACACTGAGGTCCCCAAGCTTTTGAGAAGGAAAGAAAGACTGAAGAGCTAAAACTACTGTATTTACAGGCAGATGTGCATTTAATTATTGCTCTCTTTACAAAAGAATTGCTGGCTTTGCAAACCAGGTTCTCTGTGATGTCATTTCCTTAAGTGGAAGTGTCCCTTGTGCTGCAAGCACAACTTGTTTTCTGCTACGATGTTGCTTCCATGGTGCTTCTCTCAGGGAAGGAATGAGATGCAAACAGAGAAGGGTGCTCAGTTCCACACGCTGAGCTATCGTCTAGCTGGCTTCTCTAGGAAGTGGCTTCACACGACAGTCACCAGCCCTGATAGTGACTTCGCCTGGTGATGCAGAGTCAAGACAAGCAGAGGCTAAGCCAACCTCCTCAGACCTCCCAAAAAGTGTCTGTGGAGAGGCCCACAAGAAGGCATTCATGTGAGATGAGGCTAAAGATTTCTAAATCACGTGACAATCTTGCTCCTCCAAACAATGGCACTTGATGATTTTCTTAGCTGTCTGGCCTTATGTGGCTTTCCATAGAGCAGACATCTTGGACTATAAGATACACTATATTGGTATCTTTTATGGTTACTGTAGGATACAGGTCATATCAGAATGACTCGGCAGTCCCACATTGGATATAACCTCATCTGCAGGCTTAACATAATTCAGTTCTTTCCAGATAAACTTTTACAAATGATAGAAACTATCTGCCTAATTGACATTCTTCAAATCACTGCTAACACTTCCTGCAGGCACAAGGGCCTTCACGACATAATTTATACACTAATGCTGCATGATGCTGTTGAAATGATTTCACAACCTTGGTTTTAACACATTTTAATGATGTTTGAAAACATGACTAGCTGAAGCATCACCTTTTACATTCCTATTTGCAAGTCAGAAATAAATATTCTATCAATGAAGGTGAACAGAGTGAAGAGTGGGGCTGAGGGTCTTGGCGATGGAAGGCAGAGAACAGATGGTGAAGCGCATTCCATGCTGGACCCTACCTCTTCCTCAGCAGGACACCTCCCTGTAAAGGCTGCTAGCCCCCATAGCTTCCCTACACCCACCCTCTCCCCAAAGGAGTAAAGAAACCAAGTATCCTTGAATGAAGGGCATTATGTTTTAACTCTTCCTAAATTTTCTGTAATGAGAAACTTTAGCTCCTTCCAGATTCCATTTCAAAACTCAGACAAGATATGTTGAGAACTACAGCTAAGTGAATATTTTGACTTTTCTGCATTGTCTGCCTTTCCTAAATGCTTCTGACTGTCCCTTGGGATGAGGGCTGGACATTCTGTAACCACTTCAGGGAAGCTAGTGACAACCACTTAGGAACATTTGCAGAGTTTCTCCTCCCCAGAAGTCACTTGTGTATCTTCACACTCCTGGCACAGGAGACCCCATCTCCTTCCTCTAAGAGGGGATGTGTTGACTTTCATGAGATGAGTCCATGCTATGGAGAGATGGGTATGTCCCCTACTTAGAGAGGAGTGACTTCGGAGCTCCCATCTAGAACTCAGATCTTAGCATCTGAGGGTACCATGAGCACTGCTGGGCTCAGGCACTGGGGAACCTGACACTGGATGCTCTATAAGTCATTAATGGCTTATCTCTTATCCAGGAGCTTCAAACTTCATGAAATATTAAATAAACAATAATATATTTATTAAAACATAATGTTTTAGATTTGTGCAAAGCGAAGACTGTTATTAGAAATTACTAGCAATGCCAAAATATAAATCCAAGGCCCAGGAAACATATACAAATATTTAGGTATAAATTCACTTACCATATTGTGTGCATTGCTATGGCAACAAAAAGCTGTCTAATATTTAAAGCATGATTTTTGTCTTTCGAATTTTATGTGCTTCAGAGTCTTCAAATTTACTCACATAAGAAAGCCACCTTGTGTTCACTGCAGCCTAGTGGGATGTTCCAGTCAAGTGTTATTATCTCTGACATATGACTGGGGAAATTGTTGGATAAAGTTGCCCCATGTACCTAGCTGGTAAGCGGAACAATTATGAAGAGAACCTGTAACTTCAAGTTATTAACCTGCAGCCAATTCCACTGAGACATGGAATAATTCTTCTTCATTGTACCATACAATCTTTCCTATCTTGGTTTAAAATATGCTTCGGTTATTGTGGACAAAAGATGGATTGTTTAAAACATTTCATTTTGTCTAACTCTCTTCTATTATGTAAAGTAAAATTTTATCTTTCTGCTTAACACGTTGTCTAGGCTGCTTTCAGCTTTTTTCCATCTTTATTTAGTAAAAAGGCTGTCCACCTTAGAGCTCACTGCAAGTGAAGGAACCCTGCCTCTGTCTCTAGAAACAGACAGGCATTGAAATATGAAAACCCTGCTTTGATGGTCCGGCTTCTAAGCCACTGTGTTTTACACCTTTGTCTTTACTTCTTCTTGCTGATGTTGTACACTATGGAATTAAGGCTTTCAAATTACTCACAAATTAGCTCTAACCCCTGTCCTTTGCTGCCCTTCATTAGAAAGGGAAACAGCTGTTATGTCTACTTGCACTGGTGCAGCTGTCTGGGCAATATGGTGGCAGCTGGGCATCATAGCTGCCATCACACTGCCCTACACTATGAAAACCTTTGTCCTGGACCTTCCTGCTAAGTGGAGCTCTTGTCCGATGGGACCAGTGTGCTTGACTAAGAGTGTGGATAGGCTTCCTCCATACATCCTTTTTCCTTCTCTTAGAGTCTAACATTTGGGAACATCTTCTGTTTCCTCTTGGAAGTTGCTTCATGTTGATTTGAGGGCTTAAAGCACAAAATGCTTTTGAAACTTGCTAGCTGCCCCCACCTAAAAATATCCAAAGGATTGGTTTTTTTTCCTTTTATATCCCGTTTAGGGAGTTTTCTGATATTTCTAATTCACTGAGCACAGCTGTAGAGTTTTACTGTTTTCCCACATAAGTGATTACCCAGCCAGTGACCATTCATCCATCAGAGAGTGTCTGTGTAAGTCACCTCACCTCCTGACCAGCTGTGGCTTTATTATCATTTCACAGGGATAGCAATGACATCAGAGAATTGAAAACTATAGAACACATAGGAGCTGTACAAATGAAATTGGGATTGACATTGGGAGAAATGTTTATTCATGCATCACACGGCCTTCACCATTTTGTATCTTTCAGCATAATTACCACAGGGAAGAAGGAAACTCCCCAGGCCTAGGGGAAGCATGCAACACCAACACAATAAAAAATCCAGACAGATGGTCAACATGCTCATGTGGTCCCCAGTGTTAATATTTCCTGTATGATGCTGACATCACTATTCCTGTATCATAGCTGAGTATGAGCAAAGGCTCTAAGGCTACTCAAAAATATTCACTTACTCTGGTAGAAAAAAACCATATAAATTAATTTAGTAATTTTAAGGAACATTAGTTTACTTTTAGAAGAATTTAATCAGTGCTTATGCAAAAATGTAGGTGATTGTAATATGAGTAGGTTTACAACATAATATTTTTTAAAATAAAAAAACAAACTTGTAATTAGACATATTGTCGTCCTAATCTGATCCTGGGGAAGGAAAAACTCATTCCTGAGAAAACCAGTGAAGCCACCAGTATTTGTTAGTGAGGATATTTCCCAGCCTTAGCTTTTCATTTTATACAGGATGCACACCCTGAGGGAAGCTGAGTGAAGGGTGCAGCTTCTGCAAATATAAAATTGTTCCAAGCATTTGTGTTATTTTATCTCCTATTAATGGTAGAAGTTTATGTTACTATTTGTGTGGATTCTGACTTCTCAGAGACATGAAACTAGCTTGTTTGCAGTTATGGTGGTCATATTCCCAAAAGGAAAAGAGAAAAATGTGAATTTTTAGGCAGAGCGCTTACAACCCATTTGCTCAGCTTGAGACCGGTGTGGGTAGGAAGTGGAAAGTGGGCCTGTAGAATGGCGGCACCCATTCTTACATTTATTTGATGAGTCTCACTAAAGCAGGCCGCTCGCTTTAATCAAACCAGGAAACTACATGACAAAAGAATAGCTTTGGAAATTTTATTACTCAGACATTTAGTGAAAACTATCTAAAGAGAGGGGCTGTGTTTTGTTTTCACTGCATTTTGTGTTCTTGAACCACATAATTCAACCTAAGAGTTGTCTTGCATCCCACCTCCACACCAGCTGATGTATTTGAAGCACAAAATGCTACAGACATATCCTACTGGCTGAACTGAAAGACAGACACGGATCCTTTCTGAGTTCAAAGTAGATCACTTGCATCCCAACCACTGATGTCTGGGGAAGGCCATGGATACCCAACTGCCTCTGCCTTCTTCCAGGGCCCCCTCTACCTGCTGTCCGTCTCACATGAATAGCTACAGCAACAGGCCCCTGCACCCACCAGATGACGAGGCACCCTTACCGGAGGACTGCTGAAAATGTAGAACGATGGGCCCTTCAGGGCCAAGAACTTGGATCCGAAGGTCTGAGAGTTGTCGTTGGCACTTTGGAGCCGCTCATTTACCCACCCCATGTGCACCACCTGCAGAGGGAAACTGGAACATTAAACTAAGCCACGCCTTAATGAGAACATCCTAAGAGCACACTACTAACCACACTCAACATGCTCTGCTCCCTGACTTCAGCACAGCATGCCCAGAAAATGGGGGAAGATCAAAGAAGTCTGGGTAAATCTTCAAGTTCTAACTCAAGTAGGCAGGATAGACACATAAGGCAACTTGTGGCAAATACTCAGACCTTTGTAGGGTAAGGCGCTACACAGCAGCTGAGTTGTGGGCTTCTTGTATTTCTTTAAAATGTGGTGCTACAGTAGGGCTGGAGAGATGGCTCAGCTATTAAAGGTGAAAAGCACCACAACCCAAAGGGCAGAAGTGCAGTGTTGAATCACAGTCTATGAGGAGTTAGTACTCCTGACTATCTTAAGTAGATGGAAAAATAGTTAATTATATTTAGTATATATGTATCATATATAGTAATATATATTATATAAATAGTAACCATATATATAGCATCATACAATGTAAAAAAAATGATAAAGGTTTTCCTTAGAGTTAACTCTCTAACTGTGAAGATAATACAAAACACAAGATTCCTACAACTCAGATAGTTTCAGTCTCCTTCACGAAATGTAAACTTCAGTATCAGAATGTGGCTCAGGTGTGTAATGGAAATAGTGATGCAATCTGAGAATTCAGTGAAGGATGTCACCATGGTAAAGAACAACCCTCATATTACCAAAACTTAGAGATGACACATACTTTGTAGTAGATGCTATGAGTAACTTCCATTTAATTTTCCCATCTCCCCATTCTGTCATTTCAAGGAAAACAAACTAGCTAATAAATAAAAAAATAAATTTGTATTGAAGAAAATCTAAACTAAGAGTTCCCAACTGCCCCCATTTTCTTTCATTATTTTTAGCAGGATCTTACACTATAGTCCTGGCTGTGCCAGCATTTGCTGTGTCAACCATCCTGGCCTCAACCTCATAGAGATCTGCCTGCTTCTGCCTCCCCAGTGCTGTGCTTAAAGGCATGCCCCACCATGTCTGGCCTCTCAGCACTTTGAATGATATTTTGTATGTACTATTTCAACCACATTACCCAGGGGCTTTCAGGGCTGAGGGCCTCGTGTCCAGCGTTTTAGGACAGGGGCAGAAAGCTCACTAACAATCCCTATAGGCTGAAGAAGAGCAGCCCTGCATCAACGTTTACCCCCCAACACCTGGCAATATTCACTCTTACATGTGATAGACCTGCCCTGAGGTCAAGATGTCAGCTGGCAGATGAAATATAAGCAAGACAGGCTCTGGAGAATAGTAGCATTGGCTGAATATATGTTGAATACAAATAACTGCCAATGCGATCTGTAACTTTGTCGTTTATTAGAATTTGCATACACATACATAAGCAATGCACATGGATATTCAAGGATGTGCAGTGCTTGTGTTTATGCATGCATGTAAAGTCCAGAAGACTCTCTGGGCTGTCATTTCTCAGGCTCTATCTTCCTTGGTTTTTTGAGACATGGTCTCAGACTGGCTTAGAAGTCAAGTCTGGTAGACTGACCAGCCCGCAAGCCCTAGGATTCTACCTGTCTCTTAAGCCCAGTGGGTTATAAGCATATACACAATGTCAAGTTTACTTCTTACCAGCTATGTGAATGAATCTCTTATGCCTGTGAGGCAAGGACCTCACCAGCTGAGCTATTCCCCAGCCTTAACTTTGTATTACATGTGTTCCAAAGTGAGTCATTTCAATGTGATATGATAAAGTGACAATAATATTATTTCAAAAATTTCATGTGTAACTTGGGATTCCTTTAATACAGTTAGGCACTATTATAAATGGGAATAGAACCCACAGTATCTCGTAACTATATTAATTTAATACCAGTCTTAGAAATGCCCCTGGCACAGTGTTTGCAGACAGAAGCAAAATGGTATTCGTACTGTGCGAAAACTGCTGAAATTTATGTCCTTCTTGAGTATCTCCTGGATTTGGCGACATTCCAGATAGAAAGGATGATAGCAGTGGGGTCTTCTGTCTTTCTCCTCTTCGTATGGCCATATACATTGCACTGAGCTCTGAGTAGGAATGTGGCGCAAGCCACAGAAGAGAGGATGCTGACACTCACAGGTGCATTAATGAGCATGGATAAACACAAGCACACAGGAGACGAACAGGTACTGTGGCGAGCTGGACGGCAAGTCAAGGCTGAAGGTATGGGTTCCGGGATTCCCAGCTGACACAGGAACGCTGTTATCTTTAGTTTTTATCAGCAGCAGAATTCAGACAAGGCTGAACTACCATCGGATTCCAGTTCATTTGAGGGCCACCATGGGTCATGAGAACTACAGGTATTAGCTTGGAACCCAGTGCCGCCTCTGGAAGTGCTGTAACCAGCGTTTGGCTCTCCTTGCCTGTTCTGCCCTTCATTCCATGGGTGCCTGAGTGATGCTGGCCTCTCCACACTTGATCAGTACCATGCCAGGCACATAATTCAACAAGAGTTCCATATGAGGAGTGGCCAAGACGCTGCTGCTCTAGCCATGGTGACAGCTCAGGTTAGTGAGACTGTGAATCGCCAATTAGTTGGATATGAACTTAATTAAATCCCATGTGTAATTTAATTCTGCCTAGATAGCACAGAAGTTATAGCTTTGCCATTATTCAGAGCACTGGCTGCCTTGTGAATCTTTTTAATGCATGCGTAGCTAGTTCATAAATAATCTACGGGTAGCTAATCTTATCTCTTACATTATGGATGTTTTAATGACTTGCTGCATGTTGTAAGAAGTGTACATCACACTTTCACAAATGCTGGCCTGATGGTATTATGCAGCATAATTAACTGGGGACCCAGGGCTTCACCACCTCCACAGAGCAGTACATTCTCACATCTATCTGTTCTGCTATCGTTTCCGTGCAAACTCCTGGTTTTCGCTGGCTCAGTGTGGATACTTGGTAAAGCCTACACCAGATTGTCACTACACATCTGCTTTGTCTTCTGCCTGAAAAGTCAGTTTCCAGTGCTACTTACACTATCCTTAGAGTGTCAATCAAGTCAAGGCATTGTCAGCTCTCAGAATTGAAATCCAAGTTAGAAATTTTAGAAGAAATATATTTTGGAAAGAAAGGTGTTTGTAGTTGTATTGGGGTGAACACACTTTGGCTCTCACTTTGCTGAGGGAGTTCTTACTTTGTGCTTATTGTCATTAGGTTTATGGTATGTGTGTGTGTGTGTGTGTGTGTGCGCGCGCTCGCGGGCACGCGCGTGTGCACGCAGGTCAGAGGTCAACAATGGGTGTCATTACTCAGGGCTGTCCATCTTTTTGTTTTTTTTTTAAAGGGTCCCTCATTGGCCTGGAAATCACTAAGACCAGACTGGCTGGCCAGTGATCAGCAGGGGTGGGTGGGAGGTGTCTTTTGGCCTCTGCCTCTTTAATGCTACAATATAAACACAATCCACCATGCTTGGCTTTTTTAAAATGTAGGTTTGGGGACCAAACTCATGTCTTTATGCTTGCAAGGCAAGCACTTTACAAACTAAGGCATCTCCTCAGCCCAGCTTGCTCTTTGTTTTAGATAACAGTCCTCCACTTTGAGAAACAATGTATAATGTTAAATGCCAGGTGTTAAGAATCTACGCTCTGTGCTTTTTGTACCGGCTTCTTTTGTACCTTTTTTCCTTTTTATTTCAGTGTTAGCAGCTGTTAGATGCTATGCTGCACAGTTTTATGTCAACTTGACAGGCGCTGAAGTCGTCTGAGAGGAGGGAAACTTAATTTTTAAAATGCCTCCATAAAATCGGGCTGCAGGCAAGCTTCTAGAGCACTGTCTTAACTAGCGATTGATGGGAGAGGGTCTAGCCCATTGTGGTTTGTGCCACCCCTGGGCTTGTGGTCCTGGTTCTATAATAAAGCAGGCTGAACAAGCCATGAGGAGCAAGCCAGTAAGTCCACGTCTCCATGGCCTCTGCAATAGCTCTTACAAATTTAAGTCCAGAAGCAAAAGTATGCATAAATAAAATCACAGAAAATAAAACTTCAGATTTGGATTGCCCAACATGACTTTGTTTTGCTGTAAAATGAAGAAATTGAGGCCCAGGTACCAGTTTGTTCGACATTTCTGCCACAGAAGGCCATAGCTGGCCTTAGACTTAGTCTTTCACCAAGCAGGATAAGTCTAATGTCGTGCCGGCCAAGTGTGACATGTGGTTGAATCACCAGAGCAAGGTCATGCCTCTGAGGTGAAAGGTAAACCATGTAGCACCTGTGGGCTCCTCAAAGAACCTGCAGTCCCCAGAGTTGTCATCTCACTGTAGGCCCCTGATAGCCTGTGACAGGAAGAGGCGATTTCCAAAGTAAAGGAAACATGTTTGAGTGATAGACTGGTACTCTTTGGGTGTAGGCAAGGCATTTGTATCCACCTGCAAACTCTACCATTCCCCGAAGCAATCCAGATTTGTGTCCCAGACACACCACTTGTCAGTGGCTCCCTGGAACCCACTAGCCTCTCCACTCCAGGAGACCTGTGATTTCCACTTTGTTTATCATGAGCAATTTCTCCTGTGGTCC
>OU015742.1:128367466-128408981 GCA_907169655.1 Acomys percivali
GATATGTCCTGAATGTGAGTGGTTCCAACCCATAGGCAGGGCAGAGATGGCGTAATAGAGTAAAGGTACACAGTCAATGAACTCAGGTGTCCCCTCTGGGCATTCTGTGGGTGTGAGGAGAGGAGCTTAGGCCCAGCACAGGCTTCTTGCTGTGATGAAGATTGAAACCTCTGAAGCAGAGGATAAAACATACCTGTTCTATTTTAACATGTTAGCATGAGGCACTATGTGAGAGCAGCCAGAAAACCAACATAGGCAGGAGACTGAGCCACTGCAGATGGTAGGCACCTGCAGGCACTATGTGAAAGTCAATACTATTTACCCAGAACGTTCATCTCTCTCTTACACTGTTTCTAGGATCTGGATCCCAAGCTTTGTGCTGTCTAACTCAGAATATTACACTCCCTCCTCTGTGGGGTCTGCGTGTGCTTCTGCATCAGCCCTGGGTAGCCTCCTGGTAGTACAGGCCTCTCTTAGACAGGTGCTGTCCCCAGCCTCCATGAAGTGTTACTTCACATGGGCCAGCACAGGAGATTGCTTGGCATGGAAGCTGCCCACTAGTGCCACGGCAACTCGGTCATAGAACAGTGTGCAGACCCTGAGCTGTCCTGAGTAACAGCAAGCTGCTGAGTCTGCAAACAGTGCTTCAGGGCATCTCTGCTGCAAGGCAGGCAGCAAGCACAAACCTCCAGTGTGGGGCAGGAACCTCAGCACTCCTCCTCTGTTCCTGTGGGGGAGCGAGGATACAGGAGAGATAAGTCTGAATATTCCTCCCAGCATTCCTGTGAACAGTGAGTTTGTGATTTTTCCCCTTCTGGAGAGGCACAGCTAGGCAGAAGACAGCTAGGCTAGGATACTCTGTGTCAAGAAATACAATGTCATTCTGAATTAACATGCCAGGTAGCCACCCTGACTTCCTAAACCACCTGAGTATTCATTATTATCTGGGGAAAACCATTCAGAACAGGAAGCAAGCTGGACAGTTAACATTGATAGAGGTGATTTTAACAGCTGGAGGGATTGGGATCAATTCAAACATAATTGCACCCATGTATTCACACAGAGAAGAGAAAGCAGGAAGCTCTGAGAGTCAGAGAGAGCTGCCCCTCCCCCACCTCTGATGCCTGGGGGGACTCTCAGAATGCAGAGGATGACTGTAGAAAGGCAGCCAGGAAGTACTCTCTGCTCAGCAGATTTATCTGGACATCTGCACTCTACTCCCCTAAACCACACAGATTTTGGAAACTATCCTTATCTTACTAAAACACGGTCTTTAAATAAACGTTGCAGTGCTTTTTAAATGTGAGTTGGTGCTGTAGGTTGAATGTGAAATGCCTCCTATAGGCTCTTGCTTTGAGTGCTGAGTCCCTGGCCTGTGGGGTTCTGACCGATCTGGGATCTTTGCTGGGTAAGAGGGAAACTAAGGAAGTATTTGAAGGTTGCATCTGAGGCTTGAGTCTACAGCTGCTGCTCCCTGGTTTGTTGTGGTGTAAGGAGCCTCCACCACATGCTCGTCTACCACAAACTCCTCTCATCATGATGGGTTGAAACTCCTCTGAAACGATGAGCCAAGCAAACCACCCCCCCTTCCTGGAGTTATTTCCCTGGGGTATTTTGTCTTAGGGAAGAGAAAAGTAACTAATTAAATTGTTTAGAATATAATTGTTGATGTGACTCTTATAAATAGGTCTCTTCTTATGGGAAAAGGTATATATATCATCTGTAGTTGTTTAAAAAGAAAAAAACCAGATTCTAATGCACTATGAGGAAAGTGGTTTTTTTTCCTACAAGATCCAAATATGGATAAGGCATAGTCACATTTCAAATTAGATCGCCATCCAAATAGAATATGGACCTCTGAACTTCAAACTCTTTTAAAAAATTACAAACAAACAGTTTTCAGGAATCAAAGGTATAAGAGTGAGAGATGAATACAAGCCAGACTTCAAAAGCTGACACTGATTCCCCCAGTTTAGGAGGAGTGTTTTTTTTAAGAAGAAGCACTTTTTAATAACCAGGTAATGAAGACTGCTGTCAGTATGTAATTTAAGGTAACTGCTTGGTGTCAGAGATGATGGGTTATTTTGACGGAAGCACCACGGCCCCCTTTAAGCACTATTCACACACAGTACATCTTACATATTTCTTATTTGGAAAACAGAGATTCCTCGCTTCACTTCAGGGAAGAGGCGTGCCCTCTCTCTGTCAATCGTGACATTTATCTCTCAGCTTCCTTAGTGACTATGCTATGGTAGATTTGACAACAGTGACTATTCGCCTCTTGGCTTTATTGCCTTGTTGAATGTAACCACCATGCCACTATCAGCCATAGCTCACTTTTCCTTCCCTGCTTTTGTGATCCAAAGTCTCCAAATAGGTCATCAACTCTGTCGCCCCTTACAGAGAGCATGTTCCTAGCTGGGTGTCTTCTCTACCTTCAGGCACATCTCATAAGAAGCAGGACTAAGATGTCTATCTCAGGTCCTATGTCACAGCGCAGCAAAGTGTGCAAACACCTAAGCACAGTGCTCTGCTCACAGTAGTAGAGTTTCTATTGTGAAAGCTGATGAATGCTGGCTCCTTGGAGATGCTGAAAATATAGAACTGATGCTCTGAGTGTCCTGGTTCATCATCCTGTATCTAGGGTAACAGAACAACAGCTGCTGGGCCACTTGCCTCTCTCTGCTGACTTGCCTCAGCTGACTGTCAATAATGTTACCAGGCTGGCTTCAAACTCCTGAGCGCAGGTGATTATTCTGTCCCTGAGTAGGTGAGACTACAGAGGTATGACAATGTGCCTGGTTCAAAATGAAGTTTTAAAATCAAGTGATGGCTGTGAAGATTAGGATAGGCCTCTCTGAGCCCAAGACTGGGAGATATGACTTGTAAGTAAGTTATTTATTCTTTGTTAGTTATAAAAAGCCACCTTTTTAATTACTCAAAGCCATTTAAACTACCAAAGTGAGAAGTTACGGCATCTTGTAATTGCATGAAGAAACTTGACTCTTTCCCCCTGGGTTCTACCTGAATGTGGGAGTGTGATAGGAACTACTATAAAGTACACTTTTGAACCAGTTGTGGGATGCTAAGATTCTACTTTGGCACTAAGATTGTCATTGTGGATAATAAGTCCCCCCTGCCCAGAGGGAGACTGGTCTTGGCCTTAGGAGGCTGACCCAGGGCAGCAGACACTGATGGCTGCGACCATGTCTTCTTTCCTTTGATCAGTTCTAGGGCTTCAGGATGGGGAAGAGAAGGCACAGGGTTAAGCCTCTCAGCAAATATAGAGTGCTCATGGTTCCTTGATTTTTCTATGAACTTGGGGATAAACTCGCACTGTTCCCTTTCACGTGAGTCTTCTGGAAGTCTCCTAAAGACAACATGAGACCCTATTGTTAATGTTGCTTAAACCCTAGGGGCTACTTTGAATTTTGACTCAAAATGAAGAATAGTGTTCACTTTCCATGTACTTAGGAACTGCTGGTTAATGGCATCCTAGTGGGTCTAAGGACAAAAACGTGCATGGAAGTAAATGCCAACAGAACTGACTTTAATTCCCATTTTCATTGTTTCAGAACATCTGCAGGAGCCTCTGTTGGATCATGGATCACTTTCCCCACAACCCAGGGCCCTTGGGATTGGGGTTCCCAAGTTATGAGGTCAGGGGATTGCACGTGCTTACTGTGTGGCTGCAGTGTCCATTCAGGTGCAGGCCACTGTCAAAGAGAGGCGATGAGGCCCTGCTGCTGTGATCACTGGATGGCCCTGGGGACCCTGAAACAAAATGAGAGGCATTCATTCCAGATGTAGTTTTCAACTACATCATGTGTGACTATATGACTACAAGACGGCTAAGCACACCACTAGAGCTACCAGTGGATTGCTAGGTCCCTCTCAGGGATGAGGAACAGAAGTGGAGAGTGGCTCTCATTAGACAGAGGTTTCACCCTCTTTCCAAGGACCAGGTCTCCCCATCAGTGCTCCTAGTGCAACCACTTGCCTGTCATGTCATAAGGCACTATCAGGATACAGAGCAGGGCAGTGCCTACACTAGGATCAGGAGCCCTTGCAGTCTCTCATCCTGCTCCACAATTATAGCGGATTTCCTCAGAGTTGCTGATTGGTAGGTGACACTTGGGTCCTCATTGCTGCAGTCAGGCAGTGTGAGAATGTAGACAATAGAGTCACAGAAGGGGCAACCCTGTACCAGTCATATGACCGTCACCATAGCACCACAATCATAACCGTCTATGAAGAACTGGGTTAAAATTCATTTGTGCACCTTTTTTTGGTCTTTTTTTTTTTTTTTTTTTTTGTTTTTTTTTTTTTTTTTTTTTTTTTTTTTTTTTTTTTTTTTGGTTTTTTTTTTTTTTTTTTTTTTGGTCTTTTTTTTTTTTTTTTTTTACAAATGCAGTGAATTTGCTTGTGTAAAGAGAAAGCATGTGGCAGGGCTATCATTCGTAACCATCACAGTTTTACAAACCGGGGGGATCGATAGCTCTTTCTGTTGTGTCTTTTGGCAGCGAAGTGTCTCATTGTTATGGAAGATGGTCTGATTCAAGAAGGTTTTCCCGGGGCTAACACAGGAAGGCTCACCCTCAATGCATCCAATCCAGCCCAGAGACAATGGGTGCTCAACAAACACAACTTCCTTTAAGAACAACCTTGCCACCACATAAGTTTGAAAATCAAGTTCAACTTGTAATTTCATTAAGGGAAGCTGGGGGGCATCCCCAAAGCTGTTTAAACCATTTACTCAAGGTCCCGAGGGCAGGTCCAAGAAAAAGACTATATTCTGTAACTACTCCCAGCCCCATTATTTCCTGCATAGACATGAGTGTGGGCAGAGCCTGTGTGTCAGTCCCTCCGTTTTTTGTGGTGATGTCTTCTAAAGCAGATGGTTGAGCACCACTGCCTGACTGACAGACTCTCAGAGACTGAACATCTGGCAGCACATAAGAAACCCTCTAGAATCCATGAGCAGAGAGACAGCCCCGAGACTGGGTCTTCTGAGGCTGTGAAAGCAAGTGGAAGTGCTGAGGACTGCACAGTGGCATGCTTATTGCAGACTAGCTGCACATCACGGTAAGGGTGTAATGCTCTCAAGAATGAAACAGGAAGGCAGGTCCTTGCCCCTCACCCCACCAGCCACCTGCAGGAAAAGACACTGAGAAGGGAACAGAAAAGTAAGACACCATCCTGCATGTCAAGACTTGACCATGCCATCTCATTCCTAGTCAGTTCTCAGTGCACATGGGCATCGGGTACCTAGGGACAAGAAGGCTCTGAGGCTGATTGCTCGTCTCCAGCCCACCTCTGCACCTTGTAACATGCATAGCGTAGCAAGTCAGTGTCCCTTTTCTACCCACATCATATCTGTGAGGATGAGCCCTACAAACCACTTTGCCATCCTCCTACATGTGGTGGGAGCCATGAGAACTGTTGACCTCTATTTAAACAAACCATACTAACAACTGAGCCTATCTCTGTTCATTTATGCCCCCAGATACATGTAGTTGCTGCCTCATAGAATTTACCCCAGCCCAGGCTTCTGTTACTTTCCATTACATAATGCTGTCTTTGCAGTAGGACATAGTCTGTTGTTCTTGTTTTTTTTTTTTTTTTTTTTTTCCCCCCGAGACAGGGTTTCTCTGTGTAGTCATGGCTGTCCTGAGCTCACTTTGTAGATCAGGCTGGCTTTGAATTCAGAGATCCACCTGCTTCTGTTTCCCCGAGTGCTGGGATTACAGGTGTGTGCCACCGTGCCCAGCTTTTAAGATGGTTCATGCAACCCTTTCCAAAGTCTTTCATTTATATCCAGAAACAACTTGTCATTACTTCAAAGAAGGATGAAAACATTTTGAGTTGCCTCTGCCCCCCTAAAGCCCTCAGGGTGACACTGTTGTTCTGGGTGACATGTAACAACTAACACCAAAAAACATGTGTCTGAAGAAGCTATGAGTAGTAAGTGAAGAAACTTAAAATGTTTCCTATTCATTAATTTCTCAGTGCCTGACAGCCTTTCTTCTGTATCCACAAAGAAAATTTTGAATAGTTTCAATATTGTTCTGTTTATTACAAGCATATCCATTTTCAAAAGATGGTCAGTGCTAGCAACTGGTGTGAGTGTGTGTGTGTGTTTGTGTGTATGTGTGTGTGTGTGTGCGCGCGCATGTACATGTGTGTTTGGCATGTGTGTAGGGGAACATGTTCATTTGTGAACAGATGTATATATGTTAAGGGATACATGCACATATGTTCACATGTGCGTTGAAGATAAAGGACCACTTCATCTGTCCTGTCATAGGCACCGTCCACCTTGTACTTCGAATCAGGCTCTCTCACTAGCTTGCAGCTCACAAAGTAGGCTAAGGCATCCCAGGAAGCCCACTTCTCTGCCTCTCCTGCATTGGAATTGCAACTGTGTCCATCCATCTCAACACTTTTTGTGGGTTCTGGAGGACATTTTTGAGACAAGCAGCTTACTGACTAAGCTATCACCCCCAACCTGCTATTTGCAATGATTAATTCTATAAATAGTTGTTATAAAAAAACAAAAATAATTACTTACAATCAATAGTTACAAATTCTTTCCTTGAAGGACCAAACTATATTCTGTCAAAAGTTCTCTGGCTGCACTGATTGGACACAACACTACAGGACCACAGAGGGAAGCATCTGGCAGATGCTCTAAGCCAAACATGGCATTGCCACAGGACCCAGAACCCCTTCTCTAAGCAAAGTATTATCACAAAGATGTCCAAACAAAGCCTGCTGATGAATGTTCACAGCAGCATAATTCATAACAGCCCAGAAATAGAAACAAGTGTCCATTAGCTGAAGAGTGGATGGAGAAATGCCCTATATCCATATAAAGCAGAGCTATGCAGCCGGGCAGACTCATACTACCAGTGAACTTGGAAAGCATCCCGCTAAGTGGAAGGAACTGAAGGCCAAGGTCACAGATTGTATGACTATATTGATACACATTTCCAGAAAAGGAAAATCCACAGAAGCAGAAAGGAGTGGCTTTTAGTGGCTGGAGCTGGGGACAGGGGGCTGACTGCGAGCTTGTGGAAGATCTCTTTGGACAGTAGAGCACCAAGAAACTTAATTAGTGGTGATGGTGTATGATGCAGTGAAATATTTAATAATATGCAACATCTATCTATATATCTATATAAAAACAGCAAGTGTCTGAGAGTCTGGAAAAAAATACACAGGTCTGTTTACCCAATCTTAATGGGTATTTATTTTCCCATTAATATTAATTTAAGAAATGATGAAATGGACACTTTACAAGCCTGTTGGGAACTTTTTTCCATGTCAGCAATCACCTCTGTGGGACAGATGTTGGCTTCATACAAACAAGCAACCCAAAAGAGTCTGCTTAGGCAGAAGCAAGTTTATCTCAGTAACATGTATTCACCAGAGACCATTTTGTATGGATTTATGGAATGATTATGGTCCTTGTGTTTAAATAGATATTTAATAGGGTTTAATAGTTTTAGCTTGTAAAGAACAAAATAAAAGGAGAATGGAAATCTATAGAATGAATGGGAAGCTCATCAACCATCCATGGTGCTCTTCATTGGTCCTGCGCAATGGGGCTCTCAGGTGTTCGAGGTGGGCCTATTCACAAAGGCTGAGCTCTCCACAGGCCCTCAGGAAGGGGGCTCGCAGGAGTTCCTAGCTGACTGACAACTATGGGACAAGGCCTAAGATTCCAGCCAAGCCCATGAATGGAAGTTACTTTAAAGTTTCTGAGTCTGATAGGCTCTTCTATCCTTCAAGGGAAATGGTGGCCTTGGAGCCGTGGTGAATTTTCCTTTCCAAGAAACAGATGTTGAAATCCTTGTGGCTCTCAGTCCTACTGATCCCATAACACCAAGGTTAGCAGCCACCAAACACTCATCAGCTCTCTCTAGCCAGCAAGGTCACAGACCTCTAATGGGAGGTAGGAAAAGCCGTGTGTCATCTATGTGGTTCCTGCTGTCCCTTGGGCCAGGCCATAACTACTCCTGACTTTCAATCTCAACATGCAGGCACATTCAGAACACACAGCTAGCTCCATGCAGGACATGGACCACACTCACCTGGAAATAGGCTGCTACATACACTATTTTTACAAAAACAAGACAGAAACAAATGTTCAGCACTATTACCAATCTCCTATATTTGGGGAACAGTGCTGGGGGTTTGGGTACAACCTCTTTTGTACACAACCTTAAAAACACCCATGACGTGCAGTTAGGAAATTTCCTTATGTGGTGTGGATACACATGTCCCAAAGGCCATGTGCTAAAAGGCTCAGTCTCAGCCTGTGCCACTACTGGTAGGTGGCGGATCTGTTAAGAAGGGGCACTTATATAGAGAGGGAAAGAGGTTAAATGAAAGGTCTCCATCAAATCCCTCTCCTCTGAGCTCAGGGATCCCCATGGAGGAGGAGGTGGGAAGAGCATAAGAGACAGAGGGATGGAGGTCACCAGGGGACAGGCCCTCTAAACCAACCATGCAATGTGCAAATGTGCTCATAGAGGCCTCTCCTCCACCAAAAAGAACTGGCCCTTAGTGGGAAGGAGTCAGCTGACATGCCCTTGGCACCCTAGGCCTTTCTTCCATGATTTTCTCTCTGTTTCCTGACCACCAATGTAAGCAGCTGCTTCTACCATGCAGGCCTGCTGTGATACAGTGGGCTTCCACAGGCCCAAAGCAACAGGGTCAAAGGGCAATGACTGAAACCTCTTCAAATGCAATCAAACAAACCAATGAGGACTCCTCTATAGTGTTATTCCGTGTTTTGTTATAGCCATGGAGCACTGAGAAACAAAAGCCTCTTCTTTAAACTTACCCTCTCCCCCAAAATTTCAGAGAGGGTAGGTAGATATTTTCTGTCCTTCATGGTCCATGTGTCACTACATCCACAGCAATGGGATTAGCCATCACTACATCCCACTCAGTTAGGTACAATGCTACTTCACATTCTGTTAAAGAACCTCTATCTACATCCAATGGGCCATGTGTCCTGACTCAGCTTTGCAACCACTAAGACCTGCTCCTGGTGTCGCTCTTTGAGTTGATGGAATTGGTCAAGAAGAGGAAATGCTGAAAAATATCATTTATAAGCCTTCTTTTATCACTCTGTGGTGTTTCTGTTCTCTCTCTCTCTCTCTCTCTCTCTCTCTCTCTCTCTCTCTCTGTGTGTGTGTGTGTGTGTGTGTGTGTGTCCTCCTCTCATTTTAACACATTTGTTTCTTCCATTTCAAACCTCCCTGGTAACACTGATAAAATACTGAGTCTTGCATCACCTCCTCGTGTCCTTCCCACACCATCTGAGGTGGCTGACAGAATCCTCATCCTCATATGTGGTAACACAAGGAAGCTGGCATCCCCTGGTATCTCTGAGTGGTGGGTCACAGGCATCACCACATCCCTGTCTCTGTGCACAAGGGAGCATTCCACAGTGACAGCTGTGATCTCCCGTCTTTTAATTTGATCTGTTTCTGATATCTAATTTTCTTACTCTGGGATCCTCCCAATGTCCCCTTCCATGTCATCCTTGGATCAAGTACTTGTCACCTGCTGTTCTTTCTCCATTTCACAGGGGTGTGGTCCCCATGGACACCAGGCAGGCAGCAACTCTTATCCATGAATTATCCATGAGTTTGTAGAGCAGTGGATACCAATTTTTTTAAGAATAGCAAATATCACGGCCACCGCCTGTGGTCTCTTGGAGATGATAGGCTTAAGGGTCCCAGGGAAAAGAGGGCAGAAGGAAGGTATAGCTTCAATGGCTCTTCTGACAAAGCATGAAATGGGTGCATGGTCAGAGTCAGCACCTGACAAAGCCTCAGGAGCAGCACCGAGGCCACTTATACAGTAAATAAGTGAGATGACAACAGGGCTATAGTGATGAAAGAGGAGGGTGAGTGAGCACGCAGGATGGACTAGGGAGAAGGAGACGCTTTTTCCTTCTTACTAGAAGATGGAAGAGAGAGTAGGAACAGAAGGGCAGGCAGGTTCCTGCTGCTGTCAGCAGCTGTTCCTGCTCTTACTGGAGCAAAAAGTCAGCTCTATAGAGGCTGAGCATTGTCTGTTCTTCAGAGTTATCCTAGAAGTAAAAGTCAGCATCCAGGAGATGGCCCACACTTGCACTGCTACCCAAAGAAAGGGCAGGACCTTCTGTTAAATGTAATAGCTATGGAGAAAAAAGTTAAAGTCACAAGCAATGATCAGCAAAGTGCTTTTCTGGGCTTGATATTTATCATGATCTTGCTGGATCAAGTGCAGCAGAGTAGCTCAAGTTCCGCCCCATTATGGTAGGCACTCTCAAATGCACATTAGCATGGCCGGGCTGTACCCTTAATAGGAGGTCAACTTAGGATGACTATAAATCACTTTATATATATGCACATGGATGAATATGTAGATAACTGTGTGTGTGCATGTGTGAGTCTGTGTGTTAGTATGTGATTGTGTGTTGTTGTATGAATCTGTGTGTATTTGTGTTAGTGTCTGAGTGTGTGTGTGTGTGCCCGTGTGCCCGTGTGCGTGTGTGCGTGTGTGTGTGTGTGTGTGTGTGTGTGTGTGTGTGAGAGAGAGAGAGAGAGAGAGAGAGAGAGAGAGAGTAAACATACTGGCAGAGAGTTAATATGAAGGAAGACACATAGTTGTTTTTGATAGTCTGGAGTGCCTTAGGAACCAGTTGCACACCTGTGCCTCTCTGAGTCATTCTTCTCCCTAAACATGTGCTTGGGAATAGATCTATACCCACTGTGCCAAGATGGATAAATAATATGGGAGGCAGGAAAACCCCACAACACCCTAAGATCCCTCCCTTTCACACTTACCTAATGGCAGCTTCAGAAATGAGGGGGCTTCCCTGAGGTACTCAACAGTGATGGTGACATCGTCGCCAGCATTTCTTAGAAGATGTACCTGCCCAGAAGGTGAGAATAGCAGTTCACCATCACAGAAGAACCAGATGTAAGTGAAAAATAGTCTATGGATCGTTCTTACTTTTTAAGAATTTGTTTTAGAGTTATCTTTGAGATGCTATAGGATTAAACTAGGCTAAGACAGTTGGGTATGAACATCTAGGAACACAGGACTTGTGCTTTGTTTGTGAATGTGTGGGCATCAAAAGCATCCATGTTTATCCACAGTGCATGCTCGGTGATTTAACCTACCAGACAGCAAGACCCTGTGCATGAGAAGTCAATTTGTTGGTACAAATAGCCAAATGTCAGACCATGGCAAAAGACACACAAGCTGAGTGACTGTGACATAAACCATATAATTTGAAGGGTCAAATACCACCTTAGTTCTGGAAAATGATAGGCATTGTTAACTTTGGGGTGACACTCTCCACTGAAATCTCAAACTATTCGTGTGGGCTTGGTATTACTTACACATCTCATATCCATTTCTTAGAGAACCTGATGTCAGCTCTTTGCACATAATTTATTTGTTGCTTAAGCTGATTTTATTAAAATACTTTAGCTGGGCAGTGATGGTGCACACCTTTAATCCCTTGGAGGCAGAAACAGGTGGATTGCTGAGTTCAAGGCCAGCCTTGCCTACAGAATGAGTTTCAAGACAGCCAGGACTACACAGAGATATCCTGCCTCAAAACAAAGCAAAAATAAAACACTATTGGGTTACATGATATAAATATATTTATTAGAGCAGACTGGAGTCCCATAATGCATGTGACCACAAAGTTTCACCATCAAAGGCTCATCAACTTTGTCTCCTTGAACCTTCACCTCTGTGTATTTCTGACAAAACTTCTGAATTCTTTCTGCTTTCCAATTTCTTTTTTTTTCTTTTTTTAAAATTTGTACAGCTAATTTATTAGAGTTTCTTCCTACATCACCTCCAGCAATTCTTATTTGGACAGCTACAGAATTTCCATTGGTTTAAACTCTTTGTAGGGCAGGGTGTGGGGAATGGGTTGAAGCGTGAACAGAGACAGTTGAAGGTTCTTTGGCCTCAGCATTAAAATTCTTCTGTCTTTCATAAGCATGGCTACCCCACTCAGCTCTATCCGCCTACACCCTCTGAGCTGACCAGGTCCTGACTGGCCAGACCTTCTAAACTGACATGCTGTGCCACCAGATTCCCTATGCTAATAGAGCCTGCTCTAGACCGCCTCCATGGCATGACTGTCCTGTCACGACTTTAGGCCTTTATGGATCTTGGCCTCACACCCTCTTCCTGGAATTACTGAAGCCCCACCCACCCTGCCCCTGCCCACTCTCATCAAGAATTTGGATGTCCCTCCCTTTTTTGTCTGTAGTGACTAGGTATTTACAGCATCCATGCTGCAGATATGTCAGGTGTATGTTCTCCCTGTATCCATGTGGTTCTTAGTATTAAATGCCTCATCCCTTCCAAGATTCCACCCAAGGGTAAGGCTGAGCCAACCTGATCCCATGCCCTATCTCCACAGTATCCCTTTACCTGCTGCTCAAATAAGGGCACACAAACTGAGCAAAAGGAGGGACACATTACTAGTACCCACTCCAAAAAAAAATCCAGGTGCCATCCCATAAATGTCCAGCCCCTGTCTTCAAAACACTACTAATACAAACAGAAGAAGTGGGTCTCACACCAAGCAAGGACTATGTTGAACTGAACAGAGAAGAGAAGCCTCCTTGCTTGGTACATATCTCAGGAGGTGACCAGTCAGCACTTACTCTTTAGCCAGTCCAAGAGAGTGTGACTGTCTTTCCTTGGCAGGCAAAATCCAGGAGGTTGTGGAAAGAGCACAGCATAGCTGCCTTGTCTTGCTGCAGCAAAGGGCTGGCTTTATAAATCTCACCTCAGTATACCTTATCTCTGGACAGGGGACGGCCACAAGGGCTGGTGAGTGGACATCCATAGTGATACCCTGGTTATGAGAGCCCAGTGCAGGTTAGTTCCAAAGGATAGGGACAGGAACACTTGAGATGTGTGAAACCCATGTCATCACAGCCTTGAACAGCTCTCTGCTTGCCACACAGCATAGCCAGGCTACAGTGGTCCTGTGGGTCTGCACCCAGGTCAGTTTGCTCTTCGTGTGTGTGTGTGTGTGTGTGTGTGTGTGTGTGTGTGTGTGCACGCACCTCCCTGTTGAATTATTAAATAAAATAAAACTTAAATCTCTGTAATGAATTCTAAAGCCCTTCAGCAGAACAAGTGTGGTTTGAAGCATTAAAATCTGTGATCACATATTTATATGAGTTTATACGTATAATTTTGTCTGAGTAACAGAGCCATCTGGAAGACTGTGACAGTGTGGCTTGAAATATTCAAGAACTTTGTTTTAATTAAAGGTTAGTGACATTTTTTTTTTCATTTCTCACTCATATTACCCTGATCTTTCAGGGCAATATATGGATGAGGTCTTGACTCACTAGCAATCCTTCTATACCAGATCAAAGTCTGTGTGTGGAGCATGAAAAAAAAAATCAGTATTGGCCACAGATGTTGCCATGTGTGCAATGACCTGCAGCTCCTCCTCCCTTGGCAGATCACTGCCTTGTACTGACAGGAGCTGGAAGCAGCTGCTTCTGCCAGTAGCAATCACAGTTGCCTTTTGTAATTGCTGCTGTTCCCTGGAGACTGTCGCTTTGGGCCACATCCTTGATCGTAGTGCATACCGCTCTGGGCCCATTGGTGCAGGCTGCTCTTCTCATCTCTAATTTCTAGCCATAGCCTCACAGGTAAGCCCTCTTTAAAGAGGATTCCACATTTTATATACCATCTGGGACATTCCCTACTTGTGATCACCCAAATATCCTGACCCACAGCAAACAAACACCAGGGTCTGGGTCCTGGAGCTGGTGATCAGCCTGTCAGCAGTGTTGATTTCCATGAGACATTGGCCTGCAGCAGGAGAACTGTATGTTCACCCATTGAGAGAGACACGCTCATGATATGGCCACCTTCTGAAGGCACCACCTCCCAAGAGACACAAACACTCTGCAAGGACTAATGACCCAAAGCAAGGGCTCTGGGACCTTAGTGCAGTGTTCTGTAGTCCCTTAGAATCCTGGACACAAGAGTGGGTGCCCAACATAAGAAGACACGAGGCAGTCTCAGAAGAGTCACTGCACAGATTTTGGGTACAAAAAGTATTTAAAAATGCAATGAAAGAGTTCATACCTTTCACCGACATTTTAATCTTCTAGGCCACTTTCCAAAAATAGTGACAGTAAAGGCCTGTCTCTGATCTCAAGGGCACTTTGTCCTTATCTGTAAACATTCACTGGTACCCATTTGCCCAGTGATCACACAAGTGAATCCATCAGTACCTGTGGCATTCATGAGTGACACACCCTAAGGCTGTTCACTATCGTGTTGCTGTTTTCACATTAACGGACGACGCGTGCCCTGAACTTTTGCCAGATTGTCTTCTTGCCTAAAACAAACCTCTCAGGCTCATGATTTTCTAGCTCTTCTTGGACTCCTGTGTGTGGTTCAGGAAAGTCCTGGTTTAGGTTTGCAGTGCCAGACACAGTGGTTTGCTCACTGGCTCTCGGTTCACAGGCCTTTCCTGGTGTCTTTTCAGCAGGAAATCAGCTAACGGCTGCTGTTATTAACTGTGCATCCCTCACTGTCTCTTGTTTTTCTTTTATAAACTTGCTCTGCTGTCTTTGTCATGTCTTTCTTTAAATTCCTGTGTTAATTCTGCTTTAAATATCTTATGTGGGAAATGCAGGCTTTTTTCACTTTCCTACATGTTTAAGAGCTGCTACCTACCCAGAGCTGGAGCTTAGCTATGTCTTATATGTTCTGTCATAAGAAATGTTTCTATGTTTGTGCTACCCTTTATGACAGTTTATATTATAGAAATGTTAAAACCTTTCAAACAAGGTTCATTTTGCTGACTGGGCAAATCTATGCTAAGCTTCCTTTGTAGCTTAAACTAATTCAATTATTCCATGTGTTCTTGGAAGAATGTGAGTTTTATGATGAATAAATACACATACTTACATGTACACATATTCAGATCTAGACTTATGCTTATACACTTAGATTCTTGTACACACATTTACTCTTACACACACTAATACATGTATACACACACATTTGGGCTCACAGGTTTTTTAATAAAATTTGCTTGTTTCCCATATATATTTTCAATTGCTTTCTTCATACAAATATAACTAAATAACATTTCATTTTGGATACTCAAGTTTAATTGTATACACAGTCATGAGGATTTGAAAAACATCTGCATTTTCCCTAATTAAAGGACATATAGAAAGTCTAACTAAAAGAGTTAAACCTTGAGTCTCTCCCATTTCTTACTCCTAGCATTGCAACACGGAGATTAACACCTATAGAGGAGGCAGAAGGGGCACCCACAATACTATTCTCTTCATTCTGAGTATAAGACCAGATTTTCCAAGACCAAATCTCCAAGGGAGATCCTATCATCCAGAGAAACAAAGCTGCGTGGAGCCTACATGGAAAAGACCCTAGCTCACTTCCTTGTAAACACATCCCATTCCTAATAGGAAAGCCCAGTCCATTAGACTTAATTTGAGTGTTTCCCCTTTCCAGTTGCCTGTGTTCTTTAAGCACAGAAACCAAGAGTTAGCAACTTTATGGAAGTGAGAGCAGCATGCTACCCAGACTAGGGCTTATTATAAAGCTCTGTTCATGGAGCCTCACTGTATCTTAACCCTGCACATCATCTTCCCCTGAGTGTGGGAGGGGCACGTTCCCTGTGAACTGGTCACACGGTCTCTATGTGATCCCACTTTCCAAGCTGATTCACAACAACTGAAACCCAATGATTTTCATGATGTCAATCTCTGCCCTCCCCCACCCCCAGCCAATTGAGACACTAGAGTAATCTGGGCTGTGTAACCCATCCAGAGAAAATACCTCGGATTCCTCCTGGTCTGAAGTTGTGGCTCTGGGTGTCTAGGCTCTTGAAACACAGACACTTCAGAATCCAGCCCTGCACCCCCTTTCCCAAGAAGACATCTCTCCCCTCTCCCCCAGCATCTCCATCACCATACCCTTCCTTTTCCACTCATCTGCTGAATGATCTCCATTTAACGTGCCTGTGGACGATGTGCCCTGTATTCCTACTTTAAAGTCTGGCTTCGCTCTGAGTCAACCTATCGCTCCCAGAGGAGGATCTGCCTTTGCTTCATCTCAGACTGAGTCACCCACCCAGCCTCGTGAAAGCTTCACCACATGTCCCCCACCATCCATCCCATTCGTTCTACGCTGAGCTCCTCCACATGGACCAGCACTATGCCAAAGTACCTTGAGATCTGTCTCTGGACACAGTCTCCAAGGTGTGTTGTGTGCACACCTGTGGCATTTCTACTTTTCCACCCACAGCAAAATGATGCTAAAATTTGGCTTGCCCTCCAACTCCTCCTCGTGTCTGCCTTTCTCAGATTTCCTCACTATATGCAGTCTAGGAAAGTAGAACTCCTAACCTTTAGTTCATGAAACTTGGCCTCCCAGGCACCTTTAACTCTGGCTGATCCCTGTTCCTTCCCCAGCATCCCTTTCCTGCCTCCCCAGCCATCTGCCTGGCTACCCCTGCCATCCTTACTAATTTCTGAATGTTTGCATTCTGAAGGAGAAGCCATTTAGTGCTTCACCATTGTGAGCATCACTCTTCAAACACTCACCGCAAAGCTCTGGCTTTCGAAACCAGATATACACTTCATGCTTCCACTCCTAATCCCAAAGCACCATACCTCTGTAAAACCCCTTCCTCATACACACACTCAGTCATGTGGCTGTCTCCCTGCAGCCCAGCCCAGCAGCAGGTCAAAAGTGGCTGTGGCTGAAACATCCTACATTTGCACTTACTGTGGCCAAAGAACACAAACTATAGAAATTGGTAGGCATGTGCACTGGGACTCAGTGCTCTCAACCAAGAGTCTGTTATGGCAAAACTCAACCTGTCCTTAAATTACTAACATTTGGAGCCTATTATCTTCAGAGTTTCATGTGATCATACAAGAGCAGTGTGTATCAGTTTGTATGTGTGTGTGTGTATGTGTGTGTGCATGCTTTTGTGCAGGTATGTTCACATGTGAGTATGGTGTGAGAGCGGTATATTGGCAGGGAGGAAGGAGGTAGCACTGAGCTTCTGAGCAAATATGGAAATCCATTTTTTACACAAGGAGAAGTAAGCTAATTTTCATTTAATGCTCAAGTATTTTAATTTTGATGAAGGATAGACTGAGTGTCATAAACCATCCCTGTTTATTTTGTATGGTTTGTTTGCTTTACTGACTTGCATAACTTTACATTTACAACAATATATCTACTTTTCTAATTTAATTCTATATGATCTATTTTTTTCTTGGTTTTTAAAGAAAAATTTTCTTTGTGTAGCCATGGCTCTCTTGGAAGCTGCCCTGTAGACTAAGCTGGCTTTGAACTCAGAGATCCTCCTGCCTCTGACTCCTGAGTGCTGGGATTAAAAGTGTGCACTGTCACACCTGGATATATATGATCAATCTTATTTAACATTTACTGACCCATCTATCCACCCACCCAGCCATCCATCCACCAATCCATCCATCCATCCATCTATCCACCCATCCATCCATACACCCACTCATCCATACACCAACTCACCCACCCATCCACACACCCATCCATCTATCCACCCATCCATCCATACACTCACCCATCCATACACCAACCCACTCACCCATCCATCCACCCATCCATCTATCCAGCTACCCATCCATCCATCCACCCATCCATCCATACACCCACCCATACATACACCAACCCACTCATCCATCCATCCACCCATCCATCTATCCACCCACCCATCCATACACCAACCCATTCATCCATCCATCCATCCACCTGTTCATCCATCTTAGATCTGCAACAGTTACTTTCATCCCCATCATCAGGAACCCCTGCCAAGTCTTGGCCCTCTGCCTGCCTGCTCTGTGCTCTGTGGATGTCTGCTGCACTGCTGCTCTTTGTGTTATCCCTTCTGGACTGACTGATGCTGACTGATTTTCAGGTATCCTCCCACAATCCTACCATCTTGTAGCTATTTCCTTTAAGATAACTATTCTCTATTCTCTCCTAGGTGAAGAAGGAACCTCTAGGACTTAAGAAAGGCCTGGCAGGTTCAGAAAGAGAGGGGACTCACAAGTCCTCTCCTGAGAGCAATAGCATGAAGAGAAACTGTCTGGAGGAACTGCCTGAGGGCTGGGTATTTATGTTTTGTGAGTCATCAACCATTTTGAGGTGGGCCCTCCATGACGCAGACGCAGCATCTCTTGAGCCACTCACATTCTTCTACGTAACCCCAAGAAACTCATTGGCTATGTCATGGCTGGCGTGAATAGATGTCTGTGTCCTCCAAGAAAAAAAAAAAAAGAAAGAAAGAAAAAGAAAAAGAAAAAGAAAAAGAAAAAGAAAAAGAAAAAAGCCATACACGAGGCCTTCCCTGTGTTTTCTGCTGGCTTTCCTGTGGATTCAGGCACCCTCTTTCCCACTGGTTCACACCACTGTATCCAGCATGAACCTTTGCAACTGGGAATACTTCCTGGGTTTGTTTAAACAAGGAGTATTTTTAAAAATTACCTTGAGTTATTTCATAACAGAACCAAGATTATACCTTTTCATAGCTAGTTCCTAGCGTTCACTCAGCTTTTCTCACCCTGGCTTACTGGAAGTTGCTTTAGTAGCTACCAACTTCACATTAGCTGCTGCAGGCACTGAGTCCAACACGCAGTCCTGTGATGCTGAATCATTAGCCATTTGCATTAGAAAACAGAATCCGTTTTAGCATCCACCAGGATGCTTTCAACCAGGATGTGGCTTTCAACTGGGAGCATCTGACTGCTTGACTCAGGTACTGTGTTTAAACAGATTATAAGTAGAACACAAACAAGTTCTAGCCACAGGAAAATCAAATATCTTCAGTGAATAATTATAAACTTTGAAGCAGTTTCCACCTTCTCATTTTCTTTGCATCACACAATTTCCATCTACCCATATGCCTAGACAATTGAATTTTAATTCTCTAAGAAGACATTCTTTGGAGTATTCATCATTATCAGCCATGAAATAGTTCCATTTGTTACTTTTTATGTTCAGATTTACATTTTTAACAATTTCATGTTTTCTTTACAACTCAAAGAAGTGGGTCCTTTTCTGTGTCTTTCAAAAAAGATGAGACAAATTTCAAGTACGCTATTTTTCTTTGCGTAGTTTGACACAAGCATGACATAGCACAGCAGTTCAAAACTGGCTGTAGTGGTTGGTTTCTTCAGTTAGCCTTGCTCCTCCCAGGAGTTTCAAACACAGGTCCTCTGCTACAGATTTCACACGGTGCACACATGTACACAGTGCACACATATCACATGCTTGCACACAGGTAAACATGCGTATACCTGTCTTCTCCTCTCCTAGTGCCTAGTAGAATCAAATGCAAAACTGATTAGCAGCGCAATGCTTGGAGTTCACTGGCAGTGGGAAACATTCATTGGAGGATTCTTCTCTTTCCTTTTTCTTTTATTCAGATTGAAATCATAGACACACAAAGAGAAGCTCATCCAAGTCTGAGCTCAGGGTGTGTCAGGGTCCTCTGTACTCAGTGTCACATCTCCATGGCAGCCAGAGGATGTAAGTCCTAGTGTTTGCTAGAGTTCTTCCGGCTCTGCGGCCTGCAGGATTCCATGCTCCTGGCTTTTGTTAGCTGCTGGCCTTCTGCAGGGTCAGCTTCCCACTATCTCTTTTCTTCTCAGCACATTTCTAGTGTGTATAATCTCAGCACTCCAAATTCTAAATCTCAGTTCTCTGACATCTGTCTCCAACCACTCAGAAACTCTTTATCCGAGCCTCCAGCAGCTACTGGAATGTCTGGGCTGGAAGGCTGAGCCCAGCACAGCTTGAGCTACCCATCATAAAGACTCCAGTGGGGCTAGGAATAGCAATAGTGGACTGCTACCATGAGAGGTGAAAGGATAACTGTTTACATAGACAATTGCACATATTCATTAGCAGCCATGAGTTGTGGAGGTGTTCTTCCCCTCCAGTCTGGGACCAGCTACAGACTAGTCACTGGATCAACGTGTGTCAGGGAGGCTGAGCTGTCTAGGGGGTCTTCTGAATCTGTTATGGCTAAGTCAAGCAGCCCTGGCAGGTTATTTGAAGTAGCCACGACCTAAGAAGAGTCTCCTGAAGCAAAGGATGTGAACTGTGTATTATCCATAACAGCTGTGACTGAAATGAAGCCTCCTCAGCATTAGTAACTGCCTTGAAACATCTGTGTCTCGATCCAAGTCTCCCCAAGCAGTTGTAAGATATTTAAAGCAGCCAGTTATCTTGATTGCAGCTGGAGAAATGGTGAGAAACATGGCTGCGTGATTGACAGCTCCTGTGCACAAGCTTTTCTTTTTTTTATCTTTCTCATTATTTCTTGTGTTCCATTTCAATAACTTCTGCCTTAGCTTTTATTATTTATTTTCTTTCTGCTTACTTCTTCAGGAAAATAGCTGATCATTTTATTAAAAATTTTAAAAATTTACATTTAGTTAATAAATTTTAAAAAACTATGTAACTATCACATGTAACACATGTGCTTTGGGATGGATACAAGAGTGAATGATGACAACCGTGAACTTTCTTTCTCTGAGTGGTCATACATCTAAAAATCTGTTCAGTGAGTGTCTGGACACCTTGCTGTCTCCCACAGCTACTGTAATAAATACTATACAGCACTATGAAAGAAGCACACAGCTGTGCTAAAAAGGAAAATTCCCTGTTCAAGCATACATTTATATGTTTAAACATTTTTATCAACCTCAATTCATAGATTCTTCAAATCCACAGATTAAGAGTCACCTTGCAGACATGTCACTTTGAAGACAGATTGAAGACAGAATAGCTGGTGATTTTCTTTAAGAACTAAAACCAGAATTTATTGTAAGTCTTTTTACAAATGTAACATCTCTATGAAGCTTATGATCCTGACAAACTAAGTCTACACATATAATTAACAGTGCCCTGGGAATTGTTTTTGTATCACAAAATAATGTATACATAAAATTTGATAAAAGTATATTAGTAGCAAATAAATCTTGTTATAACAACATTCATAAAATCTACATGTCATTTACTCAAGAAATTGTTTCTTGGATAAATGCTTCTAATTTTATTTACAAACTACAAGTGTTAAAAGGTGCATGGCCTTTCTCTCAATTATGTTTTCTTATCGTAACAAGTCCCACCCCCCACCCATACTTTGCAGAAGACAAATAGCAGTATTTATCACTAAGTCTGAAAAACCAATAAGGAGCGTGCTTCCTCAGCCGACCATAGCCCCCAACTGCACATCTCTGGAGACTGAGAAACATGCCCACCCATGTGAACCTCCCTGTAGCCTAGCATACAGGAAACAGTAATAAATATCCCCTGTGCAAGGATATTAATAAATAAATGAGCTGCTTGTGCTAAGCAGGTCTTCATCTGGGCACAAATCACTGCCAACACTCCATCTGGTTCCATGTGAATTCAGCTCCGGGCAGGGGTGGGGGGAGGGGGGCTTTGCCTTCACTAGGAATAGAAATGACTTACTGAAAAGGCACTGAAGAGTGAAAGGATGAATGAAAGAACTGCCCATTGGGAGAATGCTAACTAATTAGGAGCCTATTTGAGTTTTACTGCAACACAGAATGAATCCAGAAGGGGACCCTCAGGGGGGTCTCATAGTCTCATGTCTGCCTCTTGTTTCAGATCCCTTGCTCCTCCTCCTTGCTCTGTTTTCACACATCCATTGTTCCCGCTCAGCCCCTGAGCATGTGGCCTGTTCTGCCAGGACTCCACTCCCTTCCTCCTTCATCTGGGTTCTCAAGACCCAGCTTTAATGGCATCTCCATATTTGCTCCCTCTTTCACAGGCAACTAGGCACCCTATTCTCTGAATGGCTGCACTACAGGACTCACTGCCCAAACACTAGACTTTATGCCTCAAGATGAGATGCCTCCTTCATCCCCCTCTGCCGTTTAAAGTGCAACATGGCCTGAGTTCATTTTCTTGGGGCAAGCTGCTTATGAATACCTTTGACTCACCTCATCTTAGTCAACCACCAAACGTGCTTGTCACTTGACTCCTCCACATTGTACATTTTACAAACTAAGATGCTGGAGCAAGCCAATGTGTCAGAAACAGAAGACTACTGCACAGTGTGTGTGTGTGTGTGTGTGTGTGTGTGTGTGTGTGTGTGTGTGTGCGCGCGCGCGTGCATGCAAGCCTGTGTGGTACTAGAACGACCTTGATGAAAGGCTGAGAGACTCTGAATTTTGTCCCGAAGTGACCCTCTAGACAATGCAGTAATTCAAATGCTCCCCAAATTTCTGTGCCCTTGAATTTAAAATGGGCAAAATCAGATGTGTTTTCTTCAGCGCTCGTGAAGACCTGCAGGTCCCTGGTGTGTTGTAACTAGCTAATTCAAGCTCTCCTTTCCAATTCTAAGACTATGTCTATGAACACACTCAGATAAATATGAGTTAATAGAAAAATATATCTAGGAGAAAATAACATAAAAAACAGACCCCCCCAATGTAATACTTACCACTTCTTCATGGGTTGCATTTTCTACATTAATGCCATTAACCTGAATAGATGACAAATGAAGAATTTTGAGGATAATGGTTGATTGGAATAAGTTTAAAGCTTAAAGATGGAATAGAGTTAAAGATTAAAGTTTAAGGTACTGACCTGTAGCACAGCGTCTCCTATGAACAACATCTCTGTCTGGTCAGCTGCAGGATTACAAAAGCAGCAACATGGTTAAGGGGATCTTAGGCAACCTTTCTATATGGCAGTCTTTAATCAACATTGTGCTTGTAAGAACTGACATCCATGTGCTGTGCATATTTGTGCATGTGTGCTCAAGCATGTAAGTATGTGCATGATGTGTGTGCATATTAGTGCTAATGTGATTGGGAGAAAACAATGATGAAAGTGTGTGTTCTGTATGCATGCTTGTAGGTAGGTGTGAAATATTCATTCACATGCATGTACATATGTGTGCATGCCTATGTGTGTCAGTTTACGCTACATGTTTGTGTGTTGTATGTGCACATGAGTTTGTGTGTATATTGTGTAGGCATGATTGCATGTGGGTGCTGGGAAATGTAAGATACCAGTGAGCTAAATGAGTGACTGATTTTAAGCATGTTGAGAGACTTGTGATGTGAAATGCAATGAACACTTCCTCTAATGATGGATTTGATCAAAATATGTGGAGAGTTTGGTTCATACTTTTCATTAAGTCAACACAGATAATAAACAAGGATTTTAGGGGTCATTCAGCATACCCCTCTCCTTGGTATGGATGTGCACAGATTGCCATCATTGCTGAGGGAAGGACTTCATTATAAAGCTGAATGAAATCTCACACACGTTTTCACTCAACATCTTCCCTGTCCCAGGACAAGAGATGATTCTATACGACTGAACAAATTTGTACCACACGAAGCATTTTTTTTTTCATATATGATTAGAGGGAAGCCTGTTTATAGGTTTGTTTGAATTTGTAAAGGTCTTTCATTAAATACTAAAGAGAACGAACTGTTTTTTTCTACACTGGAGTTCTCTAAGCCATATGTATAGCTGGATGTGGTGAGTCATGCCTTTATCCAAGCACTCATGAGAAAAAGGCAAGTAGAGCTCTGTGAGGACAGCCTATTTACATAGTGAATTCCAGGTTAGTCTGAGCTACACTGTGAGGCGCTGTCTCAGAAAATCTAACCAACCAACCAACCAACCAACCAAGCAACTAACCAACCAACCAACCAACCAACCAACCAACCAACCAACTAACCAACCAAGCAACCAACTAACCAACCAAGCAAGCAAGCAAACAAACAAACAAAAACCACATCTTATATAGAATGACAATTGTCAATTATTATTTCTACTCATTGACATTAAATCAGACTGAAAATGAAATATATCCCCCGTATGTCTGAATCTTAAAGCAGGATGTTAAATAATCTGGTTCTTACCCACTCAGGCTTACAACAGGCTCGCTCCCACAGACCATGCCCTGTCGTGAGCAGTCTCCAGGTCTCCCTTTGGATCACTTCAGATACTCAAAATTCCCTATCCCTCTGTCCTCCTGCCTCTGTTGCCATCTCCAGCCCTCACCATCTCAGCCTTTCTCTGTTCATGGCTTTGCATAGCATTCATCTTCAGCTGTAACAGATTGGGGGGAGGCTCAATGGGAATCAACACCCCAAATTTTCATGGAATCAAAGTCCATCAAAAGATGTTGCACACATAACAGCAAATATATTTACAGGCTGTGTATGGGTTTTCAGGGGTGTGTGTCTATGTCTTTCTGTCAACATCTGTTTTTTTCCCAGTGATTGTCCAGAGCCACCAGCTGACATCAAGAGATTCCCTCAGTAGGCAGAGAGGGTAGGAGCTGATGTGCAGCCATGATGGCACCTATATTCCTGTGCCGGGTCATGTTTGTTAATGCACTGAGTGCTGTGCCACACTTTATCAGTTCCTTCCTGCCTTGCCACACCTGCATGCCCGTGCTACACTGTGCCATGCCTGCAACCTCATTACTTTTACTTGAGTGATACTTACACCTGTCACATCCTGCCATGACATGTCAGTACCTGCCTTCCCATACTAAACTAAGCTCCAAATGTGTCGTCCTACTATGCCATGGCCTGTACCTGTGCCTGTGCCACCTTTTCTGGATGCAGAATATTCTCTGTAGAACTGAAGATTCGTTAGATGACAGTGAATGCTAGGTGGGGCAGGGCAAGCAGCAAAGCATCTTCTCTTAATGCATCTTGCATGCAATAATGTTTGATTGGAGAGAAGTCTAGTTTGTTAAAACTTATCTCAGACCATGAGACTTGCATGTCTGATAACACATTTCCTGTTCTGACTCAGATCACGGCCATCAGGACCTCCATCTGGGAGCAGCAGCTACTTCCTATAACCTCCAGAGTGGATGGGCTTGTGTTCTGCAGGATGTGCTGGGTCTAGCTGTTCTGCAGGATGTGCTGGGTCCAGCTGCTCCATGCCAGTTGGGCAGCAAGAGGACCAGCCCTAAGAAACTACTGCACAGTTTTGATGTGCACACAGACACCGTGTTATAAATTCTCAAGTGATGAAAGTTAGAATGTCAGCAGCCACCTAGGTAAATAACAAAGCACTTGAATAAAATTTTCAAAAGATTGTGAGAACGAATTAAGACCCTTAAAGAAAATGAACAGGCCATTCTTTAAGTGGAAGTCAGAAGACCAGAAGTCAGTGGTAAGTGCCTGCTGACGGACCCGTGTCTCCAATGCTTATCTCTTTTTCTTCTCCCTCCACTGGGAGTGAAAGAGGCAGTGGAGGGAAAATCTTGAAGAACAGACATAGGGATGCACACTTGCTTGTTTGTCCTTCAGGAAGGAAGTGCAGGCACAGGCAGTCTTCTTTCCCACACTGTCTCTTTGTTGTTTGCTACTTTGTTCTATTTGTGGCAATAACCAGCTTTACTAGAACGTGGGCTGCTTGAATTCAAAGCAAACTGTAAGCTTCATTTCTAGAGTGATCAAGGCTCCTATATACACAGATGCAAAAACAGTCACAAGGCAATTTCGTTAAAGTGTTATCCATGGTTTCACTGAACTTCAAATGATTATTGGTGCAAATTTAATTCTAGTTTAAAAAACTAAAAAGACCATTAAAAAAAAAAGACAAAAGCTACCTGGCTTATGGTTACATGTACTTAACATCATTAATAACATTTCAGAATAAAGGTAATATAAAAACACAAGTCAGGACCCTGCTCAGCTCTAGGTTAGGCTGAGGTTGTTAGGGATTTGGCTGGTGACAGCATGTTGATGTAGGAAATGGCCCAGTCTTTGAACAAAAGATAATTAGAAGTAATTTGCAGAGCCCAGTCCCGCTTGCTCCCATTGGGTCCCTTTGGATCTGCTCATCTTTCTGAGTCCTGTCCCAGACAGCTACAACTCTTCCTTTTTCTCCTTTCTCTTTCTTGAGATGCTGCAACATGTGGTTTTTCTAGTACTCAGGGTTTCTTTAACCTTTCTCCAAAGCATGCTTCCCCATCCCATGACCGACCTTCACATCAGTGTAACTCAGCACAGCTTTTTCTTTCCTTCTTTTCTCCATTCTCTCCTAGGCAGCTGCTGAGATGTGCAGATTCTAAAGGCTAATAAAATTGCCCTCAAGCTTAAGTCCAACCGAGCAATCTTTTCATCTTAAAAAGGCAACTAAACAAATTGCCAGGTGTGGTGGTACAAGCCTGTAAGCTCAGCTACTAGGAAGGCTGAAACTGGAAGATTTCATATTTGGAGCTAGGGCCTCAATCTGGGCCACAGAGTAAATGCAATGAAACTGTAGTAACTCAGTGAGACCCTGTTTAAGCGCCCACCTACAGTGAGTAATGCCCTGCTTTTGAGTTCCTGAATCACAGACAGACAGACAAACCCAAAGCAATTTGAAAGTGATATGCTCTGTTATAAGGCACAAACATGATATGGGTTTGATTTTATTTAATTTATTTTTTATATGATCTTGAATTTTATTTATTTATTTATTTTTATAGTTTAATTTTCATTCTTTTTTTAAATTAATTTATTCTTGTTACATCTCTATGGTTATCCCATCCCTTGTATCCTCCCATTCTCCCCTCCCTCCCATTTTCCCCTTATTCCCCTCCCCTATGACTGTTCCTCAGAGGGATTACCTCCCTCTGTTTATGCTCATAGTGTATCAAGTCTCTTCTCGGTGACCTGCTGTCCTTCCTCTGAGTGCCACTAGGTCTCCCCCGCCAGGGGACATAGTCAAATGTGAGGCACCAGAGTACTTGAGAAAGTCATATCCCATTCTCCACTCAAGTGTGGAGACTGTCCTGTCCATGGGCTAGATCAGGGTAGGGGTTTAAATTTTACCGCCTGTATTGTCCTTGGCTAGTGCCTTAGTTTGAGCGGGATTTCAATACTCCCAAATAAGATAATTTGTTTCATCACACTGGAATACATTTGTGAATTTTAGCTCACTCTGTGGAATAAAGCCATTATGTAATAAACAAAGCAGGATGTGCTGTAATCCACACAAGCAACTCTCACTAGTAGGTCTGCCGAAGATGAACACCTGCAGCTTTTGCTTGTCTCAGACTTCATTTCTCACGTATTTCTGAAGGACAACTTTGGTGGGAATAGTGCACTTTTTGGCAGTCAGGATTTTGTTTACAGTTTTCCTTTTAAGACCTTTGAGCTAGGCATGGTGATATATGACTAGAATTCCAGCATTTGGGAGTTAGAAGGAGACTCATGAGCTCAAGGTCACCCTTAGCTATATTGCAAGTTCAAGGCCAGCGTGGGCTATCTCAGACCCTGTATCCTTGGATTCACAGTACAGGCACAGGTAGGTAATTTCCCACAGTGCCGGGGCCTATTCTCTAAGGTTCCTCCATTAGAAACGTGATGTACTCATGACTACATTTTGCATGAGTGTGGCAGACATTTATCTACCACACAGCACAACAGACAACATCTAAGCAACCTGGACCCAAATAGGAGCACAACTATTTTTTTTTCTTAAATGTAACTTTTCAATTAAAAAAAGATAAAAGAGAAAGATACTATTAAAATTTGATTCTGTCAAAAGTAAACAACAAATAACATATTATCATTGGGAATCTATTCAAATAATCAGTTCTCTTGGATCCATTAGTGTTTCTAGAATAAATGCTGGAGTACCATCCCTGAGATAATCCAGGCTTTAAAACACCAAAATGACTCCATGATGACTGAACAGTCAGTCTGTGATTTTAAAATAAAATTTTCTCAGAATAAACCCATATACAAAACATCCTCTGTTATTTTCTTTCTTTCTTTCTTTTTTCTTTTCTTTTTTTTTTTTGTCATGTTGGGCCTCATGCAAGCTACACCCAAGCTCTTAACCCTGAGCTACCTCCCCAGCCGCCGTAGCCCAATGCAACCAGAACATCTGCGTTCAAGCAGATGGGAGCACAGCATAGGTCGATGCATCTAACATCTGTCCTTACCTCGTACCTCTGCAGTTTCTACTTACTTTTTGTTTCAACGCTGCCATGGCAATAAAACGTTCATGCATGTTCATTGTTCTGGTGAGTCAGAGAAAGAAGTACACCGTCTTATGCAATCTTTCCTATGCTGTGACTTTTGCTAGCTCTGCCTCACAAATAGTAACCAATTAAGCCATCATCCTCCACCCCAGGTGTTCCCTACAGCCCCTGAACTTTCAGCACATTTTGTCCAGTCACACAGGACTAGGGTAAGTACCCAGCCACAGTGGCTATTTTTCATTTAGTCATGTGTTCAATAGCCCTGGCTCAAAAAAAGACATTAAGTAAGATGGAAAATTATGTCATTTCCATCAGAGATGGGGCTGAGGAGGACCAGGTAGCCTCATGTTGGGCAGGTGGCTCTGTACCACCTGCTTCAGGCAGCTCACCATGAGAGGTCAAGATCCAAACTCCGTTCCCTTCCCAGATCCTGCCTCTGTTAAGGGTTAATGTCCTGAAAATGTTCAACTCTTGAACCAAAGCAAGGGAGACAGATTTCACCTCCTGCAAAGGGCTATAAGGATGGAGCAAGTGAGGGAACTGCCAGCAAGGATGCTTTTCTCTTTATGCCAGGGACTACCAAGGGTAGAGATACTTTAGTGTTTATTGTTGTTTGAACTTTTTTGTTCAGTTCTGGCCAGAGAACCCAGGTTCCCCACATGCTCGAAAGGGCTACACCTGAGAGCTACAGCCAGAGCTTTCTAGAAAGATGTATTTTACTGCTACCAAGGCCATCTATACTCTTATTGTAGTTTTAAGGATGCTAGACTTTTAAGTGTGATGCAAACTTAAAGAGTACTTTCTGCCTCCCAGAATGAACCCAGGAGCATAAGCCAAGGATCCAGTGACATTGGGTGACTTCGAGAGTAGAAACAGATGACCCAAAACTCCATGCCTTGGGATCTGTGCAGGTCCTGGCTAGGCACTAGGAGGTTAAGTATCATGCACTTGGGAAATCTGTGTGTCCTGGCTAGGCTTGAGAAGGCCCCAGGATACGGGTCTGGGGATCTATGAGGAGCCTGTCCAGGTACCCAAGTAGCTATAACCACCAGCTCCATACTGTGGCCTGGCTCTGACATTAATTAACAACAGCTTATAGTGTTTCTGCCCACATTTCTTTAGTTCTGCCTTAACTCAGCCACTGGATATGGGGGTTCCTACATAGAATTTAAATTAAATTTGTTTCTGAGTTCTTGAAATATCTCACAATTCTTTTTGAGGTCTTCACATTTCTTATTCAGCTATGCAGTCAATTTGATTATCCTTGTCAAGTTCTATTTACTCTGATAGCTTTAAAAGCGTATCTCTCATTGATGCCTTAACAGTGAAGAGAAGTTGACACATTCTCCCTTTGACTTGTAGTCCAATCCAGGGGTGAAAATAGAGTATTCCTTATTTGGGCCTAAGCATAGGCTAACCTGAGACCAGAACAAAGCTTCTTTGGCACAGTAAACTGAAAAGGAAAAAAATTAACGTAAAAATCCCAAATCCTCACATCTACCTTGCCGGGCAAGCAGGTTCCTTGTAATCTACTTCTGAAAAGTCCATCCAGACACTGAGACAAGTCAGTGTCACATGGCTCCAGACACCCCAGAGAAGATAGTAACTGTCTTTACCGAATACTCCCATATTAAACTTCAAGAGCAATTTCCTTTTAGCATCAAATCAAGGGGAGAGTGGGACACACTAAAGGAAAGTCTTTCATTTGAAAAGGAAGGAACTGCGGTGGGTTGGTAGTGCGGGGCCTCCTTTTCTGAGGAATAGGGGAGGGGGAAGAGGGAGAGAGGGTGGGACCAGGAGGGTAGGAGGGAGAGGGCTATGATCGAGATGTAAAGTAAATAATAAATAAATAAATTAATTAATTAAAAAAGACAAGTTGGATGCCAGAGACAGAGCTGCCTGCAGCCCAGATGTAGGTGGTGACCATGATGGAGGCTCCTGGGCATGTGAATAGTACAGTCAGGAACTCACCCATGAGACTAAGATGATTGTTATTTAACTTAATCATATTTAATACTTAAATGGAAATATTGGAATCAGAGGGGTACAAGTGCTATTACATTCAGCAATATAAACAAAAATTATCAAATGGGAAAAGGAACTAATGACAAGAATGTGCCTGGAGTGAGCTGCAGGGCACTGATGCCAGGTGAAGGTTGTGGGCAAAGTCAGTACATTTCTCTCTACCTGCTTATCTATCAGTTAATGATCATCTATCCCTCTGACATTTTTCATCTGTCAATACGCCATCTATCATATACCATCTATATATCTATAATCTATTACTCTACTAGCATTTAGCATTTATTTCTCATCAATCAACCGGTATCATCTATCTATCTATCTATCTATCTATCTATCTATCTATCTATCTATCTAATCTATCCATTCATCCCTACCCACTCACCCATTAATTTGTCTACCTAAGTTACAGAAATGGCTTTCCTGTACACGTACAAACATTTTCAGGTGTATCACACCATGGCCAATGCTCAGCCTGACACTAAAGCACAGTTCAATTTATCAGTCAGCCTTTGTTAAATTCCATTGCTAGCTAGAGGCTTTTACTGACACTTCACCTGAATATCCCATAAAAGAAGTCAAACTCCTCCTAATTAATTTCCCATTTGTCTGAGAGCAGTTTTCGGTGTCTTTTCTAACTGCTCCATTTGTCTCCTGAATACAGGCATCATAGCAGTGCAGGAGCCACACCTATCCAGGTTATTAAGAAACAATAGTAGTGGTTTTAAAAAAAATATTAAGTTACCGTTGTTATCAACTTATTTAATTAACCAGTTTAAGCTGTGGCCATGTGTTTTATAAATACACATTGAGATGACCGGCTGTAGTGCAAAGAGCTATTTTTTTTAAGTTTACTAAACTGCTTGTACTAGTGGTCAGAGATGGGGTAAGCCACCATTTCTACTTGTTTCCTGACCTGTAAAATGAGCAGAAGCCTATATGCCATTTCATAGCTTTTCAAGATGTTCTTTTCATAAATTGAAGCTATGAGCACAGTTTCTAACTTTGAAAACATTTCTGCCTTGCAGATTCCTACCACTTACTCTTGATGATGGGTGTGTAGCTTGTCCTAGATTCTAAAACATTGAAAAACCAGAAATATCATCATTATATTATTGAGGAAAGAATCATTCTTCTTCACTGTGAAACATCAGGTGGGTGACAAAACGTTCTTATGATAGTTACAGCAGTCCTAGTAAGCTAAGTGACATATGACCTTCCACTAAGATGCACACACAGCTCCAGGTGCCTGCACCACAATAGCCTCCCCCAACATGTGCATGGTACACATTTACTACAAAGCAACATGCGGTGATCTGCGTAGTGGGTGGGAAGTGTTTACATAGTAGATGGGATGTGGATGAGGAGGAAGAGAAAGACTCCCCTGAGAGAATGCCAGTGTGGCTGTAGATAGAAGCTGGGTTACTACCGATGACACAAAGATAGCCTCAGAAGTCTACTTGTACAGCAATTGAGAGTCATTGTCCACTTATGGGCAAGGGGGCAACAGGGGCACATAGCAGAAGTAGGTACAAAGAAGGTAAATACATACGAACAGGAATTTACATCTTCAATGTTAGCATCTCATTCCCACAAAACAATCTTATTCCCCTAAAATGTATACAGGACCTTCATAGAGTGGAGTTAAATTTGCTGCCATTGGGGAAGCAGGGCCTTCAGTGGCCTTTTCCAATTGTGACCAGCGTTCACAGGCAGCTGTGAGCATGCAGCCTGGAATCCTAATGCACTCTAGGTGCCTCTCTGGATGGAAAAGCAAGTGTCCAAGTTTCAATGTCCTTTCCCTCTTCTGACATGGCCACTTTGCAGGATGACAGCCATATACTCTGCTCAGTTCTAAGTGGCTAATTCTTGCTATTTGGTGGCTGTCCTGGTGTTAGGAGGAACAAGAGATTGCTCTTCCCTTGGGTTTTTAATACACTACATCCCCAGCTTTGGATCTTGTCAGACACTCACTGCTGCCTGCCTGTAGCATTCCTCTGCTCAGCATTCCTGCAGAGAAGCGAGAAAGCATGGGCAGGACAGGGGGATGCCACTCGTCAGAATGATAGGTTGGTAAGAAGAAGCAAGGTCCTTAACAAAGGGAGTAAGGCTTTGCAATGCAATCACTCCCAGACTCTCAGAGAACCAATTGATCAAGGACTGAGGAACTTCTGTGAGCCTGTGTAGCCACCAGGAACCCAACCCACAGCTTTCCAGACAGGTGTGGGAGATAGTGCTGGTGGCTCTTACTGAACAAGAAATTCGTGCTCTTCAACTCAACCCTTTTCTGCAGTGAGGACAATGAAACAAAACAGGACACTAGCTTTTTCAAGACCCAGGTGAGCCCTCAGTGTGTCTTCCCAGGGACATGGAAGTTCTCCCCGGCCCTTGAGAGGTCATTCTGGCATTTGATAGAGTCCAGCATACCTCACACAAGAATCAAAGGCCAATCAAATACACTGCATATTGCAATTAAAGATATATATATATATATATATGGACAGATAGAGGGTGGGAAGATAAATGGAAAGATGGACTGAGAGAGTAAAGATAAATTCACAGACAATTTGATGATAGATGAATAGCTTTTCATCTGTGACTCAGTACAGTTTTCCTCCTCATGCCATGAGCTTCCTAGGCTAAGGATCTTGTGCTGTCCAATTCTGTGTCCTAAGAGCCAGCAAGATACTAGACACTCATGATGGAATTTCACAAACATAAAAAGAAATAAAGGAAGGAATTTGGAATTCTGCAGGCTGCTCTGGCTGCATGTCTCATGCCCACTGCCTTGTACTGCTTCTGCTGGCTACCGTCATTCTTTGTATGTCACTAGAAACCTAGCGAGCTCTCACATCACTTAGGCACTCCTATACTGGGTAAGTGTTATCTTCCTTCCTGTATGGAAGGAGATCAAATCATGACAGGCACGGAAGCTTCTGAGGACCTCTGTTTATAGAGGCTTATTGCACAAGAGGTACTGTAGTTTTATAATCTGAACAAAGAGAACATTATGATGCTATTTCTAGCATTTTCATTCTACCTAGTAGCAACTTGTGACTGTGGTTAACAGAGTGCTGCCATATCTTTATTTACCACCACACATGTTTAAAATAAAATGAGCCATGATGCATAGTGCAGTAACCTGGAAAAATCATTTCCTATCTCAGTGTGTCAGCAGTTCTTTTGCTTGTCTCTTACTTGATTGCATATTCTCAACTCCTAGGTCGGCCTCTCATATTGCTCCCAATAGTGCCCAGTCAAGGACAAAGACCCCCCTGCCTGCTACTGAGCCATAGTCTGAGGAAGGTGAGCTTGGAATCTGCTCCCCAGTGCCATTCTTCTCTTCTAACCCATGCATGGCACGAAACCACACCATGCCATGAGTCTTTTATGTTATATGTTAACATAAGAACAAAAAGACCAGAGAGTAGGATAGCTTGAGGGACTGGGAACAAAGTAAGTTATCTATCAAATTGGAAGAACCATTCATGAACACAAGCAAAGAAAAGATGCCTCAAGGGTGTATATGGGGCAGTGATGCACATGGGACAAGGTGGTCATGTATCCCAGAGAGCCTAGTTAAATGGGCAGAGCACATCCTATCTCCAGGAAGGGAGGCTTTGGGTGGTATAATTGGAGGGGATGCATACGAGTCAGGCAAGGCCTTTGCACTCACATACAAACCCCTATGTTCTCCATACTAAGAAGGTAGAGTCTTTGGCTCCTGAAAGGAAAATATACCCTGAAGCTCAGGGTGGAAAGAAAGCTTTCATAGCGACTCATGGGAAATACGTTACTTCAACTTCTCAGAAGGTGAATTTGGTGTCCAACCCTAATCAGAGACACAAAGGAAAGAATATTGGTGAGGTTTCTCTCTCAGGAGATGGAAGTGGGGCCTGCTTGGTGATCACCCACATTTCCTTCTTAAATCTGGAATGAAGATCTGCCATCTTTCAATACAGCTGGCCTACTGCATGCATGAGACAAAAGCCTGAAGGAATCCATACAAGCTAAGGGCAGGCAGACACATGTCAGCATCATAGTACACAGTGCATGTCCTCCTTGGTTGGAAAAGCAAACCATCTTTCTTCGAGACACTAAAGACTGATCATATTTTACCACCATACCCTTCCCTACTGTATAAACTACATGCATCCCGAAGCATACACCCAGAGTTACAGCCACAGAGGTCAAAACCAAGTGTCTGGGATCAAGGTGCACTAACAAGGCTACGTTACCATTTTTTTCCAAATGTTCATGATAGGGAAAACTCAAACCATGGTGGTGAATATGTGCACATTGAAAGTCTTTTGGCTTCTTAAAAAGGGAAGTTTTAAAAAGTACTTGAGATAAATGATTGTTTTAGTTACTTTTCTATTGTAGTAATAAGACACCATGACAATGGTAAACTGTAGAAGGAATGTTTAATCTGTGTTCACAGTTTCAGAGTGTTAAGAGTCCAAGGCCATCATGGTAGGTAGCATGGCAGCAGTCAGCAAGCAGCAAACAGGCATGGTGCTAGAGTAGTAGCTCACAGCTTAACGTCTGATAAAACAACTGTCAGAGAGACAGATAACTAGGAATGAAATGGGCTATTGAAACCTAAATTCTGTCCCTAGTGATGTGCATCCTCCAACAAGGCCACTCCCCCTAGTCCTTTCTAAATAGTTCTACTAACTATGAACCAAGCATTCAGATATATGTATGACCCTACAGGGACCACTCTGATTCAGACCACCCGAGATCTAGTTATAAATTAATTTGAGATAGTCAATAAATTTATGTATTCATTTAAACAGCCAATAATCAGAATAATCTATGTATGGATACTTCTGGTCTTATAACCAAGTTCATCTATAATGCCATTTTAGGCCTCTTCTCCATTGCTACTACAAGATATTGTTAAGCTAAGTCTCACACAACCTTATAAAACAGTAACCTGGAACAGGAGCATCACAAAGGATGTTCAGGAGTAAATGAAGAATAAGCAGAGATGTTCTGACTATTGTACCAACCGTGCAGTGCTATAAGGCTGCAGAGGACAGTGAAGCCAGACGCCAGGAGTAGACATGGAGGCAAGGGCCTGGGATGGCTCCGCTCCAGTTGCTGCTGTCTAGCCTTAGGAAAATGTATCCAGGTATTTAAGCTTCAGCATCCTCATCTAAAATATGGGGGAGATCCCAGCAGGCACTCATGGGGTCTTTAGAAGCCACTTGATGATGGGTGGAACACACAAGAGCCAGGTTGAATTTTAATGTTTATTCAAACAAGAGCCATACCTAGCTATTGTGTTCTCCCTCTGCCTTTGTAGGGTGGCCTGTGAAAGCGAATTAGTCTTTCTCCGCTACCCTCATCACCAACACCAATGCTTATCAGAGTGTAAAGGAAGGGATGAATGGAGGGAGGGCTGTAATTAGAGTAGTCATGGATGTTTTGCCTGTTTGATGGAGTTTTTAAATTACCAAATGAATCAGTTACAGACATGTATAAAATTGACTAGAAATAGGCAAGGAATCAAAGGAACTAAAATTTGTCATGAAGTTTTAATGCTCTTAAATTATTGTCAAGATTTCTTTAATAAAACATGTGAGGATAAATTTTCCCCTCATGATGTCAAAAATCACAACATATATTAAAAAGGATCTGGAGACAGATATTCTTAGACCAGCATTTGATCTGAGGACAATTTCAGGGTCTTCTGGTCCCCTAGCCACAGTGGGGACAGATATGTAAGGCTCTGGGCCTTTGAGATCATAGTGGGGCCAAGGTTGTCTTCACCTGAACCCCTAGTGTGGGTTCTAAGTGTATGGTCTGAATTCTATGATATTATGACCTTCCCATATGGTGCCATCAAGATCTGCAATCTGTGACTTGCCTCTAGGATTCATCTTCTGTGGCTGTGGAGGTGAGAAAGATTACTTCCCAAAGGGTAGGGGAGCCAGAGCTGAGTCAGAGCTCTTTCCCTCTCAACTGCAACTTTCTCTTCCAGCCCTGCTCTATCCACATGCATCCTTAGGGAGTTGCCTCGGTTCCATCAATTCAAGTTAAGTCTTTCTCTATCTGGGTCCTCATCTCTGCTTTTGTCCATGAACTCAAGCATAAGCACCTCTGCACAGCTCACACCACTGGCGTGGGATACCGGTTTCCGGTCCCTGCTCTCACCTAACTCCACAGGGCTTGTCAGGTCATTTTATCAGGGTAAATGTCACTCACCAGTTTTAGAAGCTGTACACTGTGCTCACTCTCTGTCTTCCTGCTACCACAGTTCAACCTCAGCAGCCTGACGCGCCATCTGTAGAGGGCATCTGGACTCTGTCCATCTGCCCTCGAGCTCAGCAGAGCACTTTCGCGTAGTTCTTCTGGGCCTCCTCTCCCTACCTGTGACATTCTTACCACTGCACCTGCACACACTCTCCACACAGCTGCTGTGTGTCTTGAAAGTGCAGAGCAAGCCTTACCACTTTACCTTTCAAGAAGTTTAAGGTGGAACCTCTTAATCACAAAACAAAATCATCGCCTATACAGCAAAATTAAAAAAATTAAAAACATCCGTGTTTTCTTCCTCTCTCATCCTTAACATCTTATATATGCCACGTGGCTCTGAATGAACATGGCAGATGTGTTCACTGCCAGCCCTTCCAGCTGTTTACAAGTCCTGCAGCAGACAACTGCTGTCTCCTCATTGAATGCCCCAGAGAGCTATTTGTTGAACAACATTGGATGAATTCTTGGAAACAGAACAGAACTTCTGATTTTGTAATCTTCTTTGATCCAAAAGGTTATATTAACCGTCTTCCTAGGAGTGAGGCACAAGAAATAGCCGGAGGGATAGCAGTTGCCAGAGAGTGAGAGCTGGGGAATGACCTCCTTCTATAGGGATGGGATGGGGATGGGATGCTGCAACACCCATTGAAGCCAGGATGGGTATCTTGGAGCATCCTGGGGTATAGGCAGGTTCTCTAGCAATAAACAGCTGCAATGTCTCATTCTGGTTTCTGATTTTTTTCTAGCCTGTCTGGAAACTCTGTATTTAATTGTGTGTGCTCCGCTTGTCCACATCTGGATGAGAAATGTAGGCTCTGTTTCTTGTGTCTGGGAATAGCTAAATGTCTGATGCCTTCGTGTACTAGTGGTTGTGTACCCACTGCAGTGAGGCTAGTCCTCCAGAGTTCCTGCAGCATTGAGAATTAAGTACCATACTCCCCCCCGCTTCTTCATGCCGAGGGCATAACCCTCAGTCAGCCTAACATAGAGATCCAGAGTGAGCCAGGCCTTCTTTGCCTATGACCCCGAGCCTGTATAATACATTAAGGCATGAGCAAGTGAAATGAGCCCCAACCATACCACTAACTATCGCACTTATATTTCCTTCAGATGTTTTATGCAATATCTGATATAGATTATGGACACAATGGAGGCAAGAAGAAGGGTGTCTTTGAAACACTCCATCAAAGAGGGTCTTGTAGGAAAGGGACTGGGGCAGGGGTAACATTGCCAACAGATTCTCAGGTTTGGATGTTTGCAACAATGGTAGATGTCAGGCGGAGAGAGGTGTGCAAGGTGACGCCAACTTCATGTCAAGCCTGCTGGATTTGGATAAAGTGGGAGGCCTCCAGAGAACTGAAGAAAAGAGTCCCTTCACTAAGAGCACTATGTCAGTGCGCCCAGCCCCTAGACAGCTCCATTTGAACCTTCTAGGTCCTATGCTCTCTGACCATACACATCTAATTAAGGTAACCAGGCAGAGGGGGATTCCAATAAGCTCACATGGGGCCCCCTTCTCAAAACCACAGCTGTGCTTCCACTTTCCAGTTGGCTGAGGTGGCCACCTGCACCATGATTTTCTTTCTCAATTGAGTGTCAAATTCTCCATGGATTTTTATCTGTTGATTAGTCTCATTCCTCTTTGAAGCATTTCATAGCCACAAGTAAAAGAATGCACCAATGAAAAAGGACTGATAATGTTTACAGAGATTACCTATAGAGAGATAAATGCACACGAGCAGTCTGCCTTCAATTATTAATCAGCCAAGCAGATGGTTGACAGGGGCGCAGAAGTAATTAAACAGCTAACACACAGGAGAATTGATTTATTCCTCGCGTATGGAATTTCGCTTTCAACGCACCCGAGCTTACACTTCGGCAAAGCATGTCAGCTCCACAATGACATCTGATAAACAGCACAGGTTCTGCAGTCCAGTTTCACCACTGCATTTGTTTCTAAATGCTTTTTTAAAACCTCAAAAAGGATGCTTAGTTGATTCCGAGAACTATGCAACACTTGCACTCTCCTGCTTGCCAAGGTTAGAACTAAGCTCATATTTTCTGAGCAAATGAAATTCCTTGGTGCACCAAGAGGTATATATGTATATATATATATATATATATGTATATATATATACATATATATGTATATATATACATATATATATATATATAAAGATGTGTGTTTCCATCCTTCCCATCCTGGCCCACAGGTGAAGTCCTCCATCCTCCTGCCTCTGGGGCCACAGAAAGCTGCATTCTTAGGCTCACGGGCTCTCAGTCCTAATTAGATACCCTGTCTACTGCAAGCAGGGTTTGTCACCTTGCTCAGAAAGGAGGAAAGTGTGTCCCTATGTTGACTCCTAAGTGTCCTAGATGAAGGTAAATTTTCATGTAGATTCCAGTTTTATAATGAAACATGTAGACACTCCTCTCCTTCCTGAAAATGTATTTAAAGGTATCATGGGGGTTCACATGAGGGGAATTCACCTCTCATTTGAGCTGTCTCTGCAACACAATTCCATGCCTTCTGTGACCTCTGTTAGTTGCTGGGATGGGTCAATGACACAGATTTCCTGCAACCTCTGCCATTAAAGCTCTCCACTTACAGTGTTCTGTCTAGTCCAGACCAAGGCTAATTATATCAGACCAAGTTGGGTCTCATATAATCAGGTGAAATGAATGAGGAAGTTTTAGGAGACAGTTCCAACTTGTTCCCTCTCCATACCCCAAGCCATTTGTTTCCGATAGGCTCAGAGGCAGGGCTACGGAAGTCCATGGTGCCTGGCCACCCCTAGCTTCTGTCTCAGTTTGAGGTATGGGTGCTCGCATGACTGACCCCACCTCTGGGTGTCTGGACTTACTTCCTTTTCAATTTGAAGCCTAAGGATGCATGTTAAGTCCCAGCACACCAGACTGCAGGAGACTGTCCATATTAACCCAGCACAGCAGTCCACAGGACTGAGATCAAAGCTGAAGGGGCAGAAGAGGCTGTTATGAGAAGCTGAGTTCAGTGTGTCCAGATACGAAGTCATTTTGTGATGTCAGGAAATAACCTGTTTTTCTGAGAATTACCTTCCCTTTAAGGAAGTCCCACCCTCACCTTTTCCTGTGTGATTGTGTCCTCTCAGAACCCATTGGTTCTGTCTTTACTAATCAAGGCCATGAGGGCCATGTGCCTTGGTTCTAAGCAGTGGGTTTTAACTTCTCTTCTGGGTCACTCTTGAGCATATCTGGATTTCTACAATGAGTGTGTTACTTTCATGCCCACAGGCTCTTACCGGAGATGCCAGTGGACACTATAGGGTTTTTAACCTACATTTAAGTGTCCTCAGCTTTAAACCAACTGTAAGAAACTAATTTCACAGACCTGTAATATGAAGTGCTCTCTGTAGAATTGGACATATCACATAGGAAATAGTCTCTTATGGGCTGGCAGGTTGATCATTAATTGAAAGGACAGCCAGCATATATGAGGGGACCAAACATACCCTCTGTAAAGACATACAGTTATAGCAGTGAAGTGCAACGTATAGAACGCAGCCAAGTAAATGTGTGCTACTTTCTACCATTTTCTTACAGTGGTTACAATGTGCATGCCCATCACTGGGATCAGTCTTACCTGCTTGGTCTTTGAATATTTTAGATATGACGACAGGTACCCCATGCTCTGCTCCTCCCTAGAAAGCAGAGACGTGAGAAGAAAACAGTTAACAGGACCGACACTGAGGGCTCAGGGACCTGAAGGGCACAGGTGGCAAGAAGACTGGCTCATACCTTGATACTTAGGCCCAGGCCACCCACAGGTTGTCTGCGAAGTGTAACAGTTCTGTGCTTTAAAAAGGTTTAGAAAAAAAAATAAGTTTAGGTTACAATGCACTATCAGAGAATGAGCAAAAGAATGTATACTTAAGTTCTTAATCAAAATTTAAGCGATTCTTAACACAAACTTCCAGCTTGACACTCTGTGGTCGTAGTGCCATAGCCAACCTTTCAACCAGTGCTCTGCTCACAGGGGGACACGGTTGCTGGGGAAGCCACTGGGAATCCACACAGAATTGCTACAGTGTTGGTTAGCTTGTTGTTCCAACTTCATATTTCTGCAACTACAGAGCCTCACACGGACAATGCCCATGTCCATTCTCCAAGTGGGGAAGCTGACTCCCTTTTAAAATTGCTCTCCTAACACCAGCCCCAGGAGGCAGCTCCTCAGCAAACATCTCTGTAGCTTCTCTGTGTCTAGTCCAACTGTGGTCATCAGTACGCATTCCAGAAGAATCAGTTTTTTTCATGCCTCCTGAACACAGATGGCTGATAACATTTAAATCAATGCGGTGATAAAAAGCTATGAAAAACATAATACACTTATAATCAGCAATACTCAAAAGCTTATCTCGTACATATGAAATAGTGGGCATTTGTTATGCTGTGGTCTAAATTGACTGAAAAGATTTTGCACATCTGCATGTAGACATGGGACAAGTCAGACAGATGCCATGCTGGAAAGGACAGGGACAAGTCAGACAGACGCCATGCTGGAAAGGACAGGGACAAGTCAGACAGATGCCATGCTGGAAAGGCAGGGGAGGTGACTAAGGGTGCAATAATAAGCAGAGAAAAATATTTCATTCCCTATAGTATTTCATAGGAACAATAAACATCATACTTTAGCTGAAAAATAATAACATTCAGACTGAAAATAATTCATGTTTGAAAAGCAAGGACAGGGGCTGAAGGTCAGGGAAGGACACCCAGGGACCCTGCTTTGTCCTGGGGTTTCAGCACAACAGTACCAATAGAAATCACAGGCTAGTAGGAAAAGCTGCCGTGGCCCTTGGCATGTGTGATGTCTTCCACAACATGCAATATTGACCTGTAAGTATACTCTTAAGAAGGAGTATGTAAAATAAAGAAAGAAAATTACATGTTTAAAAAATAAAATAAAATACCTCAATAGAAAAGGAAAAAAAAAAAGGAGTATGTCAGTTATAAGATGGCTATGTAGTAGCAGGGTGTGGTGGCACATGTTTGTGCTTCTAAAAGAGCTTCCCAGAACAGCAGGACACAGAGGCCTGACTCTGTCACTCCCCACACAGTTGTTACCTTAAATACATCATAAACTCAGAATAAAGG
>OU015742.1:128418927-128434408 GCA_907169655.1 Acomys percivali
CATATCATATCATATCATATCATATCATATCATATCATATCATATCATCAGTGTGCATGTGTGTTTACACATGCATGTTATGGTACAGGTGTATCCCAGAGGACAAGTTTGAGGAGTAAGTTCTATTCTTCAACCTTTACTTGGGTTCCAGGAATCAAACTTAGGTCAGCAGGGTGGTGTTAGGTGCCTTTTCTTTTCTCTTACTTCGCACCCCAATTGCAGTTTCCCCTCTGTTGTCTCCTCCAAGCCCTTTCCACTACCTGTCCAACCCATTCCTCCTCCATTTTCCTTCAGGAAAGGGTAGAGGCCTACCAGGGATATCAACCAAACCCACTGAGCCACCTCACTGGTCCACCAAAAACAGTTTTAAGAGGTGCTTTCACAGCAATAAATCTCTATATTAAAAAGAAAAAAAACCAACATAAATCTTTAAATTATGCTCCAATAATATAGGAAAGAGACAAACCAAACCCGAAGGTTATATAAAGAATGAAGCACAGAACAAATAATTAAAATAGAAATTATAAAATTAACAAGGAAAAAAATCAATAAACCTAAGACTCAATTTTATTTTTCTTAAAAAATTTAAAAAAGCCTTTATATAGACTGAGGAGAAAATGAGAGATGTGCAAATATTGAGTGAAAAGCACAAATGTTTGCTTTAGCAGCACAGGGAAGGATGAACCATCAAGAACTCATGACATAGTGATAAGCTGACGATGGATGAAAGTGGAGACATCACACCAGATGCCACAAGAATAAAAATACCAGCATGGGGCTAAGAACAACCACATGCCAACAAGTTGGGTATCCTAGAGGAAGTGAGGAAACTCCTAGAATAATATCGTTTTCCATGATTTAATTGGGCATGAACGGGAACTAGGAACAGAACAATAGTAAACAGAATACTGACACAGTAATTAAAAGCCCCCAACAAAGAAAAGCCCGAGAACAGATGGCTTCTCAGCTGAATCCCATCAAACTTTCAAAGATGAATTAATGTCAGCATTCCCAAACTCTCAAAATACAGGGCTGGAGCAAACACTTGTAAACAGACTCTATGACGCTAGTGTCCCCTCACACCAAAGAGTGACAAAGACACCACAAGAAAACTACATGCATATTCAACACTGAAGCATATGCCCTCCACAAAGCACCAGCAAACTAAACTCCGTAATAAAGCAGAAATAGTATATATGGTTGCCGAGTAGGACGCATCCCTGGCATACAAGATATAAATCAATGTACTATATCAAAATGGCAAAAAAGTTTAAAGCCACATAATCATCTTGGTTGATACAGATAAAGTATTCTCTAATTCAGCATCCTTGATTTTAAAAATATCAGCAGCGTGGACATAGAAGGGCATTCCCGCAACAATATGAACATTAATGAAAATGCTTCCACTGACAGCATCCACTGTTGGGAAACAGAATCAGTTTATAGCCAGGAAATGACTGCTCCTTGACACTGACCTGGTGATGATATCTGGAGGGAATATCACATAAAAAGCCTCAGGCTGCAACAGCAAAAGTAATAAAATAGCAATAATTAATAATAATAATAATAATAACAATAATAAATGTGATTATAGTAAACTGAAAATATTCTATAGCCAAAAGGAAACAATAAAAAGAGAAGTTACAGACTTAGAAACAATGCAAGACATATAATTAATAAGGAGATAATATGAAATACACAAACAAGTCATACATCTTAATCACTAAAAACAAACAAATGGACTAAATACAAAGCAAAGATCCTGAGTAGATGTTCCCTCCAAAGAAGATGCAAGGTACCAAGAAGTATGCAGAAAGATGCTCAACATTATTTACCTGGGGAACTTAAGTTAAAATCAGGGTGAAATGTCACTTCTCATTCAGTCGGACACCTATGACCAAAGTCAAGAGAGAGGGCAGAGGATGTAGTCCAGTGGTAGGGCATTTGCCTAGGATGCCCAAAACTCTAGCTAGGTTCAATCCCCAAGACTGAAAAGTAAAAACAAAAAAGTCAAAAGTGTGAGAATATAGCTGTGAGTGTCTTATGTATATGTGAGTGTCTTAGAAAAACCAAAAACATATGGGCATGTTACCCAACCCCACCACCACCATAGTGACAGCTGCACCCCCATGCTCATAAAAGCATCTGTCTCAAAATATAAAAACAACCTGTCACTATCAATGGATGAATGGGTAAAATAATCAGGATATATATATTCATATATATATGAAAAGTATTGATAGTTAATAAGGAGGGAGACATTGTGTTAAATTTTATTAAGTACATGCAGAAATACAAATGTGGCACAGTCTCATTTATGTGTGGAATCTCAAAAATAAATAAATCAAACACAGAAAGAAAATTAGAAATTATAAGGAGTGGGAAATAGGAAATGTGGCAACGCAGGTCAGAAGACAAACCAGACTGGGCAGGTAAGGGACAGCACAGAGACTGTGTTTACAACAGCATGCTTTTGAGATTTCTGTTGAGTAAATTCCATCTTCCTACAAAACATAGGAATTACTCTATGAGATGGTGGGAATATCAGCTCGCTTCACTCTAGTAACCATCTTACTAGTTGTATCATATAACTTCATGTGAAATACCCTCAATACACAGAATAAGATTTGTCTAAAGACACTGAAATATGCACATCTGAGAATAATATGAAACATATAAGTTTCATGATTTGGAAACTGCTGCCAAACTTAGAGATAAAAATATTTTCTTTGCAGATAATTTGAACTTTTAAAACTACACGAATCTATATCAAGCAAGCACACACAAGATGAAGCGTCTCATGGAAGGTAACTATTGAGCAAACAGCAATCCCTGCTTGACAGGAGAAGACTGATTCCCTGGGTGGCATCATGAAATGACTGCATAGGTGATGTTGGCACACCTCTGGGGACACTGTACCTTACTGTGGCTGGGGACAAGGCCAATTTATATCTTGTTTCAACAGAACTGTGAATGGCTGAACCATCGCTGGCTCAGTGACCCAGACAGGAGTGGGGCTGTGTAAGGGGTTGTGGAGGGAGTGATCTGGCTCCCACCTCCCAGTGGATAGGTGGTGAAGGCACACAGCACCCTTCTGTGAGACTGAACTGTTCTCAGCCCAGGAAAAAAAGGAGTTTTTCTAGGTTACTAAGGTAACCAGGTTACTAAGGTTTTATATTAAACTCCCGGAGAGATAGGTCTTGTTTGCAAGTTTCCCTTAGTGACCTCCTTCCTACCCCCTGCGTCATCTGTATGAAATTGCAGGAATGGCTCTCATGCTTGGTTTTGACCCAGAATGCCTTTTGTTTTGTCTCTCTGTGAAGTATGTTTCTTATAAACACCATAGAGTTAAGTACTCGAATTTTAATAGGAGTCATTCTTTTCAAAGCCTTTTAAGGCAATACCTGGTATTATTTGCTTTACACATACCATGGTTGGTCCTTACTTCCTGCTGGCATCTTCTGTTTTCTTCTTCCTTTTGACAGGAGTTAGCTCTCTATAGTCAATAAAGGAATACGGGAAGCTAACTTGGCATGCAAATGTGAGGTCAAGGAGACAGTATTTTAATTAACAGCCAGGAAGACAATCCCAAGCTTGGAGACTGAGCACACCACCAGCAATGTTGGTGACTGGCAATGCCCATGGGGCTGACAAGAACCACAAGCAGGTGACAAGTCAAAGAAAGGGGAAAGAAAAGGGGTTCAGCATGTGACTACTCACCGATTTGGGTGACCAGCACATGAACAGCTCTGATCACCTCCTTGGAAACAGGCAGAGGGTATGGGCACACATACCCCAATATACTCAAACTCAGTATCCCCAGAGAGTTAGCCAGTCACAGTAGGCATTATCTCGGCCCCATAAACAAGCAGGGCAATGGATTCTCCCTCTCATGGGCCCTCATACTCCTGGAGGTTTCTCTCACTTTTCTTGATTTAAAAAGTTTAATCTCACTTTGCTCCTGTGTGTGTCCCAGGCTTTAATTATCATCAGTGTGAGACAAGGAGCTCAAGAGCCAGGGTCTCAGATGGATTCTGGGTGGCCATTGGTTGTCCAGTTCCTGAGTTTTTGAATTAAGCACATCCTTGGTAATAAGGGCTCCATCACATACTTTCTGTCCTTCCTTCTTGGAATGAGTCAAGTGCATCTGGTTCAAGTTCATTACATTAGTGATTATTTTCAGCTACATCTCTTTGTTGTACTTTCAATGAATGTATCTAGAGATGAAAATACTCTAATATCATCTGTCTACCTTCTGCTGCTCCAGCAGCAACACTCACTTATCTGTCCCAGGCCCAGGGTAGGTGATAGAGACATATTCTGTACACATGGGCCTTTCTTTGAATTCTGTTCACAACGAGCAGTGTTCAAAGTAACTGCAGAGCCAAGAAAATGGCATCACTTTCCCCAGGCTTAAAAAGGGCCCAGCTCTGTGGACACTAGAGTGGTGCTAGCGGGAAGTATGAGGTTAGAAGTACAAATAACAATAAGGATGACTGAGAAAGTCGTAAGGAGTCATGCTATTAACTATCTAGCTTATCTGTCTCTTTAATTGGACTTAAGACCTGATTAACAAAAGGAAAATCATGCTTAGTGCTGGAGACCTAGCCAACTGGGCCATGGATCTTGGAAAGGGACCTACAATCACCATTTTACAAAACCAACATCAACTTTAATTTCATTCTGGGTTTTCGTTCTTGTTCCTACATCAAAGTGTGGTCCTCACCCCTCATCAAGGAGACTTCTCTTTGCAACAGCCTGAGATCATTGCAGAAATCTACAACTTCAGAGTTGTGACTCCCAATCTCAAAGCATACATCTACAGTACAATTCCTGTAACTAAGGCCCAGGGATCATTGCAGAAAATGGGGTAGAAAGATAGTAAGAGCCAGAGGAATATGAATTTTTTATGAGACTGTATTTCCTAGTAATGTCAGAAGATACATCCAGAAAGTCTAGGCAAAATGCCCTCTTAAACATGAGCTGAACAACGCTGAACACCCATAGACATGCTAAAATGGACAAAGAAAATTCATGGTCCTCAACTGTAGACAAAAAACTATGAAAAAACAAAACAAAACAAAAACCCCAACCAACCAACAACCAACCAACCAAACAGAAAAGAAGCAACTAATGAAAGCTGAGAGCAGGAAAGATAGTGTTTCCTAAGGAAGAGTGTACCATTGGTTATTCAATATCAAATAGTTATCCCTAAAATCACACACACACACACACACACACACACACACACACACACACACACGCATGCACGCATGCACGCACGCCATCACCACCATGACCAGCAGCAGCTGCAGCAACAACAAAGTAAAAACAGGCCATAACTTTTAAAGAGAGAAAGGAGGGATAGGAGGAGTAAATCGAAGGTTCAGAGGGAGGAAAGGGAAGATTTTAAATAAAAACAACCCACTGTCCTGTGGAGAAATACAAACAAAACCAGAAAGACTAGAAAACAAGGAGGATCTGTTATGATCCTGGGACCATGAAAATATGTGAGCTTTCCTCTAGACCTAGTTCTAAACCTCACCAACATGTCACAAATGCTGCCCAAGTCTGGACCTTGTGATATCCACTGTGTAGAAGGATCCTCCATTACTGCCATTGCAAACTCAGTTGCTCCTGAGCCAGTCCTTGGGGAAGATTTGAGACCCTAGACAAGCAGCCTGGAGTGGATGTATGATTCTACACACTTTCTAGAATGAAATTCTCTAGCCCACAAGTCACAAAGAACCATACCAAGTCCAACTGGAAGAAAAGTAACCGTCATGGACAGGTGTGTCTGAATACGCAACAAACTTAACTAAAGAACATAGGTATTGGGCCACATTTTAAAGTGGCCAAAAAACCAAAACCAACCAAACAGTTAACCTCAAAATAAAAGTGCTGCCCTCAAAGGAGAATATTGGAAGAAGAAGACAATGCAAAGATTCTCATCTGGAGCAGAGTCCACGACCTTTCTCTGAAGTCTTTTGTATTCTCACAATCACCTAATTCAGTTCTACCCTCTTTGCTTTCCTTATTTAGACTCTTCACCTAAAAACATACCCCTCTGAATAATCAATAAAATACTCTGTGTAACCCAGAGAACATGAGACACTATTACCTACTTGTCTTGGAAAAGATGTCTCCACTACTCCAGGGGTGGGTTAATTCTTCCTATGCATTAGGACTCACAGCAATGCCTGCTTTTAGAAGTTCACAGAACTGATGTCTGAAACAGCAGGGCTCAGGCTGGCTCTGATGGCGAACACTTATCAGCACCATAATACCTTTAGGATTGAATCTATGTACTGTCAGAAAGAGGGACAAAAACAGCAGCAGAGATTTGCTTTCTCAAAACTCAGTCAAAATGACATTTATCCTCAATACTCCAGCCATATTAGAATGCTAGAATGAAAAATGCTAGACTCTGGAAGAATCAAATACATTCTTGGCAGCAGGCGAATAAACCCAAAGATCTCCAGAAAAATTACACGTAGGTATTCCTCAGGAGAGGATAAATTATAAAAACAGAAAGCCTAAAAGATGAACTGACAACTCAGGAATGAAACAGGGGGGAGTGTAAGGAAGATGAGAAACACGCAAGAATAATTGGGAGAAGAGCCACAGCAGAATATTACTAAGCCACAGGATAGCACAATCAGAGCCAGGGCACACTGAGTTAGCTTAGTGCCTAACACAAATGAAACAAAGATGAAAATACAGAGAAGAGGACAGAAATAAAAAGCAAGAAGGGATGAACCATCTTATAATTGACATTTCCAAAATAAAGGATCAGTAATGGCCATAGACATACCAGGAAATATAAGATCAAAGATGTGCCCACAAGAAGGGCAAGGTGAGACCAAGAGGGTGGAAGTAGGGCACTAACAGTGACACACCATATTACATCTTTCTGGAGCAACTGAACTGTAGGATTAAAGGAACAATAAAATGAGAAGGCTTTTCATTTTTAATAGGTAGTACATTTGATATTCCTGATTCTTTTCAAGTTTCAACTCATTGACACATGTAGAATTTTGTACTAAGTGCAAACATTTTCAAAATTCCTGAGACCTATCTCTCCCTAGGGGGAACTGGGGCAGAAGTTAAACATCTTAAGAGCACTGTTAAGTGCTGCTACATCACTCTGGATAGTAGCCTTTATTGGAAGCACTCTTTTACAGTGTTCTTCTTTCAAATAAACTAAAGTGTTGCAGGCCAGGGTGAGTTCACTCCCTAGGTTATAGCTGTTAAGACCCTCCTCCTGGTGCCTGGCTGCCCTAGTGTAGGCCTGTCAGCCAAGCAGTAGCATTCTCACGGGAGTACTGCCTGTTTTAGGCACTCCTGGATGTTTCCAGGAAGCTTGATGCTGAAGCACAACTCTGGTTCCCGAAGGCACAGGACCAGTCATGACAGAGTGGAAACAGCTCCTGCTTGACTTTTTGCCATCACAAGCCTAGGTGGACTCTGGATGAGCCTGTAGCCATTTTTCACTCAAGCCAGTGGAGGAAGCACTTCCCCGGGGTGGGGGTGGAGGTGGGGGTGGGTATGCAGCAGAAGGCCTGTGGTTGGCTCAAACATAGTTCTCCATTTGCATGAAGGTTGTCTTGATTGGTGCAAATGCCCTGGTTGTTCTGGCTTCCTAGATTTGGAAGCAAGCTCCTTCAAGGATTACAATAGCTGCCAAGTGCTTTCACAGAACAATAGCATCCAGTGCCCAGAGCCAAAGTCTTCTGAAGCCTGCAATAAAAATACTAATGTTCCTCCATCTGGCTAAAGGGTCACTATTATAATCCTTTCACACAGTAAAATCCAGGGCCCTATACCATTATTAGGAAATCCTCCAAACATTTCTGGAAGGAAGACAGGAGACTAGGAAACACCATGAACCTCTATTGGCCTCAGCTGGGGCCAAAGTAAAAAAAAGGAAGATGTTCTAACAGCATATAACTTCATGTATAAAATCATGTACCAATCACCCTTTGCAAAAACCCAAGGAAAAGATCCCCACTTCTACACCAAAAGAGTAGTGTTTTTTTTAGAGAAATGGAAGCAAAACATAATTCTGTTTAAAAATTACTGTAGCCAATGCCATATAACAGGTACCCAGCCAGATAATAGAATGTCCGTACTAGGGCCACTCACAGCCGTGTCTTCCCGTGGTGTGGGTCTTGGAGCAGCTTCTACACGTGCTCCCTTCAGGTCCCCCCTGCCTGTTAGGGAGGCTGCATTTATAACATCACAGCCCCAGACACTGGCAGAAACAAACTGGCAGGAAAGAGCCTGGTCCTGAGTAGAAGATGAGACTACTGATGATATCACAGGCACCATTCCACGTGCCTCGCAGGTGGTCAGAGACCAGCCTGATACATAAAGGCATGAGTACAAGGTCATTGAATAGTCAGAGAATTTACAGGGTTCTTAATCTGAAAAATCTTGATGAACAGCTATCACTCATCCCCCCACAAAACTTAACTGGAAGGAGCTTGCATGGTCTTACAGGGACAAAGGAGCCTTCTGAGAAGGCTCATAGTGAGCTCCCAGTCAGTATAATAAAAGAAACATACACAAAAGGCACATGCATACTCATTATGAATGAGAAATAAAACTGGCGTGCTTTGCAGATGATATGATTAAGCATCTTAAAGTATCTCTTCACAGAATAAAGACGGAATAGCAATTCATCATTGGAAGTAAGTCACCATTGAGTGGTATATTGTGCCAGTATTTAAAAGTACATTTCAACATATGAATAATAAATAATCGTGAGATAAAAAGACAAAAATGTGCAACAACAATAAATGCTGCCATTATTGTGAGTCTACCAGAAGTTTGCAAGATCTGTACAGCAAAAATTACAAATATTATAGAAGAAATCTTAAGATTTGTATAAAAGTATAGTTCAGGCCTATGGGCTAGGTGAATTAGTATGTCCAAATTCTCAAGTCTTTTCAAATTAAGTTATACACTAAGCAACAGAAATTACAATCTAAGAATTTATTTTTTAAAACCAACAAAGTGACTACAAATTTTAAATTGAAAAGGCCAGCTGTAGTCAAGGAAATGTTGAAGAAAAAAAAACTTAAGAGTTAATGATCAAGAACTACTGTAAACCTAGGACAATTTTTCAAAAGAAGAATTTGTTGAAAGGACACAGCCAGAATGGACAGAGAAAATAATAGAACCTCAAAAAGGGATCTACATATGTGTGACCTCTTCACTGTGCTAAGACAGCCATTGCAGTGAAGTGTGGAAAGGAAAATTGTTAACATATTTGCAGCTGATGAAAAAATGAAAGCATGGCACATAAAATCAAGTGTAGCTTAACCTTGCAGTCAACTAGGAAAGGCACTACAACAAAGCATGTAAAACAAAAATTTAAAAAAATCTTTAAGTATCACAAAATATGTTCTAAACTGTAATTTAGACATTGATAAATTACTCTACATTGAAATAGAGAAATTCTGTTCAATAAAAGAAACTGCTACAAGAATAGGATGGGATAGATACCCCCCAACACACACACATATACACTTCTCCTGAATTGGTCTCTTTTTATAGATTTGAGAGCCTCATAAATATGACGTGTAAAAAAAGTTCCTGCATCAGTGTGCATGTTTCCTTTCTGTTCCTGTGATAATCACAATGCCCAAAAACAACTTATGGGAATAAAGGGTTCTAATCCATTATTGAGGAAAGTTGGGGCAGAAAGTGAAGGCAGGAACCTGGAGCACTAGCCATGAAGGGATGATGCTCACTGGATCAATGTGCACAGCTAGATTTCTAATACAGCCCAGGCCCACCTTCCTAGGAAAAGCACTGCACACATAGACTGGGCTATCTATATTAATTAACAATTGAGAAAATGCTTTACAGAGATCCAGGATTGTAGTATCCAGTATGTACCTTAACTAAAGAGAAGAACAACATTGAGAACAGACCAACAGGCCTTTGGCAGACCCCCAAACTCCAAATGGATATCTTTCCCAGGTGAGACAGGAGCGCACAGTGTGGGAAAATCTTGTGCCCAACTCCAGGACACTTCGTTAAAACTTGGGGAAAATTCTGGGCCTTGTGCCCACAGGGCCTCAACTTCAGGCCTTCCAGTACCTGGGAGGTGCAATTCCAACCACAGGAACCCACTATCACTGATTGAAGACTTTCCAGGTACCCCATCTGTAGCTCCAACTTCAGAGCTTCCTGTGGAGTAGTTATGGTCAGGGAAAGAGACACATAGCTCCTACCTCAGGTGTCCACAATCACAACTGTGTGGTGGAGATGGTCAGGGTACCTCAGCCCTTCCCATGGAGGAATGGAAACATTCTGATCCATCCATGGGCTCTCCAACTCAATGAGCACAGGGTCTCAACACATTGCCTGAGTACAGGTGCTGGGCATTGGGACCATATTGACCTAGGAGCAAGAAAGCTAGTAACAATATGGCCAACTCTGGGTTTCCATTTCTCCAGAGGAGGGTCTTTGTACTCCTGAGGGGCTGCTCTCAATGGTCAGTGAAGGACACCAGAAACTACCACACAATGCCAGAGACAGCCAGATGGCTAAAGGCCAGTGTAAAATACAAACAACAAAAGCCAAAATAATATGGCATCTCCAGAGCCCAGTTATTCCAATGCAATTATCCCTAGAGACCCTAACACAATTCAAATATAGAAAATGACCTTAAACATTTCACTACTAAGATGACAAAGTAGGAAACAAGTAAAACCTGTAAAGAAATACAAGAAGAAACAGCCAAAACCAGAGGGAGGCCTTTAGAGAGGCCATGACAGAGGCCTATAGAGAAGAAATGAAAAAAATCACTAGGAGAATTTCAGAAAAATGCAAAGAATCAGGTGAAGGAATTCAGTAAAATGGTTCATGAGCTGAAGATGGAAATGGAAACAACAACAAAAGCACAAACTGGGGAAATCCTGGAAAGAGAGAACTTAAAGAAGAAAAGAGGAACTGCAGAGGTAAGCATCAACAGAATGCAAGAATTGGAGGAAATAATTTCAGGTGTAGAAGATACAATGGAAGAATTTAATGTAACCATCTAATAACATGTTAAATCTAAAAAGTTCCTGCCCTGAAACATCCAAGAAATCAAGGACACCATGAAAAGACAAAACGTAAGACTTATAGGACTCAAAGAAAGAGAAGATTCCAAGCTCCAAGGTCCAGAAAATATTTTCAACAAAATCATAGAAGAAAATTTCCCCAATCTCAAGAAAGAGATGCCTATAAGCATACAAGAGGCCTACAGAATACCAAATAGACTAGACCAGAAAAGAAAATCCTCCCACCACATAATAATCAAAACACTAAATCTACAAAACAAAGAAAAACATTAAAAGCTGCAAAGGGAAAAGGCCAAGTAACATATAATGGCAAACCTATTAGAATTATACCCGACTTCTCAGCAGAGATCATAAAAACCAGAAAGGCTAGGCAGATGTCTTTATAAAAAAAAAACCCTAAGAGACCACAGATGCCAGACTACTACACCCAGCAAAAATTTCAATCACTATAGATAGAGAAAACAAGATATTCCTTTAGAGAATCAAATTTAAATAATATCTATGCTCAAACCCAGTACTACACAAGAAACTAAAATGAAAACTCCTACCCAAGGAGGTTAACTATACCACAAAAAATACATGATACAAACAGCTTTGCTACAGCAAAATCAAAAGTAGACAAGCATACAAACACAGCTCTGCAAGCAAAACCAAAATAAAAGTTTCTAACAGTCACTGATTATTATTGTATCTCAGCATTAATGGTCTCAATGCTCCAATAAAAAGATACAGACTAAGAGAATGGTTATGTAAACAGGATACATCATTCTGTTGCATACAAGAACCACACCTCAGCCATAAAGATAGACATTACCTGAGAGTAAAAGGCTGGGAAAGGGTTTCCCAAGCAAACAGACCCAAGAGCCAGATTGAAGTAGCCATCCTAATATCTAATAAAATAGACTTTCAATTAAAATTAATCAAAAGAGATCAGGAAGAACACTTCATACTCTTCAAAGGAAAATTCCACCAATATAACATCTCCATCATCAACATCTATACCCCAAACACAGGAATACCCACATTCATAAAAGAAACATTACTAAAGTTTAAATCACACATTCAACCCCACATATTAATAGTGGGAGACTTCAACACCCCACTCACCAATGGACAGAACACTGAGGCACAAACTAAATTGAGAAATAATGAAAAATAGATGCCATGAATGAAATGGACCTAACAGACATCTACAGAACTTTTCACTCAAACACAAAATAATATACCTTCTTCCCAAACCTCACGGAACCTTCTCCAAAGTTGAACATATTGTTGGTCACAAAGCAAGCCTCAACAGATACAAGAAAAATGAAATAATGCCCTGTCTTATCAGACCATCATGGACTAAAGCTGAACTTCAAACAACAGTAGAAATAACACACACACACACACACACACACACACACACACACACACACACACATGGAAACTGAACAATGCTCTATTCAATGACCACTGGGGCAGGAACGAAATAAAGACAGAAATTAAAGACTTCCTAGAATTCAATGAAAATGAAGGCATAACATACCCAAACCTATGGGACACAATGAAAGCAGTGTTAAGAGGAAAGTTCATAGCAGTAAGCACCCTCCTAAAGAAATGGAGACATCTCATACAAGCAACTTAATGGAACACCTGAAAGCCCTAGGAAAAAAAGAAGCAGACACACTTAAGAGGAGTAGAAGGCTGGAAATAATCAAACTCAGGGCTGAAATCAATAAATTAGAAACAAAGAAAACAATTGAAAGAATCAATGAAACCAAGAGCTGGTTTTATAAGAAAATCAATAGATAAACTAATCCTTAGCCAAACTAACTAAAAGACAAAGGGAGAGTCTCCAAATCAACAAAATCATAAATGAAAAGGGAGACATAATCACAGATACCATGGAAATCCAAAGAATCATTAGGTCTTACTTCAAAGCCTATATGGCACAAATTTTGGAAATCTAAATGATATGGAGAATTTTCTTGATAAATTCCACTTATCAAACTTGAAGCAATATCAGGTAAACAGATTAAATAGTTCTATATCCCCTAAGGAAATAGAAGCAGTCATGAAAAGACTTCCAACAGCAGCAGCAGGAGCAACAACAACAACAACAAAGCCCAGGGCCAGTTAGATTCAGTGCAGAATTCTACAAGGCTTTCGAAGAAGAACTAATACCAATACTCCTCAAGGATCATTACCAAACTCATTCTATAAAGCCACAGTCAGTTTATATCTAAGCCACACAAAGACCTAATAAAGAAAGAGAATTTCAGACTTCATCTCAGGTATCAATGTCAACCGCCATATAAACAAATTGAAAGAAAATTTTCCATATGCTGAAAAAGCATTTGACAATATCCAACACCCACTCATGTTAAAAGTCTTAGAGATATCTGGGATGCAAGGCACATACCTAAACATAGTAAAGCTAATATACAGCAAACCTATAGCCAACATCAAAGTAAGTAGAGAGAAACTTGAGTCAATTACACTGAAATCAAATGCTGTCTGCTCTCTCTATATCTCCTCAATATAGTACTTGACGTCCTAGCTAAAGCAATAAGACAACTAAATGAGATCAAGGGATACAAATCGGAAGGAAAGAAGTGAAAGGATCACTATTCATGGATAGTATAATAGTATACATAAGTGACTCCAAAAATTCTACCAAGGAACTCCTAGAGCTGACAAATGCCTTCAGCAAAGTGATTGGATAAAAAAAAAATTAACTAAAAAAAAAAAAAAACCCAGCCCCAAAAGCAAGCAAGCAAACAAACAAACAAAACCCAGTAGCCTTCCAGTATACAAAGCACAAACAGGCTGAGAAAGAAATTAGTGAAATAACACACTTCACATAGCCACAAATAATATAAAGTATCTAGGTATAACTCTAACCAAGCAAGTAAAAGAATTATATGAAAAAAACTTCAAGTCTATGAAGATAGAAATTGAAGAAAATATCAGAAGATAGAAAGACCTCCCATGCTCATGGATCAGAAGGATCAACATAGCAAAAATAGCCATCTTACCAAAAGCAATCTACAGATTCAATGCAATTCCCATCAAAATACCTACACAATTCTTTACAACCTTGAAAGATCAATTCTCAACTTCATATTGAAAAACAGAAAACCCCAAATATCTGAAAGAATCCTGTACAATAAAAGATGCTCCGGAGGAATCTCTATCCCTGATCTCAAGCTGTACTATAGAGCAATAGTAATAAAAAATGGCATATAAATAGGCTGGTTGCTCAATGGAACCAAATCAAAGACCCATAAATAAGCCCACATAACTATTGATACTTCATTTTTGACAAAGAAGCCAAATACATACAATGGAAAGAAAGACAGAATCTTCAACAAATGGTGCTGGTCTAACTGGATGGCTACATGTAGAAAAGTGCAAATAGACTCTTACTTATCACCCTGCACAAAATTAAAGTCCCAGCAAATTGAAGATATCACCATAAAACCAGACACACTAAATCTGTTTGAAGAAAAAGTGGAGAAGAACCTTGAACTCATAGGCATAGGAGACAACTTCCTGAACAGAATGTCAACAGCTCAGGCTCTAAGATCAGATCAACAATTAATAAATGGGACCTCATGAAATGGAAAAGCTTTTATGAGGCAAAGGACACTGTCAACAGAACAAAATGACAGCCTACAGACTAGGAAAATATCTTCACCAACCCCACATCTGACAGAAGGCTAACATCCAAAATATATAAAGAACTCAAGAAATTAAACACCACCAAACCAAATAATCCAATTTAAAAATGGGTTACAGAAGTAAACAGAGAATTAACAGAGGAGCATCAAATGGCTGAGAAACACCCAAAGAAATGCTCAACATCCTTAGTCATCAGGGAAATGCAAATCAAAACAACTCAGATTCCATCTTACAGCTATCAGAATGGCTAAGATAAAAAAAAAAAAAACCTCAAGTGACAGCACATGCTGGCGAGGATGTGGAGGAATGAGGAACACTCCTCCATAGCTGGTGGGAGTTCCTCCATAGCTAGTGGGAGTGCAAACTCGTACAACCACTTTGGAAATCATTCTGGCTCTTTCTCAGAAAACTGGGAATAGTGCTACCTCAAGACCCCCGCCAAACCACTTCTGAGAATATACCCGAAAGATGCTCCATCATAAAAGGACATTTGCTCAGCTATGTTCATAGCAGCTTTATTTGTAATAGCCAAAATCTGGAAACAACCTAGATGTCCCTCCACTAAAGAATGAATAAAAAAACTGTGGTACATATATAATGGAATACTATTCAGCAATGAAAAACAAGGAAATCTTGAAATTTACAGGCAAATGAGCAGAACCAGAAAAGATCATCCTTTCCTGGTGTGTGTGTGTGTGTGTGTGTGTGTGTGTGTGTGTGTGTGTGTGTGTGTGTGT
>OU015742.1:128443065-128454991 GCA_907169655.1 Acomys percivali
TCTCTCTCTCTCTCTCTCTCTCTCTCTCTCTCTCTCTCTCTCCCCCCTACCTTCCTCCCTCCCACTATCTTTCTCCCTCTTTTCCTTCCTCCCTCATCTTCTCTCCCTCTGTTTCCATAGAGACCTCCAAAGCTTATACTATTCACAGTTGCATGCTTCCAGATCAAAGCAACCCCTGTTCTAAGGAGTGACCAGTGTAAAGCCTACAGCTGCCCCTCACCTGCAGCTATCCTATGCCACTCTCCTCACACTCTAAAACTAGACAGCATTTTCTCCTGTGATCACCTAACAAGGAGGTTAGGGAGCAGAGCGGCAACTAATCTCAGGATCATCCCTTCACAGAGAAGCAAACTGCTCTACTGAGAAAGTGGAAATATGCTAAGTTTACCAGCAGTCATATGTCTGACTGAAGACCACTGACTGCACAGGCTTAGGTTGTGCCAGTGCAGAAATGGTCCAGAGACCAGAGGCAATGGTTAGTTCTCAGCCTGTGTAGGCTTCAGGAGGCCTGGTGGCCAAGACAAAAGGGAGGAGGGGACATAAAGATGTTCAGATTAGGAGATCATAGACGTTTTTCTAAGAATGACCGACTGCCCACTGTGTTCTTGTACTTTTACAAAATGCTGCCTTTAGTACTGTGTCTGCTCCCTTGGGGGAAAAATAGCAAGGCCTTTTTTTTTTTATTTCTCTGGTCTCAAGAAAACTAGAACATCTGTCCGCACATGACTCAAAAACTCATTCCAGCCAGCCAGTCATAGGCACAGCAGTTCCACCTCTTCTTCTACTGCTTTAGAGCAGTAGTGGAGGAATACGAAGGTCCCTCCCCATCACCAGGAGAAGAAGCCCAGTGGAGGCCACCATCCAGGCCTGGCACTATCATCTCCATCCAGGGAAGTGATGTGGAACCAGCCAGTTTGCATATGATGGCACAGTCCAGGAGCAAAACAAATAAGATTCTTCAGTTTTCTTTGACTTGTTTTTGCATTTCTGGGGGTGGAGCCTAGACCATGCATATGCTAGACAAGCATTGTATGCCTGACTCTAATTAAAAACAACAAACAAACAAACAAACAAAAAAAACTTTATCTGGGTGTGGTGGTGCACACCTTTAATCCCAATACTCGGGAGACATAGGCAGGTGGATTGTTGTGAGTTTGAGGCCAGCCTGGTCTACAAAGGGAGTCTAGGATAGCCAAGGCTACACAGAAAAACCTTGCCTCAAAAAAACAAAAACAAAAACAATAACAAACAAACAAACCTTTAAAATTGTCTGGGCATAGCTTAACTATGATGTGAAAATGACTCACTTCCACACAAGAGGAACATAAAACAGAAAACTTCATTTTACTGCATCTCAGTGGCCCCAGCTCAGGCTTTTATATTCCCCAGTGGCTGCTGTTTCTGGATTGGTTCCTTATTACCTTTGGCTTTCTCCTTTTATCTTTTGTCTCTTCTCTTCCCTGTATGCATATTAATCACTCATTTTCCCAGCTCTTGTTTCTCAACGTCTAAAACTCTACCACCACTCAGACTGTGCCTAAAGCTCAGACACTTACCTGGAAGAAAGGGAGTGAGAAAAAATAAGAGAAGGACCATTTCCATGCACAAGGCCATTGGGTAGAGTTCTGAGAGCCCTTTGCTCATCTGGAGCATCACCTGTCACATTTACACTCTAACCTGTCTGGTTTTAAATCGTGTCAAGTGCTAACATGCACTAAGCACCTGGCCACCAAGGAAACAGAGTGAAGTGTCTCTGATATTAGACATTTATCAGGCAGGGACCAATAGCCATGAAGCTCACACACTAGTCACCTTCCAAGTATTACCTGTAGCCTGGAAAAGATATCCAGATGGTTAAACTGGATGATTAATGTCTTCCCCATCTGAGGCTGAGAGGGACATACTTATGTACCCAAGGGAACCTGAGGTGCATCTTCAGACACTAGAACTATAAGTGACCAGACGGTCCTGTCTCCTCTCTGAAACCTTTGTCACAATTAGGTAGCTGAAACACCATGCACAGAACAAGACTTCAATTAGTTCATTTGTAAAATCAGAGCCAAGGGAGGAACATAAAATGTGTGCATGTGGTTTCTGTACCTATCACTTTCTTGATTTAGCTATGATCATTACTGAATAGAAACACTCATAAAGCAAGCTAATAAAATCTCATGAAAAACTTCCTTTTTTGGTGAGATGTTGTTACATATGAGAATTTCCCCCATAGTTAGAGACAATTGTGGAGTTTCTATACATTATTTTTAGTTTTAAGGAAAACTTGTATGTCAAAAATACATGTTTTTCATGCCTAATTTTATCCAACCCCTTTCAGCATTAACTTTAAGAACCACAGCTCAATCACTTTTCCTTGATGTTTCCCTGAACCACCCAATAACTTGTACAACTACCAAGGTGCTACCCACAATACTCCAAGAGTTTAGGCTTCATAAAGAAAAAGCAGCAACTCTGATTATCACCTGTGGCTCTGAGATGGTTATGGGAATTTGTTCACTCCTTCATGTCAAGTTTCTTTTTTAAATTTTATTTATTATAATTTATTTACATTACATCCCTGATTGTTATCCCCTCAATCTTATCTTCCTGTTCCCACCCTCCCTCCTCTTTGTGTCAAGTTTCTTATAGGTGGCTTTCTTTGCTGGCGGTTACAGACAGACTGAGCTGAACGCAAAATGAGTGTAGATTTTGTTAACTGAACAGATGGCTCCTCGATCACAAGGGGCTTATGTGAAATCAAAACCCACATTATTTCATTAGGAGACACATTTCTGTGCTAGGGGCATCCTCTCCACAGACAGGGCAAGGGGCTTGGATCTTCTCAGATGCCTAGAGTTCTAATGTGGTTTTCTAAACAAGCCCCCGTGTCAGAAGGTTGATTCCTATAATATTAATGATTATCTTATGCAACACAGAAACCATTCAGCCAAAAGTCAATGGAATTTGCCCATGTTTAATATGCATTAGCAAAGCATCTTAATCTTTAATTATGAAAATGGTCTTTCCCTACTGTTGTTCTTTGGTGTTTAAAATAATGAGAGAGTGAGTGGAAATCAAAGAACTATACTAATTTTCTGTCATTTCTTAATGTAGACAAATTATTACCTAGTACTAATTAATATTTTAAGGACGATTTCTATAATTGCTTCCATGTACCTCCATCTCTTTAGTGACTGTAAATTATGTTCATAAATTACCCATATGGTTGCTCAGTTAATTATCTGTGTGAAATGACTTTTTATTGTAGCAGTCTTGATAGTACATGGTATTAAACCCATTCAGAAGTTTATTCTTTAATTCAGTAATGCATAGTTGTCTTCTGTATGTGGGAATACATGATTAAGCATGTGGGCTATAGGGAAATGCATCTCCGTGGAGCCTTCTCCCAATCTTGGAAGACAGAAGGGCTTCTGTCATCTGACCCCTCTGTGCCCACCTCAGCAGCCACTGCAGTTTCCACCAAGTAGAAGAGAGATCTCTTTGGCATCCCACAAGTAAAAATGTTTCTGACAATATCTTTGAAAAAGCCTTAAAGGTCATTAGGAGAGCATATGATGTCATCCATCACCTGATTCAAGGACATACCAGGGAGACTAATCTCAGGACACATCTACTCACATGTGCTAAACAAACAAACAGTCAAGGAGTATTTTAATCTATGCACACAGATTACAGTTCTCTGGAGCTCTGTCCATGGATTGTCAATTGTAAAGGTCCAGAAAAAGGTTGGGAGCATCCTGTAAAGAAAAATGAATCTTATGACATGTGGTGAGATGCTCCTTGGGGGGGCAGAAACTGTGTCTTACACATCACTGCTCTTGTGACCTGATGTTTTATAGAGTCCAGTTTCAAGACAAGATGCAGAGGCCAGCTTGAAGAACTCCCTACCAATCATGCCTTAGACAGTTTAATTATTATAGGTAATGGTGATTATAATTGTAACATGTTTATTAAACTAAAAAACGTGTATACTTACTGATACACACAAAGTAAAGAGAAAGGCAGAGAGACAAACTTTAGGATTACCACGGCAGTAGGGGGCCTGGCACCACATTCTGCTATGGAGACTCATGACTGAAGAGACAAAATTGGATCTGGGTGAAGCTCAGTGTGGAGCATTCAGGCAGCCTGGGTGAGCCCTGGTTGCATCCCCAGCAACACAGAGAAACACACAAAAGCATAGAATTAAGCTCCAAGCTTGAATTTTAAAGAGAAACTGCAGGAATCCTAAGCTGATGAATGAATGCTACTGAAACATAATAGAAAAATGTGTTTCTATCAGATTCTGTGAAATAATTGATTCAGAAAGAGTCATAAAAGGTAACGCCAATAAGGGACTGAGTGTTAATAAACATTATTCATGCTGCCTACAAGGACTGCTTAAGGCGGGCGATAGATAATAGATGATAGGTAGATAACACCATATAGATAAGAAATTATAGATACATGATAAAGACATGGATGCAAAGAGGTATGGAAAAGAGGGAAGGCATGGAAAGGCAGGACAGAGAGGAGAAGAGAGAGTTCATTAAGTGTGGGAACTCTGTGGGTGATTCCCAATCAAATCAGACTCTCAGCAAATGAACATCAGTACATCCTGAGAAAGATGTAGATGAAACACATCACATTTACATATGACTTTCACTAGTTTGGCAGAGACAAAACAAAATACAGATAAATAGAATAATAGCCTAATTTTGGAAGGTAAGTAATAGATATATGGGTGTTTATTGGCCTACACTCTTTCATTTCTGTGTTTTAGAAAACATTCATTGCTACAAATTGAGAGACTGATGGTGGGAGCCAGTGTGTGGATTGAGCTCCACACAAATTGTGTGGCTAGGGATAACTACTAGATTTGGAACAAAGCTCTTATGCCAAGACATTGTTGGAACTCTGAAATCCCAGACATGTCACTCTGAGGCTGTACTGCAGGTGGCCACTCAACTGAGGTAGGTTGGTCACTAAATGGTTAGTTCTGGAGGGGGGTGAGATGTGCAGGAGAAAAGGCACAGCCTATGGGCTCAGAAGGGCCAGGTCCACATCCCATTCTCTATTACCGACAGCATTCTGCCCCAGTAAATAACCCTGCATCTACCTACCTGTATGGATCCCATCATAACCTGGCCTCACCTTTTACTTCCCACTTCACTCCCAACACTTAGAAAGCCATGGATATGGTGACAGTGGCACCTGATAAGTTGTTGGTTTTGAGAAGAAACTCACACCTAAGTCATATGCACTACCTTCTATGTCTCGTGGTGTTTTAGAGAGTATGGATGTCGCTGCCAGCCTGCAGCTCTCCAGAGTCTCCTTAAATGGAACTACCACCCATTTGAGCCTGCCTGATCCTGCTGTGGTCCCAGAAGCACTGCTAATAGAGAAGTCTATATGGTAAACAGTCTGTGAGTACTCAGTCAGATTCCAAGTATGTCTACTATGGCTTCCCAGATCAAGTCTGTAAACTCCGCAGTCCTGTCACTCGGGCCCTCCCTACCCTCTATTCACAACACGCAAAATCATTTTTCCATATTTTATAGCATATCTGTGGCTTTTCCCAGCTAACCTCTCCTTATTTATCAATTTACAGGTAAACTAATTTTCTACTTAACTCCAACTGGTGTCCTATCTGTTCTGTCACACAACCACTGTCAGGTTAGTGTCCATCTCAGATCATTAGGCTCTGATCCATACATGCTCAGCACTAGCTAAAGATCAAACTATGTCCTGTTTCTTCAAGAATCTCCAAGACTAGAGACCTGAGCATTGTGCTTTTAGCTTCCTTTCTTATCACTGAGACAAACCAATTGGGACCATGCTGTGTGTACAACAGTCTCTGCATCCCCTAAAACATTTTTGCTCATGGTCACCTTGAAATATGCTCCTCTGAGACTGACTTCCTGAAGTGCTGACTGGCCCTGTGGACCCCACACAGGTAAGTTATATACACTTTGAGGGATGATGGGATCTATCTATCTCCTTAGCTGCTATCCCTGCATCCCATGCCCAGCTGAGGGTGAAGGGAGGGTTTGACAGGAAAGTCAATTAGAATGTGAGAGAAGTACACTGCTCTTGGGCCTTTGCCAACTCTTCTACAGAATTCTGCCTCCATGTGTGTGCTTTATGACCCACACTGATGCAACTCTCTGCAACATCAAAGCTGTGATCAGTTTTCTGCACATGTGTGTGGAGCTTACTCCACTATATGGGGTATGCACAGCTCTCATTTCTATTCATCCCTGGTTTCCAGGCTTTCTCCTGATGCAGTCTCTGATTGGTCTAAGAATCATTCCCCCAAAGCCCCCTACCTCTTTTGGCAACACTGACCATTTCCTTGGTAAAATGAACAGTACTTACTAGCTAGCTACTGAGATACTTCAGAAACTAGCTATCTTTTTTTTTTTTTTTTTTTAATAAGTTAGGGAGAATTTTATTAAAGTCTAGCCATCACTTTGAATTTGCCCATTTTTAAAAGATTATTACTACTGCTGTGTTTTATATATCATGAAGACTTATCATTGGAATATAATAATATAAAATTTTAATATTATTCTGACATAGTTATCCCTTAATTATTAGGAAACATGCTCCATTATTTCCAGAAGCATTTCTTACAGCTAAGCTCTACTTCATTTGACATTAACAAAGCTATTATACTTTTCTTGTTATTTGCATAAAGCATAGTTGCTTATTATTTATTTATTTATTTATTTATTTATTTATTTATTTTTACTTAATTTATTCTTGTTACATCTCTATGGTTATCCCATCCCTTGTATCCTCCCATTCTCCCTTCCCTCCTATTTTCCCCTTATTCCCCTCCCCTATGACTGTTCCTGGGACCGAGGGGAGGACATCCTATTGGGACTCTAGATGAGAGAACAATGGGAGAATAGCAATGTAGAAGGATCCAGTGGGTCCTAGAAACCTACAAGTAGAACATTATGATAGGCAGATTTGGGTCATGGGGTCCCGCTCAAACTAAGGCCCTAGTCAAGGACAATACAGGCGGTAAAATTTAAACCCCTACCCTGATCTAGCCCATGGACAGGACAGTCTCCACACTTGAGTGGAGAGAGGGATTTGACTTTCTCAAGTACTCTGGTGCCTCACATTTGACTATGTCCCCTGGCGGGGGAGACCTAGTGGCACTCAGAGGAAGGACAGCAGGTCACTGAGAAGAGACTTGATACCCTATGAGCATATACAGAGGGAGGAAACTAGCTATCTTTAATGGGAGCTTTAAAAACATTGTGAATTAACCATTTTTGAGTTATTATATACCTACTTATCACAAGTAGGAATTAATAGACGCTCTTTGTTGAAATGTATAGTTTGCCAAAGATCTTATTGACAACAAACAGCCATTCATTTATTGTGCAGACATCAAGAAGTTAGGAAGACATCAACAGACCTTGTAGAGAAGCCAGGACACAGCTAAGGGTGGTGTGGGTGGCTCTCTTCAGGATCTTAGCCCTAAGGGAGCATATTTAGAAACACAAACTGCCTGGAACAAGACACACTGTGTCACTATGCCACATGATTACAATGTTTCATTCACAGAATATCAACTCTGTAGCCTGAATTTGAAGATTGGAGCAATCTCTGTGTCTGACACCCAGCTGTGTGTGATGACTTGCCCTTACCAAGAGCAGCTCACAGCACGGAGGCCAGGAAGCAGAGAGAGAATGCCTGTGCTTCATGCTTTCTTCTTTTCAAACCCCTGTACTCCATCTAGGCCTTCAGCCCATAAGAGGGTGCTGGAAATCCTCTCTGGAAACTCTATCAGACAGAACCACAGGTACACTTCACTGATCTTCTGGACACATCTCAGTCCAGTTGAGCTAAGAATCAAGATTAACCTCACAAGCCTGCCCCTTGTCCATGTGGTAGTTTATAACCTTAACAGGCCCAACAGTGTCTATAAGTTTACATTTAAACTTGGCTCCAACACGGGAGCCAATCTAATCTTTGAGTGCCTGCTAAACCTAAAATTCAAGAAGAGATGCTTCTAGTATTTGATGCTATCCACGTTTCTATTTGAAATATGATAAACGAGGGCAGGAAATGGGGACTAAACTAAAACCCAGATGTGAACATTCTGTAGCTCTGCTCCTTGTCTGGGGTTCTCCTGGTCATCCATTCCATGCCCCAGGCATCCTGAGGCCTCCACTACATCATCCATGTCACTCTCATAGATTTACTTATTGCATTCTCACGGGATGCTTGCAGGGACTCAAATCTCACTACACATCATCTGCCCTTCTGACAGGCCTTCCTTAGAAATCTTGGCAGATGCATTATTAACCTGTAACTCCTGCACGCTGTCTACTTGGAGAGCCAGCGCTCTGTGGGTAAGACCCTGCCAGCTCAATAAATGGGTGGACATTTGAAACATGGCTCCAGCTTCTGAGTTCCTGAGTGGTTGACCCTGGTGAAGTAAATCCTAAGGAGACAACTTCCCACATATCTCTGTCAGGAAGGTGTTCTGGTGGGACTCAAGAGAAAATCTTATAAGTGGGTCTGCACACATATAGTTTGAGGCAGAAAACACATGCCTAGCCTTATAGCACTAGTCATTTAGAAAACTTAGCTCCAAATAAGACAAACCATTCAACATCTTAAAACCTGTTTGCTTTCAGGCTTCCCCTCCTACTATTTACAGCCTAAAATGTGACTCTGACAGTAATCATCTGCTTACGCTATATATAAACTCAATATCTGAATGAGTGTTGCTGTTCCAATTACCCACCTCATGCTACAAAGTGAGGTGATAATTATGAGCCAAAGTCGAAGTGACCTAACATCTGAGGTCCACAGAGACCACATAAACAGTTCTCCCACAATTTCATAAACATGTCCACTCAGAGATTCTTCTAATTAGCTACAAAAATAGCCACTATGACACAGCACTGGCTCTAAAATTCAAATTCACTTCAACTCAAATTTTTATATTTGTTATTATTATTACTATTATTATTTTGGTGGCTCTGGAATGCTAGATAAACAATTTGCCACTGAGATACAGTCATAGTCATTTTTGTTTTATTTTTCTTTCTCTGTTTCCTAAGACAAGTCCTCACCCAGTAATACTGTATGACATGGAATTCACAACGCAGTCCAGGCTGGCCTTGAACTTGCATCAGTATTGTTGCATCTGTGCCTTGAGTGCTGGGATTATAGGTGTGTGCCACTATGCCTGGGTCAACATTCATGTCTTAAGAGCTCCCTGAGTTATCTCTGAAACAGTGAAAGCTATGCTATATCCCCAGATGGATGCCTAAGCTTGGGCACAGTCCATAGAGATCAAGTGAGCTGGCAACCTCTCAAAGCAGGCAATTCCATGTCCCCCTCACCGTTCTAAGCATCCAGCAGTCACAGCCGCGCTTACTGCTGTTTGCTGTTCAGGACAAGGATGTGAGAAACACAGGGACAGGAGTGAAAATGAGATCATAAAACAGAGGCATTATTCATGCCTGTTTGCCATGTCTCATCTCTGTTGTAAAAACCTCATCCTTGTGAAAGTCTGTCTTCTTGTTGTAGATAGCAAGACTCTAGCAGAAACCCTTCCAAGGCAGACAGCTGTACCCAGACACCAAGCCAACAGGGCACTGAGATTTTGGACTCTGCTACTGTTAAATCACACACCTGTACTCTACACACTTTCTATATATCAAGAGGTATGTTATGGTTCCCTAGGAAATGTCTCATCTGTATTCTGCTGCGTGCATTTTAATGAGCAAAACACTTCACAATCACCACCCGATAACTGCTACTCTTCCTGGGACTTGTTATGTATTTTTAAGTAAATACATCTGTTCTTCATTTCAAATGGGATCACAGCAGTCGGTCAGACTTGTTAAGAAAGCCCGTGCATTGCTGTTTCCATGCCTTGTCACTGTATGATTCCAGTCACAGTCTTAGGGTTTGCTTTCAGCATTGCAGGACTCAATATCTGCCCTCTGCCGCTTCCACTTCCCCCCATGGCTTCAATTAGCATACTATTTTTAAGATCTGCATGACATGGGAATTTGGATCACCCTGGAAGCTCATCAGGAATTAACATGTGAGAAAGAGCTTCAGGAAGAATCAGCTAATGTCCTTTCAGCTATGGAGAAATGAAACTGCCCCATCTGAGCTAGAGTAGATAGATGCAAATCAATCACCAGCTGCCAGCTCTCCCTTAGGTAATATGCAAAGACACCAATGAGCACAGTAGGATACATGCTCATTGGTCCAAGGAGTAGATGGGAGAAAAGAAGAATAGCAAATCATAATAGGAAAGAAATCCACTCATGCTTCCTTCTGAAATGATCCTCCCAACATGCAAAAATAAAACCGATGACTTAAACATAAATTTCTCTGTTGATATTTTTACTTTCTTTTAATTTATTTTAGGTTTATATGTGTTGGAATTTTTTTTTTTTACCCTTTGTATATGTATGTACACCATATGACTGCCTGGTGCCTGCCAAGATTGGAGGAGGGCAAAACTCCCTCAAATGAGAGTTACAGATGGTTCTAAGCCATCATCTGGGTGCTGGGAATTGAACCTGGGTCTTCTGCAAGAGCAACAAGTGTTCTTAACCATTGAGCCAGCTTTCCAGCTCTTCCTTGATATTTTAGAAAAGGGGTACAAACTCCTTACCTTTAGTTTTATACTAAGATATCATATAAAAGAGATACTGATTGGAGATAGGAAGGGTGATTTTTACCTTACATTACAGAGGCACATTTGCACTTCATATTGTGTAAGGAAATCTGAAGGCTCATGTTATAAATAGCTCAGCAGGTCCATACCATAAGTTTCAGAGACAAGGATGACCACCGGACTAGAGGGACAAGACTAAATTTTAGAATGATAAATTATTATCATCTCCATCCTCTGACGTCTGCTGCTGGAAATGGGGGAGCAAGCACATTTTAGAGGTGTTAAGCCCGTCTTCCTAGATTGCTAGTGGGCTCTCTAACCAAAGCGCAGCTTATAGATTCTATTCTTGTCTCTTCTCACCTGTGTGAGCTGGCACTCTGGTATCCCAGTTACAATGCTATAGCCTGATTAGTTTAGTTATATGCTTTTATCTTCAAATGTATACAAATATCCACGTGAAAATTAATGATGTGTGGGACCAATAGTTGGAAGATATTCACCATTTATAGTTAGGTATTTGTTACTGGCAAAGGCTCACATCCTCCAGGACTTTTCTAGCTGCAATGTGATAATGGACAAGGTGGGAGCCTCTGGGAGGTTTGAGGATAGTGTATAAAAGCTAGGATTAGGGTTAGGACCCCTGTAGGATACTTTTCTCCTTCTGCTTAGGGGAAGAGGCAATGACGGAGACCTCTTTGGTCTAGGAAGCACCTGCCAGCTCCCCAGTCTTGACCTTCTTGCCTCCAGAAATCACAGAATATGAACTTGTCAGTTTAGAACCTCTCAGAAGCTAAGTGTCATGGCACCGCCAAATTGACCTTCAACATCTGTTGATGAAGGCCAGCCTCTCTGAAAGCAGGCAGAACTATGAGCTATTGTATTTACAAAGAACAGTACAAAAAGATGGCATCAATAAAAGCAGATTAAACAGAAAAACTCTCTTTCAAAGGTCAACAGAAACTCAGTGCTGAGCAGGAGGTTAGAGGGTCAGTCACATGCCTGGGACCCAGGGCCAACAACAGAAAACAGAAAACAGTGAGACTTTTAATAAGGGTACTAAAGGAATTCACTGGAGAAACAGTATTTTAAAAGTGTTGTTTAAACAATTGGAGAAGCATGCTGAAAAAAGTTAGCAGTTTGGGGGGCGAGGGAGGAATAAAAAAGAAACAGAAGAAAGAGAAAGAAGAAGGGAAGGAGGAAGGAAGGAAGGAAGGGAGGGAGGGAAAGAGGCAGGAAGAGAGGAAGGGAGGGAGGGAGGGA
>OU015742.1:128470177-128484048 GCA_907169655.1 Acomys percivali
ACACACACACACACACACACACACACACACACACACACACACACACACACACCATTTATATCTGCTAGTTCCTCATCCACCATTGTGACTAATTTTAACATATAGTGTGGTTTGTCTTCATACCAAAGTATCTACTTGGACTGTAACATTGCCCCCCATAAAAATACTTTAATGCTACTATAAATTAATTAATTTATTTATTTATAAACTGGGCATAGAACCTAGGGACTTCTCCCCAAGTAGGCAAAGTGCCCCATGACTGGCCTATTATTCTTAGCCCTCTTTTTATTTATTTATTTTTTTTACTTTTATTTTTTATTTTATTTTTATTTTTACTTTGAGACAGGGTCTTACTATGATGTGCAGGCTTCCCTATAACTTTACAACCCTCCCGCCTCAGCTTCCTAAATTTCAGGAATTATAAGCTAGTGATACTAGGCCAGCAGAAATTAATTGCTATTATTAAATCTAAGTAATGGCCATCCTTAATACAGTATTAGATGCTCTTCCAGTACAATCCATTTTACATAAGAAGAGGGGCCATCCTATGTGTGTGAATAATCATTTCATTATCATTGGTTATTAGCAGTTTCTGAATTGGAATCTAATTTCTCCAATTTTAAAGTATTTTGTTATCTTTAAACCCTAAATGCACATTTGATGTCACAACTACATTAACATTAATAGCAGTATATTGAATATTGCTAACACACACACACACACACACACACACACACACACACACACACACACACACACACACACACACCCTCCTGAGCTGGCATTAAAGGCCTGTGCTACAACCACCTGGAGTTAAGAGATGTTGGTCAAATGACACAAAGTTTCAGTTAAGCTCTGCAGATCTGTTGCATAGCTGTTGTTTACAGTTGAATAATGTATCATATTTTGAAAATTTGTAAGAAAATGGGTTTTAAGTGTTCTGACTACAAAAAAAATCAGAAAAATATTTCAAATTAGCAAAATATTTTTAACATTTAAGAAACTACAATTTTTTCTAGCTTTATGAGAGTTCAAATAAAAACAATTTTTGAAGTTCACAGTACTTTTTCACATCTCTCTGGGTTTTAAATGAACAAACTTATTTTTAAAATACCATCTTTTACATTATAACATTTTTGAGTTATAAACCAGTTTCTACTGCACTTCAAATCCTAAACACCAATCTAGACAGTGTTGACTTTAGGTTTTTTTTTTCCTTCTGAAGCAATTACAGGAAATTTATAAAGCCTCAGCCAACTCAGCTTCAAAGAAATGTCACTTCTTTATAAAACTTTTAAGATGGCATTTTTACATGAAAACATTGCTCTTTGTAGTTATAACCACCAAGAAATACTAAGTAAGAGACAAACTGCAGAAGGAGCCAGGCCTGGCATTGCACTTCTGGAAAGCCTAGCTGTGGGGAGTCTGAGGCAGGAAGAGTTCAATTTCAAGGTTTGCCTGGGCCACTTAGTGAGACTTGAGAGCCTATCTCAGCAAAGCCAAAATAAATGAATAAAGTAAAATAAACAGCAAAATATATGTTATAAGAAAAAGCTTAATATAGAAGAAAAAAGTCTCCAAGATGATATTATATGTCACAAATGTATTAAACCAAGTATCTTGTTATTATAACTGAATTATATTTTTGTTAGTTCCTAACATGTAAAAGCATGTTAGAAACCTTTTTTTCCTCAATAAGCTCAAGAGGAAAAATCCTTCTCAAAATTGACAGACACAATTCTAGAAGTCTCATTCACATTTCTTACATTTGTATGGCGGGTGTTTTTCCATAAAATCCTGCTGACAAAAAACCCAGAAAGTCTGACACACAGCTGTCCTCCTATCCCCTCACATGGTTTCACACAATGTCCAGGAACCAGGGGCCACCTTCCCTGACCTACCAGCTGTCTCCAGTTTGTGGTGGTGACTCCGAGTGAAAACAGGTGACTCCAAATGTGGGTTCATTATTTTTGTGTCACTCTAACAGTATGCCAGTTAGGGACAAGCTGGGGTGGTGGAACTTAGGTTTGGTTCGCAGTTCAGAGCCTTCAGTTCATCATGGCAATGAAGGCACGGTGCGCAGCGCTCCAGCCTCAACAGTTGGGAGCATTTGGCAGTTGTTACTAGTAATAGGATGAGCCAGGAAGCAGACAGAACAGAATTGGATGCAGGAGTGGGTGTCACCTTCAAGTACCACCCCTAGAGACCTGCTTCCGGCATCTAGAGCCCATTTCCTAAGAGTTTCCCAGCCTCCCTAAATAGCAATAGTTGCTGGAAACAAGCATTCAAGCATGAGACTGAGGAGAATTCAAACCCAAAGACAAAAAAAGGATCCATCCCTCCCTTCTGGCTTCCCATCTTCTTATTACTATTGATCCTGGCTAATAGGAAGTGGCCTCTAACAGGCATATTTAGAATCATGTCTCTCAGGTATACATAGGAAGGAAAGGGGCTTTCTGTAGCCAAATCCCTGCTGATGCAGCTGCTGGCTGGACAGTCATGGACATTTTATCCTTATTTTATCTATAAATGGTGAGCATCAATCATGCCCACCTGAGGGGCTAGGGCTAACTAATGTCATGAAGCCCTCCAAAGAGCCCTTAGTACATAGCTCTAGGCATACATTGACACACATGCAAATATTTCTAATGGCTTTGAGGGAGGTATCTATGCTCAAAGGCTTTCAAAGCTATGTATGTCCTTGAAAATTGCATTCCTTCATAAATTTTATTTGAGTTTTTTGTTTTGGTGTTGGGGGTATTCCTTACAACAAATGATGTGTGTAGTTAGGGTTACTAGAACAATGTTACTGTGAGGGTATGTCCAACAACCAACAAACCTCATTTTAGTCATAGTTCTAAATTCAGAAGATCAACAGCAAACTTGTCGTCTTTCCTACAGAGGATCCTGCGTCTCTTCTTCAGCTCTGGAAGGTCCCTGGCTCTAAGGATCACAACTGTGTTCTCATCTTCCTTTCTGTCCCAGTGTGGCCTCCCAAGTCCTCAAGCTCTCCTCTGCCCAGCACCAGAGTCCATGTTTGCTGTTTAAACACCACTCAGATGATTTCTGAGTGGGTCCTCTCAGAATCCTTAACTGCAGACCGCCTGCCACGGAGTTTGACCAACAGCACTCGCAGAAGAAATGGTGGGTACCAACAAATGGAGGCGAGAACTGGAGAGCTGGAGGAAAGGCTTTGTCCTACGTGAAATTTGCTGAGAGCGGAAAACACATGTCTTAAGTGCCTTGGTCACACAGACACATGCTCACATCCACAAAATGGTAGAAATAGGAGGTGATGTATGTTAAGTAATTTGGCTTTGTAGTCAATGCATATAGTGTTCATGTAATGAATATCATACTGCATACTTCGAGTATATGCACATTTTTTCAATTAATACTTAAAAGTTTTAAAGAAATCACATTCTCTGAATATGGCAATATTTCATGGATTGTTAAGATGTGGATTCCTTTTAGGAGAATGCACTTCTACCTCCCTGTGGAAGACATATGGAAAGGCAGAGCTGAAGACTTCCAAAACACATTACATATTTTGCCAAAGAAGCCTCAATGGGAAAACCTACCTCAGTTTGTCAGAACCCAGCTGGCTTTAGCAGGAACAGTGACGGTTCTAGGTTTGCATAACTGCATGGAGCCACCAGGTTCTGGACTGATTTGAGACTAAGGAGCACAATCATAGCAGTGACTTCACAGTTTCACAGGAGTGACAATGGCCACCCTTTCTGAGATTATCCAGTGAGGCCAAAACCTACCAAACTGCATAAGACATGCTCTCAGGAACTTGCCAAAAAAGTGAGAAACAAAATTGTAGAAGCATCAAGGCAGGCTACTAATGGTCTTCCTTGAGAGTAGTTTAGGAAGGTCCCTAAAATGTACCTGTGCCACCTTCTGTGAGTCCCCTGTCTTTCTTAGCAGGCAGTAGAACTCCGAATTTCTTCCACTATGGATGTGCAAGGAAAATAAAAGTATTAGCTCTAATAGCCCCAATTTACAGAAATGGGTGTACTGTGAACACATGTGCTCTACATAATTAATGGGTATGTGTGTTGATTAAACATGTGTGCTACACATCTTTGTTACCCACATATGTGTGCTATGAGTCACAAGCATGTATGCAGTACACATGAGCATTCTATGTACTGTGTATGTATGTATATGACTGATATGAATGTTGATACACATGCTGTTTATAGTATATACTCTTGTGCAGATGTACAGATACATATGCTGGGCATGCACAGATATAAAGAAATGTACCTGTTACATGTATATGTGTAATGTGTATCCATGTGTACATGTTGTGTACATGCATTATATACACATGGGTAGCATGTACAATTATGTGAAGCATGCAAGTGTGGGATGTACAGGTATAGCACACATGTAACTAGAGCATGTGCCATGCATGTGCACCAGTGTGGAGCATGCTGCACACAACCCCATCAACTCTCTGACTGCCCCTGAGGCTGAGCAGGCAAGTTTCTCTGGCCCTTCTAAAGCCTGGTATCCTCTCCCTCCCAATCTCCAGACCAGCTGTTCCTTCTAATCCTTCACCTCTGGTTCTCAAGCTATTAACTGGCTCACCAACTCCCCTACCCAAACAAAAGAGGCTACCAAAGAGGTGGAGCCACTCCCTCCATGCCTCCTTCATCAGTGCAATCACTAACCTGGCTAAAGGAAGTGTCCTTACATCTTAAAACACTCCCTCACCATAGCCATGAAGTGTGCGTGCGCAGCTTCTGTGTTTCCTTTCTTCACATGCAAACCTCTCTCAATAGCCTCTGCCTATGTCTCTGATTATACTGGTCACAGCATGGGCAAGGAATCTTGCTCCTTTAGAGCTTAAGTCTGATAGGAAGCCAAACACAATGGCTTACATCTGTAACCCTAACACTTGAGAGGCATAAGCAAGAGAATAGAATATTTAAAGTCATAGGCTACATGGTGAAGCCACTGTCCTAAAGCACTTAGCAAAGATAAAGAAAGCTGTGGGGTCAGACAGGGTCCCAAGCCAGGTCTGTAGCTGCATCCCACTGTATTGGTGTCTTTAGTTTCTAGTACTGGAATGGACCATAAGTAGCTCAGTCAAGTCCTGTAAGCTACACGTGTATGCATATTGTCACATTCGCAATCATACAACTTTTTCTATATATATAGCATTCTTTTTAGCATCACGAAGTCTCACTCTCACAAGACTGTGGTGGTGCTACTCACCATGCTCTACTCCTCTCTCCGCACAGGAGGTACTAGAGCCAGTGTTTCCGATTACATAGTATCTAGTCTGTTGCAAACACAACAGCTTAAAAGAAAGCTACAGTTGAAGTTTTACTATGAAACCAATAATGTTACAAGTAAGTAGAATGTCCTTTTCAAATCTCAAGTGCCAGCCAAAAGACAATGCTTCGTGGAAATGGGGACAGTGGTACCAAACACAGGGTGTACTTTTTAACAATTAATAAGATGGCATTTCTCCAAATAACTAGAAATAAATAAGAGTCTGAAACTTATGACGACAAAGTCAACACCAGTATGTGCTTCTAAGCAAGCTGTTTCTGGCCCCTGTGAAGTCTGAACACCCCAGGTTTAAGGTAGGAGAAGTAATTTCACAACACTAGGGACATAATGAACACTCCAGGTAATTACAGTGCAAAAAATCAAACTGGTAGAGCCATTTGGAGAAGCATAATTACCTGAAGAAATCACTAGGACTATCTTCAGCACTGGGAACAGAATAAGTTACATTTAACCGTTAATGGTTATATTAATGTGTAAAATTAAAATTTAGCTACTATAAAAATAAAATGGCATAATGTTATTGAAACATAAATATGCTAATAGTAAAGTGTAAAATAAGTGATCAGTTCAAGAACGACAAATGGAACTTTCTCCTCTCATTCACAGACAGCAGTGACTGCTATGAATAAACACAATGGAATCAATTTGCTGGGGGTATAAGTGACAACCCAGCCTTGCCTTCTCCTAAGAGTAGGGGCATAATTGCCACTCACCTAGAGATAGTATTGTTATCAGAGCTGGGACTGTCCCTTCCTAAATGCCAGGCACCAGGCACACTGCTCCTAAGAATGACACAGGGCAGGCAGCATGTGGGCAGAGCACACGGACAGCAGTGGGTGCTGGTGGGAGGCCCTGGCTGGAACAGCAACTATATTGAGCCAGTGATAGGGAAGCTAGAGGAACACCAGGCTAGCATGACTGTCCAGGAAATGAAGCTACCCAACAAAAGTTGGAAAATCGAGGCCAGAACTCCAGAGGACACAGCCTAAATAGTCAACACAAGCCCGTGGTTGAGGCTCAGACGTGTGGACACCAGAGAGGAAACACAGGATAAGGTTTAGTAGAAGGCAAGCCTTGACAATGTTTTCTATGAACCCTCAAACAGAACTGGTCCAACCAAAGGAGCTGTAGACAACTTTGGGGTGCAGAGAATATAATAGTGGCATAATTAAGAGAGACGTGGGACAAGAGGTTATACAAAATATCCTCCAGGGGCTATCTCATATACCCTAGTGGGACAGCACAACTGGAGCAGCCAACATTACATCCTGAAGCTGAGAATCGGCCGGAAGACAAAGGCATGGAGCTCTGGGACTGGGGCAGTGGGGTCAGCCCTGTCCTCAGGGGGCCAGGGGACATGCTCAGCAAGTGGAGCACTGCGCACGACACCTCTTGCTGAAGGAAGAATCAGAGAATCAGGGGCACAAGTTGGGGGTGGCCCACTCCCTCTCTTTTACCTCATCTTGGAAAGGGCATGAGGAGGAGGATTTCTTTGTTCAACTTCTAAAGGCTGAGTCACCAACAGTGTGGGAAATGGTCCCAGATGTAAAATATTTGTTTCTCATGGAAAATAAATTATAAATTTTATGGGAGTCACAATTATACCACATTTCACAAATGCCGGCTGTTTATTACAGAACTGGGTGTAATCCTATGGTTATATTTTACCTATAATGAAGTACTACCATTTAAATCTCTGCCTGTTAGAGTCAGTTCTAGGAATGAGATTCAACTGTGATATGTGATTTATCATCCACATTTCCATCTATGTATCTAATAGAGACATCTATTTTTTTTTCATTGGTCAGTGCTTAAATGAATTTGCTACTGTCTGGAGTGAGGTGTACATTTGTTTCTGGAGCTGGGGTCCAAGGACCCGTGATGAGAGAAGTAAATTCAAAAAATGAAAGTCAATGAGCACAGTGACACACACAGTGATTTTAATATCTCGTGTGATTGTATTTATCGTAATACAAGTTGTGCAGTAATCAAGTGGAATCTATCCAAATTTCAAATGGAGTTTGGTGTCTATCCAAGCTGGGTAAGTCAAAATGCTGACAGTTTGGATTCAGCATTGTTCTTTCACAAGAAAAAAAAATATTACTGTAAATTATAAGGCGGATAATGTGTTAGGCAAGTAAAGAAAATGGAGATAAAACAGGTTATACAGAGAGAAAATTTAGCAATTTTGGAGTAAGTAGTCTCTGAAATTAGAATACCTTATGTGTTAAAAATATAACCTGACATTTTTATAACTTTGCCATTATAGCCTTAAATAAGCTAAAAGGCATAGTCATTTTCCTTAATTCTTAATTATTTGCCTAATAAAAATGTAACGGATGAATAATAATACCAGATCTGAAAAGAAATATTTAACAAGGAAATTCAAACTGAAAAAGAATCACATAATCCTTGCAGCACTTTTTAATAGCATGTGTTGAAGCGTGCAGGATGGTAGAGTCTTAGGAAGTCATTGTCACCGGACAGGATAGGATTGCGAAGATGCCCTGTGTGTCCTTGGGGGTGGAGAAGAACGCCCATGCTCCCAGAGGAAGCCAGGAACAGCCTTGAGTGGGGATCAAGTCTGCAAGGGGAGCTTAGTGCAGAAATAGAAGGGATAAGCCGGCTTCCACCCTCTGAATGGGACTCCAGTGAGGCCTAGGAGACAGCTCCACCTCCTGTTGGCAGAAAACAATGCAACTTTTCCAATCCCATGGTGAGCTCCAGCAACAGTCATTAAATTTATTGGACCACAAGGAAAAGAGCTCACCAGTATAAAACCCAAGGGCCTTTTCTATGGAATTACTAATGCTTTTTTTTTCCCTAGAAGACCTTTTGAAACCTTCTTTATTTCATTTCATGCAGCAAACTTTCTCAGTCTAACTAAATAGCCAATTTCTGAGATCCACACTTCCTAAACATATTCACGATGCATGCATGTATCATAGCATCGAAGTGTATTGAAATGATACATAAATTATATGCAGATTGCAAATTGCTATCAGGTGATTGGTATCAGAATGCAAGTGACCATAAGACTTGCTCTGGAGAGTTTACAGGTGAGAAGCGGGTAAATTGGCTTCCCAGACTGGGGAATCTGTGAGTGCCTCTTCACACTGTAAGAACAGCACAGCCCCTAGGTACCAGCACAGTACAGCACAGCACAGCGCAGTGAGAAGGAAGGATGGGGGGTCCCTTCCTCAGTGGAACTCACCCCACCTCATGTGATTAGTCACATATGCTCACAGCAGAGCACAAAGCCATGGCTTCAGAGAATGTAACCATTTAATAACAAGGGACCTGGGTGCAATGGCTCCCTTCTCACCTTATGCTTCAATGGCCCTCCCTCCTCTGGCTTCTATAAAATGTATTGTGTGAGCAGTCTTGGAATATATATCTAGGTTTAAACTGAAAAATATACAGATAAGTAGATAGAACAGGTTGTCACATTTATTTCAGAGAAAAAGACAAATTTATTTATTTTCTGATATTTTAACAAGTAAATATGGTTTTCTAAGTTAGGTCCTGTTTCCATGTTCACTATGAGACATGTCTCCTGGAAACACCAGGTAAGTCCCTGTTTTGTTAAATAAATGGGTTTGGCCTATGATGTCACAGGCTCCAATTCCATAGGTGAGATCAAAAGTGTCTGACAGACAGAAGGGAAAATAACAACAATAGGAAATAATGGGTTGTGTGGGGACCCTACAGTGCCTTCTTAACTTAGCTCTGCAGCAATGACAGCTTTTTAAAAATGGCTAAGTGACAGCATTACTAAGTGTGCCTTCAAAATGACTAGGAACATCCGCACCTTCCCATGGGCAGGGCAGGGCACCCCTATGAATCTGCAATTTATACCAGCTCACACTGTTGTGCAATGAAAGGCGGCCACCTAAAAACAGGAAGTACCCAGCAAATACAAGTCCTGCTTAAAGCTGCAGACTCTCAATCGATGGAATGGTTGATGCTCAGAACAGAATTTCAGGAGCTGACCTAACTTAGAAAAGTGTATGAGACACCAAATCTGGTTCGACTGTCATGATTCAAACAAGCAGTCATTATAAAGAAAACGTTATTATACTATTGACTTCAGACAAAAATTATTAAAAGTAGAACTACAATACATTCAGTGTCATCTTTGTTTTATATTTTTTTTCTAAGATGATGCAATAAGTTCTGTTAGAGGTTACATAGCTAGGCATTGCAAGCTCGATAATGTTATGCATAGTAATTGCTAAGAAACTGAGGACTTTTTCAAAGATGTCTCTGCTCCAGGGCTTTGTTAAGCACCATCCATCAAAGGTTCAAGGGCTCCCACATGAAGTCCAGTTAACAGAATGTTGGGATGCTGAGAACATATAAATGTCAAACTTGGCAGATTTACTTTGAACCCAAGCCTCACACCTTGGGGTTTAGTACTACAGTATAGCAAGCCACATGTATGTCCTGCATAACGACTGAAGTGCATGGCCTCAACCGTGGCAGCCCTTCAAGCTCAGTTCTGATGACCCATTTCACATCATCGAGGCTCCTGTTACACACAAGACACTGACCAGGTCTTGCACTGTTTAGCAACTTAGCGATTGACATGGAGTTCAGTGAGCCTATTCTAAGTCTTTTAGGTTATGCATGCACTTAAAACTCATGGGTAGGCTCAAAGTAGAACAAGTCATTTCAACTCTTCCTCTAATGATAACAGTTATTAACAAGACTTGTTGCAAAAACATTTCCCAAAATGCACTGTGGGGGACATCCTATTACAGACCCAAGAATAACACACAGAAAGCCAGTGACTGCTGAGCTTCTGCACTTGCTTCCTGCTATTTCCAGGCAATCCAAGTGCATTTTCTAAGGTTTGCGTCCCACACCTGCTGTACTTGGGTAACTACTCACATTATGAAGTATTAAAAACAAAACAAAACAACAACAAAGTCCCACAACATACCAACCAAAACGTTGAAGACGTCAAGGGACTCTCTAGAATGGCACAACTTGCAAAGCAGAGACACCTTGGTCTCAACACATTAAACATACCACTGTGCACTAGCTGTTTCTGAGGCATTGTGACAGCATGGTTTGCAGCCACTCCAGCCTGAAGTCTTAGAAACCTTTGTTACCCTAAAAGGACCTTGTTCTCCTGTAGTGCTGAAGGTTTGGGCTCTTGAGCAAAGTTAAAGAGGAGGCGTGACTGCACCCCAGGACACAGGCGCACAGCTTCCTAAGGCCAAACAGCTGCTGCCTTGCACCTTTTCCAGAACACTTGGTTGTGTTGTGTGGGTGGCAACTTGAAGGTTTCCAAGAACTTTCTGTTTTTGTTTAAACCAACATTTCAGGGTTTTGTCGATCAATAGTTTAGTTTTTTTTTTAAATTTTATTTTAAACATGTGTGTGCGCGCATGCGTGCATGTGCGTGCGTGCGTGTGTGTGTGTGTGTGTGTGTGTGTGTGTGTGTGTGTGTGTGTGTATGTGTGTGTGTGTGTGTCAGGGGATAGGAGCTAGACTAGAATCTTTTAAAAATGTTGCAAAGTTGGCCCATCAATGTCCCCTTGGTTTCTGGAGGTACTGAGCTGGTAGCCCAAAAGATAGGCAGACAGTTGACACCACACCCCATCAAGGGGACAGCAAAACCCCTGCATAGTGCCTGAGTTGCTGCAAGAGCCACTACCTAGGACCAGAAAGACTACTCCTTGGAAGAAATGCTGGGCAAAAGCCCAAACCCCAAGATCTGGAAGACCATAGTTACCACGCAGTAAAGGAAAGCACCTGTGCCCCATGACCCAGATGTTAGAGATTTAATAAATAAATAAATAAATAAATAAAAATAAACCCCGCACGCTGGTAGCTGTGATGTAAGGAAGACGAGGTTGCGGTGCCCAGGGGCTAGTGGTATCCACTGTGCCCAGGGCCCAGTGCCAACCCCCGCCCACAAGAGCCACCCGGAAAGGGGGACACAAGGACTCCAAGAGGGGGCTCTGGGAGAGGAGGGGAAGCAAGGAAACTGAAGGGACTCAGGGGTTGAGGAAGAGGGCCTCCAGGGGACCCCACTCACCCGCGCGGGCACCAGTAGGTGACTAGGACGCCCGCGGGGGGCGGCCAGGGACTGCGATCCCTCGGCGCTCATCGCCGCCCACGCGGCTAGGCGTGCGCTTCGGGCTCCGGAGCTCCTAAGTACAGCGCCAGCCAGGCGCCCGCGCCCCTCTGGACCGGCTGGGGAGGACAGAGCCAGCAGCCACTGCGCTAGCAAGCAGGGCAGGCACGGAACCCCGCCCACCTCCCAGCAGCCCGGCCCCTACTACCCTGCTCACCGCCCACCAAGACCCGCCCGTTACCATCAAGCCCCGCCTTATGCCCGGTAACCCCGCCCATCAGCTCTGCCCTTCCACCTCCAGTCAGTGATGGCTTGACTGGATTATCAGAGTGGCTGGGTCCCACCTCCTTGCTGGGACCATCACTTCCTCACCTTGGCCAGCAAAGTGCAGAGCCTAGACAGGGTCAGACTCGCGTCTCCCTTGGGGCTGGACGTCTAACAGGGCACCTGGCCCCTTGGGGACTAGGACGCTGTTCCCAGTGGATTCTGGTGATGCCATCGCTGGTACAGATGCACTTACAGATCACTTACTCTGTCAGTACTTCGCCCTGACAACAGCCTTGGGTCCCTCTGTTGTTTGTGGATTTCCACACCATAACCTGGCTACAACTTAGGACCCATTTTCTGGAAAAAAGAAAGCAAATCAAAGTGCCAAGGCCTTCAACTGCTATGGTGTCCATGCCTTTTCCTCTCTTGGCATTACTTAGGCCCCAATCCCCAATCACTCTGGGAGCTGGAGCCCTCACTCCACCCTGCCTCTCACACTTTCCAAAAGGGCTCCAACTTAGTCACCAGTCTCAGTTTAAGAGTTTCTTTTATTTGATTAGGTTTGTGTCAAAAGGAATATCATAAAAGTGACATTGGATTTTATACATTAACATCATTCTAATATAAGTGTAAATGAAAACTAGTCTGGGCTAAAAGTCGATGCCTGCCTTGCCAGCACTTGAGTAAAAAGCAAACCTGTATTTCCACCCTTTTAAGGTCTTATACCTGAGCCCTATCCCTCACAGGCATCAGTGTGCCAAAGGACAGCATCCTGAGACACTTACATTGGCTTTATTGCTGCACTGTGAGGGAAAACTGGGAAGTCTAGTATGTGGCTTTCATGGCTCACGATGAACAAGTGAATGTGGAACAAACCATTTGCAGATGAAACTTGAGAAGCCCTGGGTTTGTGACCCCGAGGTACAGGGACAAGGCTTTCCAGATTTCCAAGTCTTATTTATCTTCTGCCTGCAATTCTACAGCTTTGGTTTAGGGACAAAGAGACTTACAGGCATCTCTTTATGATTGCCCAGTATAAAATACATGCCTTAGATGACTGGACAAGGAATATTTAGCATTTTTTGTTGTTTGTAGAAGAGCCTAGCAGAAGAATGAGATCATGTAACTCATTTCAAGTTGCATTTTGAAAAGTACATGACTTCAATGCCTGAGAAGTCAGAGGTCTAAAGATAGACTTTCACCCAAATTACAAAAGTGAGATTCATCCCATAGTCTGAAGGAGAGGCAAGCATATAGTTATTTATCATGTTAGAGTGAGTAGACTGGACATTAGTTCAAATTTTGCAAGTAAATAAACATGGGTATCTTTCACTCAAACCCAGACTAATTATTAATTAATTTGGTAAATACTGTATCATTTTGTTGTTTACTGGAGCCCTTTCTGCTCTCATTCCATGATCCAGGATACTTGACATGCGCTGCAGCTGCCTTGGGAAGCAATACAGCTCAGGTTTGAACTGTAGTATTCAGATTTTTTTGCATTTGGTGCTAGGGCTGCCCATAAGAGTTGCACTATTTCATTTCCAAAACAGTGGGACTCCAGTTCATAAAAGTAAACAGCAAAATGCTGACTATCCAAACCCTGAGAGGGTCAAGTGTGCTGTGAATTTCCTGCAGTTCAACTCGGAAGTTTGCCTGAGGCATGTAGAGTTCTCTCTGAAATGTTCCCCAAAGTGAGTCAGTGTCTCTTTACCCTTTAACTCACTTCCTAGTTAACAGAAACATTGTAAATGTAGCACACAGTCATCAAGGTAGGAAGTCATAGCACTGGGGTCTTAAGGACAGATGGTACATTGCATCAGAAGTCTGGAAACAGGTAGAGATAAGCACTTGGTGTTCAACTCAATATCTCCTTTTTATTCAGGCCAGGACTCTAGTACCTGCATTGGAGTCACCCACATTGAGGGTGAGTCTTCCCATCTCACTTCAATCAATCTACAAACTCCTTCACTAACATACCCAGATCTCACCACATGGTCCAGGAATGGAGTCCTGGGAGGAGAATTCTGAGTGCTTGTGAGAACACTCCAAACAGAACAAAACAAAAACAAGAAAACAAGAAAACAAGAAACAGCAACAGAAGAAGAAGGAGGAGAAGGAGGAGGAGGAGGAGGAGGAGGAGGAGGAGGAGGAGGAGAAGAAGAAGAAGAAGAAGAAGAAGAAGAAGAAGAAGAAGAAGAAG
>OU015742.1:128493001-128515515 GCA_907169655.1 Acomys percivali
GAGAGAGAGAGAGAGAGAGAGAGAGAGAGAGAGAGAGAGAGAGAGAGAGAGAGAGAGAGAGCGCACATGCATACCTGTACAACTCAGAAATCAACATTGAGTATCTTTCTTTGTAGATAAGGTCTCTCATTGAACCTAGGGACCCTACAGTTCAACATCAAGGCAAGTCAAGGAAGGAGCCTAAGTCAAGAATCTAGAGGCAGGAACTGAAGCAGAGACAATGAAGGAAAGCTTCTTGCTGGCTTGCTCAACCTGCTCTCTTATGCAACCCAGGACCACCTCCTGCTCACGGGTAGCACAGTAGGCTGAGCCTTTCCACATCAGTCATTACTAAAGAAAATGCTCCCCACAGACAGCCCATAGGTCACTTCCCAGATGACCCTGGTTTGTGTCAAGTCGATGGGAGTTTGGGGGTTCCTTTTGTAACTATTAGCATCCATCACCACTTACATTCCTCTGGGACCATCAGCTTCTTGTTTCTTCTAAAGGATTCCCAGAAGCCAGAGACTGGGCCTGTGTTGGGGACACAGCCATCCTGCATGTGCCAAATGAGAGGGTTAATCTCTTACCCTGGACTTGCATTGGACTGTGACCATCACATCTTGTACTCAAGATTGGAAGAGCCAGGGTGTCAGGTATACTACCAACAAGGTCTCACACTCCTTAAACACACTTGAGTATTTTCTTCTAGGCCCCCGAGTGTGCACAGAAAACCACAAAACAAAACGTTTTGCTCAGTGTGCTCACAGCTTACTGAGGACACGGTCACAAGTCTCACTTGTACTGTGGATGTCCTCATGTCCTGATTTCTGCAAGAACCTATAGATCTATAAGGCCTTCAGCCCATACATACATCTTCATAGCTATATTAACTAGTATAGTACGGGCATAATAAAATCCCCTAGTGAGTATCTGTTAAATATGAACAGATGGAATTCTTTCTCTCCCATATTTTGCTAAGACAGTTTCTTAAACCCTGTTAAACTAAGAGAATGGAAATAAATATATTCAAATGTTTAGAAAAATTTAGAACTTAAATGATGTGTTACTTGTCACATATTTTTGAAGTATCTGTTATGTCTGGGAACTTGAGACCAGACACAAAGTCCTACATGGGGTGATGGGGTGATTTGACCTTCCTAGGCAGCGATGAGAGCTTCCCCAGAGGGTGCAGCAGTACATTAGAGTGTAGGGGGCCTGCGTCCTGCATAGCTTGCCTAGATTATCCTTCTGAGGTATTCGAACACTCATTTCTTTTAGGAAATTAACCTAGGAAAGAAGCTGGAGTTTCCTATCCTTTGTGAGGGAGACTGGTTGGGATTCCCTGAGAAACTGCTCATCTCCCATCTGCACAAACACCAGTGCATTGCTCTGTATTCACTCCAGCGCTCTTCACAGGTCACTAGATGTTCACAGCACTTTCACCACAAGGGTCTCAGCCTTCTGTAAACATCCAGGCAGATTTTTCTACCTGTTCCACTTCAGCATGCATTGAATGTGCTGGCTAAGCCTTACCTGATCGCAGTGCTGCGGCTTCCGTTAGGCTTCATCCAGTATATGAACCGCTGAGCCCAGTGTACAGGGCCTTTGGGGGAAGGCATCAGGTTAAATGAGTTCATGCACGTGAAGACCTGATGATGAGATTAGTGCCCTGAGAAGAGGAGACTAGAGAGGCCGTTCTCTCCACCATGAAAGGACAGACAGGGAGGCAGCCACCTACATCCTGGGAAGAGAGCCTGCTACCAGATTTCACCGTGAAACACCCTGTCTCAGGCTTCCAGACTGTAGAGCTGGGACACGCTACCTTTTGTTGTTATGTTGCCAGCCTGTGATGACTTCACTTGAAACACGACAAGGGCTCAGTGATACAGTTAGCTATGGTTGGGTACCACTTTCATTTGTTATACCCAGTACTGCAGGGATGTAATTGAATTCTTTAGAACTCGTTTGTCTTTATACAACCCTTCCTATTGTTAATGATAATAAATTCATTCTCTATTTTGTCCCCTTTAGATAACCCAAGGTAGTGGAAGAAAACTTTGGAAATTCAGATTTTAAAAAAATCTAGAGAAATACTGGCTTGATATTTCAGGTGGTAAAGAGCTTGCTATGGGGGGAATCTGAGTTTGGTCTCCAGCAACACAAAAAAAATTCTGAGTTTGATGGTGTATACTTATAATCCCAGTCCTGGGGAGGATCTCTCAGGCTTTTCTGGCCAACCAATATAGCCTAATTAGTGAGACCCAGGCCAATAAGAATTCTTATCTCAAAAGAGGTAGACAGTGTTCCTGAGGGTCCATTCACACTCACCCAAACACATGCATAACTGCATACACACACTCACCAGCAAAAACAAAATACACACATAGGTGCACAAACACCTCCATAATAACTGGAGAAATGTTTCACAAGGTTTCATTGCATAGCTAACCTACTGGTGTTAAAAGTGTTCTCTTATCTTCCTCCTGTGTATATGTTACTAGCACAGACATAACCCATATATACCAGGAGTGGCAGAATACATTGTGATTTAGTCTCTGCCTTCTCAGTAGCAATTTATTAAACTTTCATCTAAATAATTGTATGTTACATCAGTTTAATTATTCCATAAAACTCTCTTTGGGGTGTAGCATGAGATATTTAACTCTCTGTATATTATTGGTAACACTTGTTTTCAACTTGGCTGAGCCTTTAGTTGCTAAGATATTTGGTCAAATGTTACTCCAGATGCATTAGTTATGTACCTTTCTATGATAAAACCCTATGACCAAGTCTATTTATAGAAGAAAGAGTTTATTTGGGCTTATGGTTCAAACAGGATAAGAGTACACCATGGCAGAAAATTGTGGTGGCAGGCAGCAGTCATGGTGGCACAAACACTCAAGGGCTTATATCTTAAACTGCAAGCAAGAAACAGAAATCACTTTGGGGATGGTGAAAGTCTTTAAAGCTCTCCAAGCCCATCCCCAGTGACATACCTCTAAAAATGGCCATGCCTTCCCCAAATCGCGCCACCAGCTGGGGACCAAGAATTCAAATGCCCAAAACTACAGGGAGTGTCTAGCATTCAAACCACCCTACCAGGGTTTTTGGGAGGCTGACTAGGAATTGCATCAGTCCTGGAGCCTTCCACCTCAATATTGTCCCTTAATGCTGATGACCTTCTCAATGGTGTTCAAGGCCTTTACAGAAAGAAACAACTTGTCCTCCCCATGTAGGAGGGCATTCTGCTGCCTCAGACAAGCTATAACATACACCACCTCCTGGCTCTCAGGCTGTATCTTATCCTGAAAGTCTTGGGACTTGTCAAGTTGTCTTGGTGATGCGAGTTGATATCTTAGAGTAAGTTTCCACAAATAGACACGTACATAATATTTATGCAATTCTCTCTCTAGTTGCATATTTACAATACTTATATAATTATTATCCTTTCAAATATATAGAAAGATAAAAATCTTTCTCTCTATAGATAGACATTCATCACTTCATTGTTTTTGTTTATATGTAGTCTTTGACTAAAGTCTTGGGTGGGGTTCCTAGAAGTGAAATTGCTGCTCCATGCTCAGTATGTTTGCAGGTTGGAGACACCTGCATGGTGGGTCATATTCAGAGTAGAGATGGCACAGCACTTCTCCTACAGCCCCTCTCGATCTCTGTCCCTTGTGTTTCCCCTGGGTCTCTGGGGTGTCCTTACAGTCTCGGGAAACACTGTGCTTTATCTTTAATTTAAATTATTTGTGTCAACCTTAAGTAGAGGTTGAGATTACTCTCACTTATTAGTGGGCCATTATTTCTATCTATGTTGCATCCTAACCTGTATATAGCCATGCCTTTCCTGTGTGCACATTACTCATGTGATTTCTTGGCTCATGTGCCCCAGTGTGAACATTCCACCACAATCCCACTGCAGATTGCAAAACCTATTGGACTCTATCTTTTCACACATTACCCAGAAAGACATTTTCTGTTCTGCCCTTTTCCAAGTGGAACTTTCTCTGATACCTCTTTATCCTTTTGTGTCTATTTAAATAATTACTTATGAACATGAATTTCTACATTATGAAACATGAAAGTAGAACTTAGTATTTTTCTTACGCATTGTGCTAAATAAAGTTATCTGCATGGTAGTGGCTCAGACACATTTATTGAGGGGATGAACAAAACCTGCTCTGAAATGTAAGAAGGTGACATATAGAGCTAGAGATAAATGAAAAAGATACTTACGTTTGAAGATATATCTCTAGAGATAGGACTACTTTAAAATGGAGTTGTTATTTCACTTTGAATAAATTTATCCTTGACAGAATAGCATCTTATTTGTTACCACATTTTAAGTAATGTGTGAGCCAAAAATACAGCTCCCAGGAGGTCTGTCTGAAAAATATTAAAGGTAGGCACAGGGTAAATTTCAGTGTCTTTTCTGGTGTGACTTCTACACTGTTGGTGACAGCTAAAATAGTGAAGTTCTGGTTACATGGAAATGTTTGGTTTTCATTTGTTTGTTTGCTCTGTTTTTCTCCCATAGCAATAAGTGGTGAGACGGCATGAACATCTGCCTGTCAGCAGTACAGGCTTGGTACTACTATTCCCCATTAATGTTACCTCAGTTGTGAATCTTCTAGTCTGAGATCTCTGACTGTTGCGTGGCCACATACATTATCAGAATAGCTAGTCCAGTATTTGGAGTCAGGAGGAACCCAGCAGAGTATCCAGCATCTAGGTTTACTTTATGAGAAAATTATTATTTTCCATGAGACCCCACAGGCTCTGTAGCAAGGTTCCCTAGGCACCAAGTCTCAGAGGACTCTTATTTAATTGGGGATTTTTTTTCTGTTCCTTATTTGTCTTCATATGTTACTTTTCCTGAATAACTTTTTATGCTGACTTTGTATTTCTACTTTGGCCCAGTCTTTCACACATGGAAAATAAAAAAGCTACTGTACTTTGCTTTGTTTGTGGCATTTGTGATTACATTTTAATTTTGTTGCAGAAATAAAAGTCATGAAATAGTGATATATTTATAAAGCTTTAGTTAACAGAAACTGAAGAAAGGAAGAAGATTTTTTTTAAAAATTATTTTCAGGATGGAAGCAAATGCTCTGGCACTGAACTTTGGCTCTGAGCCTGAGAATCTACATCTTAATTAGCAGGGCACCATGAGGGAGCACAAGCCCGGAGAAGAAACAAACCAGAACTCCGGGAGATGCCAGTGTCCAAGATAAGGGGATAACACCAAGTGAAAAATATCAGCACTGGGCATGCTCAGCTCTTCCCTGACTTCAGAGCCTTTGGAAGCAGTACCACAAGCAGCCTCTGGAGGGAGCTGCACTGGTCTCAGCTGGGTATGTCTTGCTCTGCTGAGAAAGTTTATAAAGTGCCTCACTCAGACCATCCCTTACACTTAACTGAGCCATATTACTTTTGAAATGATCTGAAAAAATACTAAATAACTACACACTCAATACTAAAATACTAAATACTAAACACTAAAATACTAAATACTCAAATACTAAATATTGAACTACTAAAATACTAAAAAGACTAAAATACTAAATACTAAACACTAAATACCAAAAACACTAAAAATACATTTCTAAGTATAAAGTTTCTTTAAAAATTATTTTAAAATTCAAATAGGTCTGCCTTTATATTAGAATTGTCCTCTGAGAGGCTCCAACCCACAGCAGTTTGAAACAGATGCTGAGACTCTCAGCCAAACATTGGGAGATACATAGGGAATCTTGTTGGAAAGTGAGGGAAGGAGAAAAGGACCTAGGGGTGACAGGAGCTCCACAAGAAGACTAAAAGAGTCAACTAGGACCCAGAAGGGCTTGTAGAGACTGAAGCACCAACCAAGGACCATGCATGGACTGGCTCTAGGCCTCCTGCACAGATGTATCTGATGGACAGTTCAGGCTTCATGTGGCTCCTCTGGTAAGAGGAACAGGGCTGTCCCTGGCATGGCCTCTGTTGCCAGCTTTTTGATCACTTCCCCCTAATGGGACTGTCTTGCCAGGCCACAGGAGAGGAGGACATGCTCAGTCCTGATGCAACTTGATGAGCTGGGATGGATGGGAAGGGGGCTCCCTTTATAGCTGAGAAATAAAGGAGGGGGGATGGGGGAAGAGGGAGGGAGGGTAGGACTGGGAGAAGAGGAGGGATTGGGTCTACAACCATGATGTAAAGTGAATAAATAAATTAATTTTTAAAATGATTTTAAAAATTACAACTTGATAGAAAGAAAATCAAAGCCTAAGTGTTTCATGCAGAATCTGCATGGGTATTACAGTCACAATGTGTATAACAAAAGCTATCTGGTACTTCTTAGTATTTTCAATTTTTTCTAATAACCATTAACCCAGAATAGTCTGAGTAGACCATTTTTATCAGGTAGTCATTGTACAATGAGATATGGTCATAGAGGGCTCTTTATAAAGCATGGAGTTCCTTACTTGTCTGAGTTCTCCCCAGGTGTCATTTTTTCACAGTGGCCAGCAGGTGAGGCATCTAGACATCCAGCTTTTAGCTTGTATCCCTGGTAGATTCCTAGCTACTCCTGTGACCCTGCCCTCTTCTCCCATATTCCAAATCCCCAAGCCCTCCTGGTGATACTACTTTGCACTGGAGCAGAGCTTACCCTTTTTTAATCGAAGCTTTGCTTCATTCACTTCATGGTTTTTCCAAGTGGATGGCAGTACCATGTGCTTTACCAAGATGAGAAAGGCAAGATACAGAGATCATGTGCAACTTGATTCCAATGGCGTGCCTCCTCAATGCTTGGGCATAGATATTAATCTATTACAGCCCTCTTTCTGATGAATGCTATCCTCATACCTCACTTGAGGTGATAGTTGATGTTTGCTCTTTAGATCCTGGCTTATCTCCCGTCTCCAAGAATGACTTCCATCTTAAAGAAAGTAAAAACTACACAGTCTACATGCAAAGAGCTGATTCATTTTTCTATCCTTAGTCAACATTACCCACAAGCTGGCCTAACTGAGCACCAGCCCCTACAGTTCTTAACATAGACTCACATTAAAATAAGCACTTGGTCTTCTTGTAGGACTCCTAACAGTGGGAGCAGGGGCTGGCTCTGACTCTTTTGCCTACTTTTAGGACCTCTCTCTTCATACTGGGTTACCTCATCCAGCCTTAACATAAGGGGAGGTACCTAGGATTATTGCAAATTTAGTGTCATGCTTGGTTGATATCCCTGGGATGCCTGCCCTTGTCTGATGGAGCCAGAGGCAAGACAGAGGACTAGATATTCAAGACAAAGTTTGGCCTTCTCATGGGTTTCCCATAATATCTAAAGGCTCCTGTAAAGGCTAGGAGAAGGATGGATACACCATACTCGACCGTGTTGTTGTCCTCATGGGGAAGGCTCTCCTGGGGACTTGGGGCCTCAGTGTGTACACTCCTGTGATGTGCACTCTTACTGAGGTGAAAGGAGCTATTGACACAGCACAGATGCAAAGGGTAATGGTGAGCAACTGTGTCTTGGTGTTAGAGCAGCAGGAAAGGTTAGAGCTGTAGAGTGGGTGTCTGCACCAGCTCGGGGGTACACAACCTGCTGAGAGACCCCATGTGGAGAGCTTGAGGCCAGGCCAACATGTAACTTTTCATGCTGCAGTTTCTGGTTTCTTGGTACCCATGAGTGTCCCCAAGGTGGAGAAAAGAACAATTTAACTAAGGACGTTAAGGTTCAACTTGTGCTCATTTGTACAGAGACCAACAAGTGTCCCGATAGCACTAGCTGTGTGTCATCTGAACAGAAACACTTGCACAGAAAATCCCAGGATCCCTGGAAACAGAATCTATGTTCATACAGAAATATAACAGCTAATATAACTGTTACACATGAAGGTCTGTGGGTGTTTCCAGGGCCTATTTGTACAAAGGTAAGTATGTGAGGGGACTTGGTAGCATTAGGATTCAGCCCATAGGCCTGACAAGGAACTCCCCAACTGGCCTGCTACTCTTTCATTCGAATGCCAGCTTCTTGCTTGAGGGCCTTTGCTTTCATCAATCATCTGCCCCAAATGTAGACTGATCAAATAGATAGAGAAAACAGAAAATCTCAGATTTGGCCCTCCTAGGCAGCTAGTCTTTCTCAGGAACTCAGAGATTCTTGTGCTCCAATTTAAACTCATAAGTGAAATGTCAACTGTAATGCCAGGCTTCCAGTGTGGTTAGGAAAGACATTCAGAGTGAATAGGTTTCCTTGCTGTCAAAGTTTGAGGCATCAAATAGGGTGTATTCCACAGCTTTGCAAGCTGACCTTGCTACATAAGGGGGAAGCAGTGTTCTGTTCCCAGCTTAGATCTATTCAGTTGGGGAGGCAGTTCAGGGATAGCTGGTCTGGAGGCTGTCTATTCTTCCTCCTGATAGGAGGAGGCTTGCTGTGCATTTTAAGCAAGAACATTCCAGGAACTTATGTGAAGTGTAATTTCCTGAGATACAGTCTCTTGCTAGTGTCCCAAGAAGCTGGTTAACCTGTTTGCACTCCAGTGTGGTCTGTAGCGCTCAGTTTCTGGGAGCACTTGGATCTGTCAAGCCTGGTGGAACTTGAACTACATCACAGGGTGTAAATAAAACTCCTAGGGCATCGGTTGTACCAACACCTGATTCCCATCAGCAGAGCTTGCATCCAGGGTTTAGGACTGTCTTGTCTTGCTAATGCTAGAGCGTTGTGCTATTTTTTTTTCTGTTTGTGTGACTTCTTCCATTTTCTTTCTTGTGACATTCATATCCAGCAATCTGTTTTCTGATAGATTCCAGGGATCTGTATCCTAATGGATGCCAGAAATTTGTTTCCCAATGGCTTCTTGTGAATCTCCTCTAACACAATTGAATTCAAACTTAAGGACATTTTAGGGTCACCTGAATTCTTCTTTTGCTTGGGTCTCTTATCTCATCTACCAGGCTCTTGACTGGGAGGTATGGAAGGCTCCCAATCAGCTGATAGAGCAGCTGAGTTCTGTAACCTCTGTTCTGCATGAGCAAGAGCGGAAGGGTGTCTGAGTTCCATCCTCCATGTTTTCCTGGGTATCCATTCATAGCCAGCAAGGTTTCTCCTGAACTTCTCCATACGCCACTGCTGAACCTTACACAAAATGGTTCCTGCCTTGGAACGCCTTTCCAGATTTTTACAATACGTACTCATAGGAAACTGACTTTTAAGTAGTTTCAATCTTTCTAGTTTTTATGTGTAAATCAATAGTGAAATCAGCTGCTAGTATAGCCATAAATCTTTTATAGATGGGGTGGCTACCTAATTCAGGTAAACAGTACAAAATTAATCTCCATATTGACCATAGCAGAAGCAGAATGTCCTAAACCCACTTGTCAGAGGCTCTCAGAGCCAATGTAAAGAAGTCACCTGTCTTCTGTGGTTCCTTCCTATGGTGGTTTCAATAGATTTGATCCCCATAAACTCATGTGTTTGAATGCGTGGCCAATGAACAGTGGCACTATTAGGAGGTATGGCCTTGTGTGGGGGTGGAGTTTGAGGCTCTCTAGTGCTCAAGCTCTGCACAGTGTGGAACAGTGTCCTGGCTGCCTGCACATCATGATGTGGGACTCTCAGCTCACTCTGCAGCACCATGTCCACCTGTATGCCACCATGCCTCTCACCGTGATGTTAATGGACTGTGCCTCTGAACTGTAAGCCAGTCCCAACTAAATGTTTTTCTTTATTAGAGTTGCCATGGTCATGGTGTCTCTTCACAGCAGTAGAGCTCAAACTAAGACACTCCCACATCTAGTCACTCTTGTCTCTGCTGCAGGACCTGTTCTTGTTAGACTGAATTGGAGCTTCTTCTGGTTTCTGGCTCTTCTGGACTGGCCATCTCTAGGATGATCTTCAGCTGACCTTGGGGTTTGGAATTGGCTTGTGCTGAGTATCCTTGGCAAGCTCTTTGCCTGTGGTGCTCCAGAGAAGACCAGACAGAGCAGGCATAGGCAGACAGAGGTACTGTCTCCAGAGCCATGGTAGGAAGACTTCACATCACTGACCACTCATGGTTCTATTTGAAGACTGGTGGATGAGACCATGAAGGCTTATTGTGTGTGTTAGTGCTGTGATGAGTTCCACCAGAGGCCAGAAGGGCAGAGACACTTCTGACCCCAATGTTAACTCTGCTATCTTGCTTACATTGCCATAGACAGCTAACCTCAGAGGACCGAGGTATAACATAGTTCCACTGGGCTTCGGGCCAAAGGCACGACATGGAAAAGTTACCAGAGTCACACCATACCCTGAAGTTAGAAGGTGGCCTCCCCACCAAAGCTGGCTATGTGTTAGCCTGTGTGTTTGTATATTTGTACCTGTATATATGCAGGATGAATATTGGTGTAAAACCTATAGGCTCAATGAACTCTGCAGGGATTTGGGAGATAGCTTAACTCAGTGGACTAGAAGAAGACAATGTCAAAATGCTTAATACAAACATATGCCAAGTAGTTAATAACTCTACCAACCAAGAAAAAATGGGATTCAAACTCTAGAATGGTAAATCATTCTGCTTGGTTGACAGCAGAGCTACCATAAAACAGCTCTGTGGCAATTATTGGAAGATCAGAGATAGAGTGAATAGAATTGTGTTTCTTTTCTTGTACAAAGCAGCATTATTAGGCATCGTGGTTTTGGTTGGACAGTGGTGATGGGAACTGAAAAGGATTTTCAGACTGAAAGAAAAGTCAGCAGGGCTTGGCAGTGCCAAGTCAAGACCACTGGACTGGGTACCTAAATGCTTATCAACCCATTCCACCTAAGTCTTTCTGTGTGTGACAGGCCCCTCAGGAGGGCTTTCCTATATTCAAAAGGGCTCTATATATTTTTTCTTTTGAAACAGGGATTCTCTGTGTAGCCTTGGCTGTCCTGGACTCGCTTTGTAGACCAGGCTGGCCTTGAACTCACAGCGATCTGCCTGCCTCTGCCTCCCGAGTGCTGGGATTAAAGGCGTGCGCCACCACGCCCGGCCTAGGGCTCTGTATCTGACCACTGTCTCCGCACTCACAGGTGAAGGTTCCCAATGTGTTAACCAGGCTTTTGCTTGTTGCCTTTTGGACACTGTATAAAGATGTCATTGTATTTTCAGTAGGATCATCGCAGAAGCCAACAAAACAAAACAAAACCAGCTTTGCATCTCTCTGGGGATCTCTTCAGAAGGCATCTTAGCTCAGTTTCACCCTTAGGTACCTTGTCAAAACACACAAGCTGACCAAAACACACAAGCTGACCAAATTGCTTCATGGAGTGCTCAAGTGGAAAAAGTACAGGTTTTGACAGTTGAGAGAAACATCAAGAAAATTAACCAATTCTTACAGGTCTTCACATATGGAGCACCTGGAAACAACAGCTTTGTCTATGCTAACGTGAAGCAGAATGAGGACACACCACAGGTAAGCAGAGACTGCTCCAGAGCAGTCAAACACTGACCCACTGTGTCCCAGCCTAAACTGTCTCCACCGACACTGCAATTCCTCAGTGGATAGGATGAAAGTCTCTCCTGATTCTCGAATCTGATAGGAAAATACTGACTGTCAGCCACATGTGAGAACTGGGGTTTCCAACCTGGGAAATGTTTCCAAAGTGAGCAAAGCAATGCCAGTGATAGATGTTGAAACAACGACCCTTGCATATGCAAACAGATTCCATTCTCAGAATTCACGCCATTTTACAAGTGACCCTGGATCACCAGGGTCCGTGTGCCTTTTCACTCCTCAGAGATTCCTGAATGTAGAAGAATGGACCAGCGTCAGAGTCCTACATCTTACCTGGGTGTGTCCTTACTGTGCAGTCATGGCATGGCACAGCAGGGCTAGAAGCCAGAGCTGCCTGGTATTGCAAATTAACAAGATGTGGTTTCTAGAGCAGGGTCTTATATTGTGACCAAATACCCGACAAGAAGCAACTCAAGAAAGAAAGGGATTATTTTTGCTTACAGTTCAATAGGATATATCCCATCGTGGTGGGGAAGGTATGTGGAAGGAGCTCCAAGGTTATGTCTTACCTGCAGCGAGGAGTCAGAGACAGATAAATAGTGGTGTTCAGTTCTCTTTCTCTTTTTAAATTCAGGTTGGGAGCCCCAAACCAAGGAGTTGCCCCACCCACAGTTTGGGGTGGGTCTCTCCACTTCAATTAATCTGATCTAGACACTCTTTCCCAGACATGCCTAGAGGCTTGTGGTTTTAGTGAGTCTAGAGCCTGGTGAACTGACACTGTTAACCATCTGGGGATATGCCATGTATAACATACCCAGAATGAGGCAAGGGAAGGGAAGTCACTAAAATGCAAAGAAGACTGTGAAGGTTCACCCTGACTCCTGCTCCAGTCGTGGAGCTAGAGATAGTGTGGGCTCCACACAGCGTGCGGGCCGCACATGGAAGTGAGAAGAACATTGCCAAGTCCACAACTGAGCACAAAGAAGAAAAGTTCATCTTCCTTCCACTGATATCTGGGAGGCATCATAACACCCAGATCCTGGGCAATAAGCCCACATCAAGGACACTTAGCTTTGTCCATGATACAACCTTGACGATTTTAAGGACCAGTGGATATTCTATGCTCTAAGTTACATTGTTTTCCCATTTTTAGAAGTAAGTGGTAGCACCTATCACCTGTGTTGTCCTCAGTGAAAGGTAATCAAGGATTTTCTATTCAAAGTTAACCACAGACTATACAACTCAGGGAGCCTCTACACAGTTGAGGTAGCCATTCAGAAAGGAAGCAGTGGAACTTCACGTAGAATAATTTGGCCTTGCATGTTGTAACACCACCATTTGTTGGCCTTATTCGTAGGACTGCTTTGACTATTTGTGTTCTTTTGTGGTTTCATACAAATTTATGTATTTTTCCTAAACCTGTAAAATATATCATAATTTTGATAGTTAATGCATTAAAACTATAATTTAATTTTGGTAGTATTGTCATTTCTACAATACTAATTTTGGTAGTCTAGGGGAATGAAATGCCTTTCCATTGTATAGTATCTTCTGTGATTTATTATTTCAATCTTGAAATTTTCATTGTAGAAGTTCTTCAATTATTTAGTTAGATATATTTCTATATACTTAATCTATAAAATTATTTGATTGAAATATTTTTTCCTAATTTTATTCTCAGAGAGTACATTGTTGGGGTAAATTAAGGCTACCCTTTTTTGTATCTTGGTATTTTACTGTGTTTGTTGGGTCCAAGTGTTTTCTAGTAGCATCAGTAGTTTTTTAAAAGCAAAGAATCATGTCATCTGCAAGTAGGGATAGAGTATGACTTCATCCTTTCCTATTTTTAATCCTTTTTATGTCTTTTTCTTGTCTAATTTCTATGGATAAGACTTCAAGTATTATATCAAATAAGAAAGCAGAGAGTGAAAGCAAGAAACCCTTGTCTCATTCCTGATTTTAGATAAAATGCTCTCAGGTTCTTTCATTTTAATTTAACCCTGGCTATAGGTTTGTTGTATATTGCCTTTATTATTTGAGACACACTGTATCTGTTCCTATAGATTTGTTGTATGTTGCCTTTATTATTTGAGACATACTTCATCTATTCCTAAAGTCTCCAGGGCTTTCTTGATGAAGGTTGTTTTCAAATGTCTCTTCAGCATCAACTGAAATAAATGTGGCTCTGTCCTCAAGTTTGTTTATGTGGTCGTAACGTATCATTGTAATGTGTTTCTGAATTCAGTCTGAATGTATTTTAAGGAGAACTTTTGTATCCATGTGCACCAAAGAAATTTGCTTGTTGCTTTCTTTTTTGCTTTTTTGTAGTTTTTTAAACATGGTTTTGTTATTAGGATAACACTGGCTTCATACAATGAATTTGTTAGTATTCTATCACTTTCTATTTTGTTGAACAAATTAGAAAGAGCTCATATAAAGTATCCCTTGAAAGTTTGATAGAATTCAGCAGTGAATCCATTTGGTAATTAGATTTTCATTTTGGTGAGGCATTTAATAACAATTTCAATCTCATTGCTTGTAATACGTCTGTTTAATATATATGTGTGTATATATATTGAAATAGATATATATCAATTATTACATGTATATATGTATATTCACATGCACATATATTTCTAAATATATCCTACTCCGCCTGTATAATGCTACTTTTATGTATGATTTCAGGGCTGACCATTTCATATTGGACAAATAATTAGTGTGTGCTTCCCTACAGAAAACAATTTCTCCTGTTCTCGGCATTCCTTAGTTGCCTGTAGTTCTTCCTATAGCTTTGCGCTGGGAAAAGAATGAAGTTCAGTTTCCTCCTATTGACTGTGCTGATTCAGTTACTATTGTTGAAGTCCTGGCTAATGACATTTTCCCAGGATGTGGCTGCAATCCTTCCTTGGGGACATGTTGCCAGCTGATTCACTTTCTTAATATATAAAGATAAATGTCATGCCTCACTAATGGAGGAAATCATTCATATTTATGAATTTCTTTCCAGAGAGGAAGAACCTTTAAAAATCTTTCAAGAACTATACTGAACTCACAATATTTTACTGAGGGTGTATTCATGGCCAAAAATAGACAATCAAAAGATTGCCTTGGATATTTTCCATGAAGTATTGTGGGCTTCATACAGCATCAATCTAGGGACCTGTTTACAAACATGCATCTTCCACAGTCAGAAATATAACATGTTAATCATATTTTAATCAGTACTGGATAGAATAAAGTAGTATTTTGGAAAATTTCAGGAAAAATTAATCTCACAGTTTTTGAAATATGTGTTTCAGAACTGCATGAGTATTGTTTAAAATAATGTCACACAAACTTTCATTTGGAAAAATTAATTCCACAGTTGTTGAAGTATATATGTTTCAGCACTGCATGAGTATTGTTTAAAATAATGCAACACAAACTTTGATTTGGAGCGGCATAAGGCTAAGAAATTCAGCCCCAAGCTCCTAGAATTCTTCTCACAACTAGAAATCAGATATCATTAAAAAAAAATCTAACCTTCTGTGAAGACACTAATAGAAAAGCCATTGAAGATAGTCACTTACAGTTCCATTATCAAATGGAAAAAGAAATTCATACTAAATCATATTTTTCCAACATTAATCCCATTACAAGTTCGGTTTGGAGAGAAGGCCACTTAGCTATGTCTCTGCATGTGCTGGGACCCTTGACCATTTTCTCTACATGAATCTACTATGGACTATTCTGTGACATCATGACTGATGTCTTAAGATGATAGAATATTTAGTGTTTTTTCTTGAGAGCAGAGCAATGTTAATCAAATAACTCCTTAGAAATTCATACAATCCCATTAGAATGTCCGGGGATATAGGATACATCACAGATAAAATGTAAAAGGATTCACAGAAAAGGCCTAAAATATCATGACCCATACAATTTGTGAGTTTGCTGTATGTTAGACGTTGTTCATGTATCATCCAATGCCTGTCACCTCTGTAACAGTCCTTCATGTCACTGTTAGCTTGTACTTGTGAGGGAGCCAGAAATGAAACCGAATGGCCAATGAGCTTAAAGTTAACTGTGTAGTTATTCCAAACAAAGGAATATTTAAGTGCTTGGCTATATGATGGACAATGCATGGAGTCTGGGCTAGGGTGGAGTGCCAGGATTATTTCAATCTGTAGATGTATGGATCTGTTCAGGGTGGCTGGTATATTAAATAATAGGATGGAAGACATGAATTCTACAGCTCACAAGGCATAGGGAGGCTAAAAGCCCAACCTTACAAATCCTCCTGGATTAGAATATAAGGCTTGTAAACAAGAATTCCTGAAAGGAAGTTGTGTCTGCAAAGACTGATTAACTGACTAAAAATGCAGTGATATGGAGAGTTGGAGTGTTCAGGTCCAGACTCTAATTGCCACATCTTGGGCTAGATTTAGCCCCTTGAATAGCCATTCCTTGCCTGTCTCAGTATTAGATCTAATATCCTATGACTAATAGATAAAATCATTTTGGCATCTATTAATTTAGCATACCACTAGCTTTCACCAACCCAAAATCTAAAAATGTCATCAGATCAAATCTGAGCTCTATAGAAAGGCTTTCCTTCATCTCATTGCATCTTCCTTTATGATATAACCAACAACGTATCTCAAATTTGTCTGGATTTATGGCTTTCTGTATTCTGTAAAACTATGAAACTGTTCCCACATTGAACATGAATTTTGGGGTAACCTAATGCTTGTTCCCAGACCATGATCACTAAGCCTGTCTCCAGAGTGAACTATCTCATATTTCACTTTTACAGTGAGAACTCTGGTTTTCGTTTTGTTTGTTTTGTGATGATGAGCTCCACCCTGGGCTCCTTGGGTTTTCCAGAGCCACAGGATGCTCACTGATTGGTACACCTTCATTAGTATTGGAAGGCTTGAACAAAACAACAAATGTTTGTGGGTCAGTGAATTCCTGCCAATTCAACATCAATGACAAACGAGGACGCAACTCTAGGAGACGCCCTTCCCTCACTCTCAGGTCGACTGCATGTTGATAAGGGCTCTGAGTCATTGCCAACCTGATTTAAAAATCAGGTGAATTACTGCCAGAATAGAATCACATAATTCTGTCCCTGAGGGGAAGAATGTTTGTTCACAGTACCATTTATTTATTAGCCACTAAATCTATTATGCAAATAAAATCATGAAAATACCACTGTGTTTATTCTTGTGGTTGAAACGCTTATGGAAGAGAAGCCATTGAATATTAAAATGCTTGTCACTTTGTAAACATATGTTATAAAGAATAAAAAACAAGTAAATCCATTTCTTTAAAGTGTGCGAATGGATGGGTAACCAGTTAAAAATAAGTAAATATTTACTTTGGCCAACTACAGGCAGTTCTTTGCTCCAAGGCTCCAGAGAACATGAGGGAATGACATAAAGTAGTCATTTTTCTGAAAGCAGTGACCTCAAAAATAGTGCAGAAAACCCTTGAGAAGCTTATGGCAATGTGCACAATATTATCACAGGATTTTAGTGAAGTGGAAAAAAAGAATTTTAGGAGAAAAACTGGATGTGGCCCAGGTAAATCACAGGAAGACTGACACTTCACTTGCAAGGTGGAAGCAGGATAAGATTCTAGGGTAGAGTCATCCAGTGTGTCTTTGTGTGAGACCACAGGGGGCGTGTCAAGGACATGCTGGGCTGGGCGTGGCAGCTTGTCAGTAGTCTGTTCTGGATGTAGATGGACTTAGAAACTGTGAATCACTGACTTTCTCTTTTCCTTCTTGTTCTTTTTACAATGCATTAACTGCTCTTAAATGTCAGTTACCTACAGACATGATGCCTGTACTGGAAAACAGAGGGGAACGTGTGTGAGAGGGAGGCTCACTATTCAGGAGATAGAGAAAAGGGTTCTCATCACATGGCTAAGTGGCAGAGGGTGGAGTCTACTGGCCACATGTTTGAAAACAGAACATAGGAATGGAGGGTTAGAAGACATTCGGGGTATATTGGGCAGCAGCCAGTGAGCTGTGACCATGAGACCTCTGCGCTCTTGCCTGGGTTTGTACTAGTTGTGAGTCTGCAAGGCCTCTGATGCAGAAATCAATCAGGACTCTGATGCAGAAATCAATCAGGATTCATTTTCCTGCCTAGAGGAAAATGCCGCCTCTGTGACTGACTGAAGAGTCTTCTCTACTGTGGTAGCTGGGCTTCTATGCTCTTCTTGTCTTCTTGCAGATCTTAACACTGCCTTTGCCAATTGTCTCTATACACAAACCAATGGTTAGAGATAAAGTCCACACAAGGCCTGAAGTTGAAGCTATGCATTCTTTGGGAATTAAACCTAGTAGTTTTTACTTCTTTGGTATGGGGAGGGATAGTGTAAGTAACTCTTTATTAAATTTCAAGCAATCTAACAGTTGAGCCTCCCTCTATGTACATGTGGTTCTATGGCTTTTTATAGCTTTTTTCTTGTCCTTTTCCTCACTACATTGTCAATAGATATCACTGAAAGATATTATTTGACTCGAGTGCAACAATTTTATCTAGGTGTCTTAGTAGAAATGAAATTTCTTAAAGCGACTTGAAGTATTCTTGATTGTCAACTTAACATGCCTGGGAAAGAAGGAACCTTCAATGAGGAATCATTTCTATCATATTGGTTTATGGGAATGTCTGTCAGTCATTTTTCTGACTGCTAATTGATGGAGGAGGGCCCAGCCCACTGGTGCCATCTCTAGACTGATGGTCCTGGGTTGTATTCTTGGTATATGCAAAAGTGGGGAGCAGGCAGTAAGCAGCATTTCTGCAGGGCCACTCTTCATTTGCTGTCTTCAGGCTCCTGCCTAGGGTTCCTGCTTTGGGTTCCTTCATGGGTGAACTGTAACCTGTAAGCCAACTAAACATTTTCCTCCCCAAGTTATTTTTGGTGAGTGTCTTGTCACTTAGATGAAAAGCAAACCAGGACAGCTTGGGATTTATCACTGCGTAGAAACACCCAAATTGGTAGGCTCTTTGATTTTCTTTATTCTCTTTGAACACCAGATCCTATGAGGTCTATAAAATTTCCTGTAACCAGAGGGGTAAAAAGAGCCATTGAAGGTCAAGGTAGCAGCGGGGCTACTGAGAGGCAAGTGTACACTTCAGGAAGTCATAGCTGAGACAGACACAGGTCAGAGCAACAAGGGACAGGTGTGTCCTCCAAGCTCTTCTGTGGGAATTTCATCAGGTCTTGTCATAACATCAGAAACAGGTGTCGCCCTCCTCCTTGTCTGTCATGTGCCATTCCACAAGGACTTCATTTGATGGAGTATTAATATGCATACTTAAATATCAAGAAGCAATAACATCATGACAATTAGCCATTATATAACACATGTTTTAGAGTCTAAATGAAGCATCTTCATTATGTATAAGAATAGATAATTTACAAAGTGTTCTCCTATTTAGACTCCATATTTCTCAAAAATTATGAGTTGCAAAAGAATTTCAGCTTTGAATCAAACAAGTAATTATTGCATTATAAATGACAGATATGTCTCTAAATATAGGTTCTTTAGAAAAACGATATAACAATATCCCAGACATAAATTTTCATTTTAGATTTGAATAAGAAGCATTCATTATGATTCTTTTAAATTTTTATCTGAAGGTGTTAATGGAGACAGCTTTCACAGAAAGGTATTTTGAGACAAACGTATACAGTTCAAATGAAAAATTAATATAAAAACAATCATAGCTATTATACTAATTTAAATGCTTTTCAAAAATATTTTATTGTATCAAAGAATTTAAAGCGTACCTTTGGAATTCACTAGAAATTTCGTTTTAAGCCCTCAGAATCTTTTTAACACTGAAACAATTTCTTCTGTTCTTTTGCAGTGCTCCACATCAGCTCATCTGCATCAAGAAATACATCTTGGCTCTCATGGCTGGTGTCTCGCTGAGGTCCATGGGTCACCAGAGCTGCTGACAATGTGCCATTCCTTTCACCCTTCGCTCTGTTCAGGACATAGAACATCAGGAGCAGCTGGCACATCTCCAAGCCTAGGGAGCATCTCTTAGCTAGCCCTGGACTGATTAAGACACTGGTCCTTGTCAAAGACCTCAGCTCAGAACAAAGCAGAGCAGGAGAAATGTGTGGCCATCTGGCTAGGTGGCTGACCTCCACTCTGGTGTGTATGTGACAAGGTTACTCCTCTCTCCTCAGCAACCAGCAAGAGCAGTGCACTTAATTTCTGAATTCGTATCTCTACCAGGGGGTGAACTCTCAGGGGAAGGAGCTGTCTCTCACTGGCTGCTATACTCAGGCAAAGCATCAGAAGACAGCTGCACATGAGCATAGCAAATGGATCTGTAAGACTTGTTCATCTTTTTTTTTTTCCGATTGGAGGCATTCATGTAGATTCTACTATTTATCAATTACAGATTAATGCAGCCAGGTGTGGTGGTACATGACTTTAATCCCAGCACTCAGGGAGGCAGGGGTGGGGGGATCACTCTGAGTTTAAGGCCAGCTTGGTCTACAAAGTAAGTCGAGGACAGCCAAGGCTACACAGAGTAACCCTGTCTCAGGAAAAACAAACAAACAAACAAACAAACAAGCCCTATCAACAGCTGCAACAACAAAACAACCAAAAAACAAATAGTAATGCAACAACCAGTTGCATTTATGGCTCATAGAGCATGCATACACTCAGTTGTCTCTCGGGCTCACGGGCTCATTGCTTGCTCATATTCTCCTCCCACAGCGATGACTAGTACATTGCTGTCTATACTTTTCTTACACAGAGCTGCTGAGTTTTGCCATCACATTGGCCATGGTGCACATCATACTGTTTACCACGTAGCCAAGTACAAGTACCATTAGGTATTTTCAGAAGATTAGCTTTCCCTATCCAGGCTGCAAACTAACCTGTTCTCATGAACTGCCCATGTTTGGTTGACTTTACCTTACTGTTAATACTCTGTGTCGTATTACTGCATTCCTCTTTGTTATGTGACCCTAAGTCAGTGGAAGGGATCTTCCTGGATGAGGGAATGTGACTATAACGTGAAGCCTCTACATCTGCCTGTGTGTGTGTCGGGGGGGGGGGGGGTTATCTTGATTACATTTATCAGTTTTGGAAGGTTCATCCTAATTGTGGGTGGCACCATTTCGTGAATTGGGAACCCTAGACTAATAAAGCAGAGAATGAGAATGGAGCAGCATTCATTCATAGCCCATTGCTTCTTGCCTATGAATGTGATATGACCAGCTTCTTACCACCCCACCATTATGACTTCCCTACCATGGTGGACTAAGAGTCACATCAAACTCCTCTAAGTAGCACCAGTCTGTGACAAAGCTTACAATCCCTCCCACACATCAGAGTATCTTCTCACATCAAGAGGAAAAGAAACCCAGGTAAAGAGTGAGTCCAAAAGTGATTGTTTCAGGACTAATTCTGTCTTAGACAGTGGACATTGGCTTTCAGGTATCAGTACTGGATATAAGTAATGAAGAGATAGGAGAGGGCTCTTCTGCCTCCTGCTGACTTAGAGAAGGAGGAGCTATCAGGACCAGGGCATTCCTGATAGCAAAGATTCTGAGTTTACAGCAAGCTCTTGCTTGTTTCAAGCCATAAAGTTTCTGCATACAAATCTTCTAACGTATTCATCCCCTTTAAACAGCTGAGTTATTCTTTGAACGGCATGATTAGCATATAAAGGGTGAGTTTTCCATCTAAAGGCACCTGAGGCATTTCAGATTCAAGTCTCTGGAAATGACCTTGCTTTTAAGGTGCCTTCAAATCAAGACGCTTTCACTCCTGCCATGAGCGCTTTGCTCTGGAGATGAAGGGAAGGCATTGCTTCAAGGACCAAGGGGGGGGGGGGGCGCGGCGCTCACGCCAGCCAGTCCTGAAAGGCTCAGGAGTGCTTTTATAAGATCCCACCACAAAGAGGAGGAGGTGTTGGAAGTACAGAATGCTGGGGCTCAGCCCACCACTGTTTTCTTATGCTGTCTGCTCCTCCAAACTAGTAGCAGAAAATAACTGTGTGAAACTGCTGTCCAAGAGTGCCTGGGGTACTGGCTGTATTTCTTTGGGTCTCCGTAGGAGGTAGACATTAAAATCTTCCAATTCTGAACTGCTTAGGTGCAGACCGTGGCTGCCTTGTGGTGCTTTAGATGTTGGTGCACTGGGTTACAAAACACTTCGGGAGCTCCTCTTCCGTCTATGAAAGTCTCTAAGCCTTAAGGTCTTTTTAGTATAAAACATTAAAACCATGAACTCTGTGCTTACATAGAGCCTGGTGTTTATTTTCTTCTTTGTTTTTCCAGTTCAGGAGCTTCCCTAATTGCTCCATATGAACACAACCACCTTTAGTCACCTGTGGTCTTTTGTGGTCAGTAGACAACATGCTGGCTGGACAGGCTTTGAAATCTGGCAGGAATGCCCAAAATTTTGACTAACAGTTTTCTGTTTGCTTTGTGTTGGAAGACAATTAGGATCACAGCAGTGGGGACAGGGGATATGGTGGTGCCCAGATGGCTTCTAAGTGACATATTTTTAATAGGATATGCCTATGTCTCATGTCTTTGGGCCTTGGCAGCTCTGCCTGAGGGAGGAACACCAACTCAGAGCATGAAGGCAGCAACTCAGGGCTTGGCGGTTGTGGTGGTGAGGTATGTACACACATCAGGTCTGCTAGTGCTGACCAGTCTCTCTGCAGGCTAAACACTCCATTGTTGCTTTACTTAAATGAATGGACACTGGCGTGGCCACAGCACAGCAGGGATCAACTCTTTGAGAGAAGTGCTTGTTCCAGATGCTGTGCACAATGCAGCACCCCTGAGATGAATAGAAAAGAGGAGGGTTGACAGCAGGCTACGTCCTGCTCTAAGTTACTCTGTGTTGCAGGAAATGGTTGCTTTCGGGTTCTGCCTTACACTGGAAGACTCCCTTTACAAGCAACCTGTGGCTTTATTTTGAAGGAGAAGTCAACTGAGGTGGGCCCACAAACATCAATAAGGTACCGGACTAATAAACAACTTATTCCTGTGAGTGGAAAGAGGGCTATAAGTTTTGGGGGGGG
>OU015742.1:128515525-128542404 GCA_907169655.1 Acomys percivali
CACACACACACACACACACACACACACACACACACACACACGTTGAATTGTTTGCTGTTTGGTTGCTTTTGTTTTACCTTCTATCCTAGATAAATAGCATTTATCAAGATTTTTTAAATGTGTCTGTGTCTTTAATCACAGGTGATTAAAGCACCTTTAATCACCCAAATATCTTTCCAGCCTCAACAACAACAACAACAACAACAACAACAAGTTAGATGGTTTTCTTCCTTTCTTGTTTTGCTTGCTTTTTCTCTGTGGTTGTATGAGTGTATGGACATGTGCGGCTGGCATTGTAGGAACACCTGATTTGTTAACTGGGTACTGGGACTGAAACCTGCTTCTCACAATAGAGGAGGAAACTGTCTTAGCTACTGAATCATCTCTTCAGCTCTATATAGACATAATCTAATGCATAGATTATTTTTTTAACCCAACCAATTATTCCCTTTTTTAGGAGGAAGCTAATTCTGAGGAAGGGAAAAAGACACCCAAGTCACAGGCTGAGAGAAGTGTCCTGTCACCATCCACTAGAGCACAACTGACCAGTGGTCAGTTTGAAGTCATCCAATAGCAGGTATCCCGAGGTGTCACAGAATCTGTTGACAGCAGCACTTCCAACAGCCTGTGACAGCATGGGCCTCAAGGGTCCTGTGAGGACAGCTTAGAGCCTGAAAGATAGCCAAGAGTCAAAGTCTCTGAGGGAGACCAGCTCTGCAAGTCAATTTCTAGAATGGAGCAGGAGCCCAAAACAGAGAGAGAGGGGGAGAAAGGGACAGAGAGACAGATGAACAGAGGGAGGCAGGAAGAGAGGGAAAGACAGAGGGAGAAGTTGTTCTGGGGTGTGGGATTGTGAAATCCACATTCCTGAGCTCTTCCCTGGGCCATTGCCTCTCAGAGGGTGCACACCTCCTTGGGCTTTTGGTGGGTCAGAGGGAGGATTCTCAGGCTAAATTCACCTGCACATTGATGAGGCTTATGTACGCGTGGGGTTCCAGGGCTCTCTTCAACAGGCACAAGGAAGCAGGTTTTCAGCTAAAGATAAACAGACCCTCCCTGTGGGTTTAGTAAGCAGCATTATCTGCCTGATGAAAATGGAAACATTAGCGGCCTCTTACAAAGGAGCCGAATGCCACCCTATTGTTCTCAGGCTCTCCCATGGTAGAAGTAGAATTGTTAAATTTCCTAAGTCCTTATTTATTTATTTTTTATTGCCTTTCCCCTACACATAAAAAGGTTTCTAAATTCCTTGGGGTTCTTTTGAGAGAATGTAAATGTATTTCATCACTCAAACAAAATGAAACCAATAAAGAAGCAGCTACAGGGAAGTGAAAGAATTGTGGCTGCGTGTACTCAGAAAGGTTGATGCAAAAACACTTTTCATCTCTGATGAATCCCTGGTGCAGCGAAGGCGCTGTGATGGCAGTCGGACTGTGGCAGAGGTGTCGCCATTAGCCTTTCTTCAAGGGGAAAGTAAAAAAGGCCTTTCCTTTGGCTTCCTGTTAAAGATGTCTTCCATCTGGAAGGTCTGTGCTTAGTGTCCGTTATACCTTCTGTTGCCATTCCTGATGGTGTCCTTGAATGGGCAAGTGGGGCCACATGCAGGGACAGTGCTCATGTTAGAATAAGAAGTCACACTGTAACTATTTACCAGTAAAATCTAGAGTGATCTGACCTAGTGAACTTCACTGAACATAGGAAGAAGGGATAATGTACTTTACGTCTGTCACCTAAGCATCTCACTCGTTTCCTTCAGAAAGGTATGTGAATATATGTGCTGAGTTGCAGTTCGAGTGTATAGCTTAGGCCTAGAATCCAGGAAAGGATAATATGGTGTGTGTGGGATTTGGAATGTTCAGTAGCATAAAGTGTGCAGAGGCCTTGGAGTAAGGGGGCTGCTGCAGGATCCATCATAATGACCCCAGTAAGTGCAGAGCCTAGCAGCTACTGATCTGGGGACACTTCCTGGGTGGGACAAAGGACAATCAGACATTCCATGCCACCAAGAGCCCTCTGAGCCAAGGGAACTAACACAGGACCATCCACACTTGGTCCTCATCAATCTTTAGGGTCATTGTGGGAATTGTCCCTTTCACCTTAGCCTAGCAACAGCTACCTGAGGGAGTGAGGTAGAGGCTGTGCTAGTTTGCAGACAGCAGTTGGTCTCAATACTAAATTATTGGATTTGAGTTGTATACTTCCTGGGTTCCAGGTCCTAAAGTATACATTGTGTACAGAGCAGTCAACATCATAGACAACTTCTTGGCATAACTAGCATTATTAATCCTGTTATTTCACTACTGAGTATATACCAGGATAATTCCATATCCTAACACAAAGATATTTGGGCTCCCAATGCTTATTGCTGCTTTACTCAGTATAGCAGAGAATTGGAATCAATCTAGATGTCCATCAACAGATCAGATGAACAGGTAATGAAAAGGTGTGTGTGTGTGCTTGCGCGCGTGTGTACTTGGACTATTCAACTGTGAAGGAAGGAAAATTAGGTCCCAAAATTTTCAGGAAAATAGATGACCTTAGAATGTATAAGATTGAGCAATGGTCACAATAACAGAAAGAAAAAAATACATGTTTTCTCTCTCATGTGTGTGTGTGAACAAATATACATGTAGATGTAGTATAACATGTGAAAACAGAGCACAAAAGAATATATATTAGGGGATGAGAGAGCATGGAAATACAACCAATGAATATGTTATGAAAAGATATAAAGATATTATTTTTCTAATTCTAATTTTTGTGTCTTAGTTAGATTTTCTATCACCATGGTCAAGACCTGAACAAAAGCAACTTGGGTGGGGAGGGCTTATTTCAGTTTATAGCTTATAGCCCATCATCTACAGAGTCAGGTCAGGACCTAGGAACATGGAACGAGGAACCGATAAAGAGGCCATAGAGGAATAATGCTTACTGGTTTGCTTTCCTGGATTGCTCAGAATGCACTTTTTTCTTATACAACCCAGGACCATCTGCCCACAGTTGACTAGGCCTTCCAGTGTTGATCATTAATCCTGATAATGTTTCACAGGCTTTCCCACTAAGCTAATCTGGTGGGGCATTTTATCAACTGAAGCTCCCTCTTCTCAAATGACTCAAGTTCAAGAAAAACTAACCAGGATACTCTCTTAAGGATTTTTCATTTTTTGGTCATAGATATGTATGTAAAAATATATTCAATGTTGAAAGCATAAAACCCAATATGAAGCTCCACAGCTTCCGTTTCAAATGTATACTCCAACTGTATAAAAGCTCATTGAATTGTACAGCTTTATTTTTATTCTGGTTGATTAGGTATTCAATTTTTTTAAAGTTTCTGATTTGTTATTTAAATTTTATTATACTTATTTATTTAGGTAATTAATCCCTTTACAGCCTGATATCAGCCCCCTCCCTCCTCTTCTCCCTTCTCCTCATGCCCCATCCCCCACTCCCTTCTCTCCTTCTCAGAGAAGGGGAGGCCCCCAAGGGTTCCCAACCCACCCTGACACCTTAAGTCACAACAGAACTAAGTGAATCCTCTCCCACTGAGGACTGACAAGGCAGACCAGCTAAGGCAAAGGAATCCAAAGGCAGGCAACAGAGTCAGAGACAGCACCTACTCCCATAGTTAGGGGATCCTAATGACCAAGGTGGACATCTGCTACATATGTGTAGGGGGTCTAGGTCCAATCCATACATGCTCTTTGGTTAATGGTTCAGTCTCTGTAAGCGTGTATGGGCCCAGCTTAGTTTACTCTGGAGGTCTTCTTGTGGTGTCCTTGACTTCTTTCGCTCCTCAACCCTTCCTCTTACTCGTCCATAAGCTTGGCCTATCATTTGGCTATGGGACTCTGCATCTGTTTCCATCTGCTGCTGGATGAAGCTTTTCAAAAGACAGTTGGTCTAGGCTCTTGTCATGTGTGTCATTCTGGGTCTGGGTTCCTCACTCTGGATGGTATTTTCTAGTTCCATCCATTTGCCTGCAAATTGCATCATGTTCTTGTTTTTAATAGTTGAGTAGTATTCCATTGTGTAAGTGTACCACAGTTTCTTTATCCATTCTTCAGTTGGGGGACATCTAGGTTGTTTCCAGTTACTATCTATTGTAAATAAAGCTACTCTGAATAGAGTTGAGCAAGTGTCTTTTGGGTATGGTGTGGCACCCTTGGGATTATACGTAAGAATGGTATAGCTAAGTCTTGAGGGAGACATCTCCCCAGATTGATTTTCACAGTGGTTGTACAAGTTTGCACTCCCACCAGCAATGGATTTTAGGATAAAATAAAATAATTAGGGTAGTCAGTAAGATGACAGGATTACATTAAGTAAGATACCCAGGAGTTTAGCTTCAGGTAACTTACACCAACCCTTTTTGCTGATACAGGCTAAGGACAGCCCAGAAACCTGAAGGTTGCACAAACCAGCTTGGAAGATACAGAGAAGCTGTGGCCTGAGCCAGATGAAGCCATGGTCTAAGCAACTCAAGGCAGGTTTTTCAGGCAGATGGACCTTGAGGCGAGGTGAGCAACATCACTTATTTTAGACACTTTCCAGAGAGGACTAGAGAAGCCTGGACTTTGTACTTGTCACTATGAGAGAATCATCACTGAAATGAATCTTTCATAGCCAAACTCCTTGGATTCCTGGAAGCATTATCATGATGCTAAATTAAAGCACAGTAGAATGTGGAAAGCCACTAACGCTGATGTCACTCAGGTCCTAGGGCACCGTGATGTCAGGTTACACTAGGTTTGAGCAGTAACTATGATTTTTTGGATACTCTTAAGACTCTAGAATACCAACTTTACAAAGAAAGAGATTTTATCTAAGTAATTCTCAGACATTTAAACTGTTTGAATATTTGCATAAATAATTACTTTCAGCAACTCCCAGTGGTCGTACTTTCAGTAATATGTTCACATTATTTTCCAGCAGTTGTTGCTAATGAAAGTGAACTGCATTTATGAATATAAATTATTAAGATTAGCCAACTGATACATGGCAACTAATTTTCAAGATACTCTCTGTAAACACATAAACTTGTATTAAATATTCATATAATCATTGTGATAATTAATCCATAAAACAATTATAGCTGAAATTAAATTGTCTTATAAATAACCAAATAAAGTAGGACTTTAAAGTCTAGGAAGATAACACATCAGCTTTTACAACTTAACATATCATTGCTTTAGCTCTGCTAATTCCAGCTGTGTGCAGTAAAGCAAGCCCCCCCCCCCCTTTATTCACAGGTGTGTGAGCAGTTAAGTCATGGGCCTGAGAGGGGATGATGTGCCTCTGTGAGAGGAGTCCAGAAGAAAGCAAAAGATGGCTCCTGGCCAGATGTTACTTGCGTTCAGTCTGGAGGCTTTGCCTTTCATCTCTGTCTTGGTCCAGGTGAGATTAAGAGATCCTTAGCTTCCCACTGAGGGTATGGCTATGAAGCCACAGGAAAAAAGGCAGGAGGCAGGAGAAGCAGCAAGCTCCGATTGCCTCTCTCCAGCTAAGATCCCCTGCGATGGATAGATCAAGTTTCCTGGAGGTGCTGGGCACTGCCAGTCTTGATGGGAGGCTCTCAGCATCCTGACTACTTACATAGGGAGACCCCCAAATAGGAGGGAGTAGAGGATTAAGGAAACTATGTGCAGCCCGTGCTCAGCTTCTGGCCATGTTCCCACTCTTCTCTTGGGCTAGCCGCTCTGTATGGACCTCTGGTCTCTCTCCTTCCTGCCCACTGATCCTTGTATTTTCTTCCTCGTTACTGGCAGAGACAGTTTTCTGTTTCTGGGTCCACTGCTCAGAAGCCTTTCTGTCTTTCCATAAGCCCAGGTGAGCCTTTCCCAGGGGAATGTCTCTAGGCAAACAGTTACTATTCCCTGATAAGCTGTATTGTTCCGTATAACATTTGGTAATGCCATGCTATATTGATGTGGTGAGGATGATTCTGCATTTCTAAGAAAGGATAGGAGATTTAAAAGAACTATTCTAGCTGTATTTAGATAATGTGGTAGAACAAACACTTGAATTCAATTCTAACTCTGTAAATTAGACTCTATGCTTGAGTCCTCACTTCTCACCCCCAGCCTCCATCTGTGCCTCTGCATCCTCTGGTTTTGGGCTCTGTCCTGTTTCTATGTCTTTCTATATGTGTTGCTCTTTATCTCTTTCTTTCTTTTTTTTTTCAGATGCATTTAAGGCTTTCATTTGTATATATATATATATATATATATATGCATATATTTCACACACACACATATTTAAATGACTACAGACAAGCAAGTTGGTGTTGGCATAGCCACCACCTTTTAGTGTATGGTAAGAACAGCCAAAATCTACTCTCTTACCATATTTTCAGTACACTATACAATACAATTAATACTATACATTAAATCTTTAGACCTATTCACCCTGAGAATGCTCACACCATTTGACCCACTTCCTGCAATCTAGCCCCGGAGCATGTGGCATTGTCCCTGGTCCTGCTTGTGGTCACTGTTTATCCAGCTTTCTCTACTTCAGCAATGTTAAAGGCATTTAACTTACTTCTTCACATGAAAGCATATTTGACCAAGTAGAAACAGACATGAAACAACCACTATGATGCACCTTAAGAGCCATGTTTGACAATTGAGATGTAATATGAATAAATTAATAAAATATATTTAAAAAGAAAAGAAGATAAGCAAATAAAAAGATTTATAATAAAAAAGAGCCATGTTTGATGAACAGGCTCATCAGATGCATAGAAGAGATGAGAGCAGATCAATCTGCCTTGGAGATTTTCGATTAGTGCTGACCCACAGGCAGAAAAGGATTGGAGGGAAGAATTTAAGAGAAAAGACCTACAGTAAGCAGTGGAGACTTACCATCCCTCAACCACATGGTGTCTGGAGGAGGGATCAACACTGTCAAGCAGGCTTTGCCTTGGAAGAAAAACGGCTTCATCTGTAAAAGAAAACAAAATGATATTTATAGAAACATGGATGAAACTGGAAAAATATGTTAAGGTATAAGCCACACATATGTGGAAAATGGTATAGTGAAGCCTATTACTTGGTATGCTAACTAAGAATTAAGGGGGGAAAAAGGTTGTAACTGTAACCATCATGTTTGATATTTAATTTGCACTGTCTTGACAAAGCAATTACATATCCTTTGTCAACTTTTCTTAGTCAAAATTAACATATGGAACTTTGTGCCATATTCCCATTATGTATAAAATCCCCAAGAGAATAATGCTAAATTATAATGCTCTGTAGAACCCATACTTCCACTGAAGCTTGACTTTTCATGGTGTAACACATTTCCTCCTAATTGCTTACTGTGTCTCCTCTCTGAGTTTTTTTCTATAATGGTAACAAGAGCCTACAAATACTAGATAGACATCTCTTTCTGTTCTTTTCATCTCCAGGATGCCCCAGCCCTGACAAGAAGAAGAACATTCTAGGAATGGAGACCTACACACCTCAGGATTAGGACTGCAATCTAACCATGTTGTTGCAGGTAACATCCAAGCTCACTTGGTGTCCTCACAGGGACCTATTTGGTGAGGAGAGTATGACTCAGAGAGATGAGGTGCCTCAGAATTCAGGAGAAGGCACAGGCATCATTGTTATACGCAGATATTACAGAGTCAAGGTATGTGAATTGCAGCATTGTAGTGTGCTAGGCTTATGGCAAAACATTTGATCTCTTCTCTCAAATCCTCTTGCTTCAACTTTGGAATGTGAATCATGTTGGGAGTTTAATTTCTAGATGTTTGTGGTTAATTAACAGGTTATCTATGTAAAAACTACTATCATTGACCGTGCTTACCCATCTTCACATACACAAGTCACTCTTGGTCCTCTCTGACATGTGTAGTTTCATAAGGATGAGTACATAACCTAACATGTGAAAGGTGCGAGTGTTATGCCTATGAAGTGAGAAAAAGAGCTGTGGGACTATAAGAACAGTACCCAGGTGGAGGATGGAACCCTGTCTTGTGTGTTTGGTGTGCTCAGCTGAGATGTAGAGCTGAAATGGATCCAATGTACATGCACCCAGAAGGGATCCCTGTGTGATACCACACTGCCTCTGTGATGTGCTTTTAAATCCACCTTTGGTCTTTAGAAAAGGCCTACAGCATGGGTGACTAAATCATCACCTGGTCATGTGCATACCCTCACCCAGCACAGACTTGAACTTTAGCATATTGAGCCCAAGGACACAGTTGACTGGTTCTGGCACCTCATACTGGATTTCTGAACTAGCTTTTTTTTCTAGAACTGCAGCCATGGAAGCTTGAGCTATATAATTCTGCCTTTTCTTTCCCAGCTAATGTGTTCTTATGAAGACACTCAGCTCTGTTTGGCTGCCTCAGCCACTGGAGTTTTTGAGAAGCCATGAGTGAAGCCTGGGGCTCCACATACTCTAGTATCAACATTTGTGTGAAGGATACCAAGGAGAGGAAAGCATGTGATTAGACTTCAGAATGCTCCCTAGTCAAAGGAAGACCGGAAAAATCTAGAGGAAAAACATCAAGGACCCTTGTAGTTGGCCCATAGTCCTCACTCTAATCACTACTAGTTCCCTTAGCCCTGAAGGGGAGACACAAGTCTCTCTACAGCGATGGCTGAAGATGACAACTGTCAAAGCCATAGTAACTATGTTTTCCTTGACAAGTTCCTGTGTGCATGTGTGTATGCTCAAATGAAACTACAGTGCACTTTTCAGCTTTAAAGTTCCACAAGTCCCATTATGTGTCCTAGCAGCCCGAGCCACTTCACACTCAAATACCCACTGCTTCAAAAATGCCAATTTTAGAATGCAACTAGGAAGAATTGTCATTGTTAACTTACAAAGAAGTAAGTCAGTAAGCCATTTAACTGGTTATGAAGTGGCTGATAACAGCCCTTGCTTACAATAATTTTCTCTTTGAGAAAACATTTTTGCTTAGTGTCTTCTGAGACTGCCAGTGAACAGCTGGTCATATTTCTGAGCAGGAGATGAAAGACTCCCTACATGACAAAGGAAATAGATTGTGTCTTTCTGTGTGGTTATAACATAGGCATAGTAGGATTCTGGCCTGGAGTACAAATTACTTAATGAGACACCTCAAAATGTGGCATGTTTCATTGATGGATGACATGTGCACAATAAGCTTTTCCATGGTTAAGTTTGCAAACTTCACTGTCAGTGACCAATACAATCCTTCAAAGTGGAACAGATTCGAGGTTCTGGAGGTGTCCCAGGACCACGACCATCATCGGGGACAGCTATTGTAGCTCACATGCTGACCATGGCCTCTGACAAATCCTGTGCTGAAATCTGAATTTGAACACACAAATGACTCATGTGTATCTCTGCACTTGAAGCCGATTTGGGAGAAAGAGTGAAAGAGAACACAAAAGCAGGTGCCTGCTTTTGTGTGTTTGTTAGCATACTCATCAATGGCTAAGGGTCCTAAAGTGAAGCCTGGCAGCTGAGGGCCAATGGCACTTTGCTTTTTAGAACTTGCATGCTGCGTTACATTTTCATAGGAAACTGGGATTTTTTAAAGAAAAAAGTATAAAAGCAGTGGTTTTCCTTTTTCCTTTTTAAAAGTTTTTCTAATAAAAATTGGAAAATCTGGTCTTCATAAGGCCTCTGGGTATGGAATAGTGTCCCTGAGTTGAGTGGTCACTGCATTGCCCACAGGGAGTATGACTCCCACCTTTACCTTACAGTCTGTCCCAATCTAAAAAGAGAATGTGACCTCTAACACCCGTTTCCACTCCAGTAAGGACATGGCTTCCTACACACCTGTACCCTACTCTCAGAAAAAAATGAAGCTTCCTTACCTTACCTCAACACAGAGAGGGTGTAGTGTGCTGGCCAGTTTTATGTCAACCTCATATAACCTAGAACAATTAGAGAGGAGGGAGCCTCATTGAGAAAATGCCTTCATAATCTATGGCTGCAGGCAAGCTTGTAGAGCATTTTCTTATTTAGTGACTGATGTGGGAAGACCCAGTCTATTGTGGGCAGGGCCAACCCTGGGGTGATGGTCCTGGGTTTTATAGAAAAGCAAGCTAAACAAGTCAAGGGGTGCAAACCAATAAGCAGCACTCTTCCATGATCTGTCCCTCAGCTCCTGCCTACAGGTTCCTGCCCTAGTTAGTTCCTAGTCTGACTTCCTTCAAGGATGAACAGTGATGTGGAAGTGTAAGCCAAATAAACGCTTTCCTCCCCAAGTTGCTTTGGTCATGGTGTTTCATCACAGCAATGATAACCCTAACTAAGATGTATGGTTTCCTCTTTCCCTACCCACAGGGAAGGCATGGCTTCTCAACTGTTTCCTTCCATGATGAGGGAATGACTTTTGCTGGTTTTCTTGAAAGGGGCCTAGATATTAAGTCATGTCTTCTGTTAACATCATCTGCCTTCCACAAGTAGGTCTGGGTTTACTATTTCTGATTCATGAATGATTTAGCAATTATAATTTACAGAGACAGACTTCATATTGGCCTATAAGTTGTGAAGAATCCATCTATCTTTGTGGGAGTGGAAGATTAATATGGGGTGAAAAGGAGAAGGGGAGAGGAAGAGAGAAGAGAGATTGCAAATAGACTGGACCTGGATTGGAAGAGAAGAGAAGAGAGAAGAGAGATCATAAATAGTGTGGCCCAGACTATCACTAGCCTGGGGTACCCGCTCTGGTCAACACCATTCTCACAGTGCTGTCTGAACCTCTCAATGAGCAGAGCACAAATGTTACTATCTTAATTTCTTCACAAGGAACCTGGAGTTGAGGGATAATCTGGCTTCTAATGTTGAGGCTTGTATGGGTTCAGACAGGAACAGATGATGGCTTTGACTTCAAAATCTGTCCAGGATCACACAGGCTCTTGGGAGACTTTTCAGATCGACTGGGTATAGTTTGTCTATCCCTAACCTAAGAACATAGGATTCCAAACATTTGTCACAAATGAGTTTTCTTCATCTTCACTTAAGAATAGAATTGAACTTGTTGCTATTTGATTCAAGGTGGCTGTCTGGGGAGCATTGCTTGTATCTCCTTTAGAAGGTGTTGATAGCATACGTGATATCAACATTTTTCTTTCAAGAAAATGAAGTAAGGTGAACTCTTTTCTTTTTTTTTTTCAAATTACACCAGCATCCTAGGAAATTGGTTTTGTGTAATTGTGAATTGTAGACACTGCATGTTGTGTTGGGAGTTTAATGAAAACCTCAGGAGAAATTCATTCAACCTTCATTTTAACAGTAAATACATTCTGCTCATTGAAACAGGAAAATGTCTTGGAAAATGCAGTGCCAGTGAAGGAAACAGACCACAGCATGATTTTCATGGGTACCTTCTGGGTCCTCAGGTTGGCTTAGGACCCCTTGATCTGTCAGTCCTAGGTGTTTTGACAGTATGGAAAGCCCCACCTTACTGTGCCCTTAGTATTCTACTTGTTACCTCAACTCCAGAGCATCCTCTGTACTGCACCCCTCAGTCCTTCCCTGGAAAATAAAACAAAAAGCAGTTTCAAAAGTCAACCAGCACATTGAATGGTTAAAACTAAACACAGATCCCAGTAGGAAAGCATGTAGGGACCAGCTAAGGTTATACCCAGGCTGAAGGTCAGCCTAAGCATTGTGGTTGCAAGACTGTCTAGAAAGAAGAATGTTGTCCTGAGACTGTGGCACTACTAGCATCTGCTGACATGTTAGCATAGGTGATGGAGGAGGACATAGAGTTTACAGATTTGACAAGACAGGTGAGCATCAAAAGAAACAGAAGAGCCAGAAACACATGCATAGGGAAGCTTCCTCAGAAGACGATTGTGACTATTCAAAACACAAAGGCCTTGTGTCACCTTTCCCCCTAATAGAACATTCCAAGAAAAGCAATTTTGTATTGTCATCTAAAAATGAGATAGTATTCAGAAGAAGCACTTGTTTATATGCATGATGGCTACACATTTTCAGACTGTTTAAAGGAATAGACGGTTGTTTGATGGTCTTTTCTGGACTATGTAGATGTATATTTTAGCTATTTTATTGGGTTCTTATATCTACCACACTTCCAACTCTTATTCCACTGTAATCCATTCCAATGCTCCAATATTAGGTAGAAGAGAAAGAAGGCTAGAGGGTATAGATGTCTTTAGATTACTTCCTGTTAATTAGGGGCATTCGGTTCTTGGAGGCCAACCATCATCGGCAGAATCTTAGCAACCTAGAAATCCAGCAAACACAGCAACAGGAGGAGCAGCAGTTGCTACAGTCCCTCTCAGGGCTCCCCCATTTATATGCTCTTCCGAGTCCCCAGAATTAAACAATTGGAAGATGGAAAAAAGTCACACCCCTTCCAGACCATGAGACAATCATAGTTAATTGCTGTAGGCTACTGAAGCAGCACCATATCCCACCCCTGGGATTAAAACAAAAGCTTATTCATTATAGTATAACTGGCTTTTTATAAAGAAGCAAAAATTTTCACTATATTTTCCTCTTTCAGGCCAAAGTAGCTTTTTCTATTATTAATAAACTATATACAATAAGCACAATTATGAGAATTACCAAGTAAGAATTATATTTACAATGTCGAGTCCATATGTATTTGGAAACCTTGAAGAAAGTATTTCACTATCCTACCCTTGTGAGTCCAAAGTTTTGTACCTGAATAATTTCTTATCATAACTTCCATTTACCACCTTTAAAACATATTTTTAGTTCCTAAATCATTTTATTATATCATAAACAACTTAATATTTTATGTCTTTAATCTTTAATATGGGAAACCATAAGACTATAACTATCTAGTCTTCAACCCCATCAGAGACTTGAGAAGGATATATATTACCTGAGAAAGTAGGAAGTACAGATCATGCAGCTTACAAACCTATAGAAATGAAAGACTGGTGGCTGCCTGGACAGTCACTGAAGGTTCCCCTATATTGTTCTATTATCTATCTTCAGTCTATAGGCCCAGAATATCTGACAAACTTATTTGTGAAGCAGGAATTTGGAAAGACTAACTTACCTTGTTTCTGAAAACTGAGTCAATCAAGTTTCCAGTGTCCTGCATGTCCACAGTCTGGACAGCCTGCTGTCAGCAGTTGAGGTAAAGTCAGTATTTGCCAAGTGGACAGCTTTTCCACATTTGAAGCAAACTCCAAGTGGAGGTTCTTCAGTGCCCATCATCTTCTTTTATGCAAAAGTGTTGGAACACCATCTATTTATCTATCTATAGTATATCTACGTAGACAAATGTTGCTTATTTCAAGCTATTTACTCTCTGCTTAATTTTGAAAACATATACAGGAAACTAAATAAAGTTTATTTCTGTATTTAACTAAACTAGTACTTAACAAGACTACAAGTAAGATTATTTATAGTGACCACTAACTTGCATTTCTAAATATTCTAAACGGTTTATAATAATAGCGTTCATGGGCCTTTCCATTACACATTAAATGAGTTGCATATGTACAATACATTAAGGAAGAGTTGAACAAAATAACTCTAAATTTCAATCAATATACAATAATCTATGCCAATATAAAATGTTTGCGACTTCTTTCTTTCTAGTCTGAAAGGACCTTTTATCCTATCATTCTTATACCTCCCCCTTAAAATTTATATATCCCCTTACCCCTTCTTCCCCCTAGTGCCAGCTAGAAGGATAGAGAGAAGAAAGAGAAAGAAAGTGATACATGATTCTAACCTCCTTTACTTTGTTTCCTCCCTGATCATGACGAATAACAACACCTAAATGATAACACCAAATGACCAAAACCATCCCCTACACCTCTTGGGAATAGGGATGCTGTGTTCTTAAAACTGTTTTCTGCTGCCTGGGGGAAATTCATCTTTTTGGGACCCTAAAAAATATTAGTATATTGGCCAAGTCCTGGGAGAGCTACCTGTACCTTTTGCTGCCCAGTTTCTGTGCTATAGATGAGTTCAGGGCTTAACTGAAGTCCTGGCTAAAACAATCTGTAAGGCTGGACCATCTGAGCTGTTTTGAAATTTACTGAGGAAGTCTGTGTGGTAGGATCACCTGAGATACTTGCTTTGTCCTTTTTGGTATCTGGTCTCTTTGCTCTGAGAACATACAGACTTTTAAAGATAATATTGTAAATACATTTCTTCATTAGCATATTATGGAATATGCAATATGCACAAATCAACCAAAGATAATTTTTTGTTCTATGCTTGAGTAGGTACCAAACTATAATATAAATCTCCATCCATGCCATATGAAAATATGGCATGATAAGTTATGAGGACCAGGTAGCCAGAAAGATTAATTGGCTATGGAGGGACATTCATGTCTCAGCTAGCAGGAGGTCTTCCCTGGTCAAATGTAATCGTAATAAGTTTTGATGGTAAATATTTTTTTTCATTACACGTAGAAACAAAAGCAAAATCGTGTCCCCAATGCAAAACTATTGCACGCTTCTGTTCTGCTGTTAGCACATCCTTATAGTACATAGGTTGATTTAATCCCACAGGTTTTTTCTATAATCCTAATGTCTCTCAGCTGCTGTTGTCTCTTTACATTAACTTTAAGAAAATTTAAAGTTAACAAAGCACTATTTTTTTGGACTCCTACACACAACCTATTTTATTAATGACTGTGGGCTGGAAAATTCTGAGAGAAAAGATGCTTATGAGCAGATAAAACAAGTTCAAGCATGTGAGATAGAGGGGCAGGGATAGAGAGAAAAGGGAGAGTTCTAAATCTTTCAAGCCACTGTTAGAGCAACAAAGCACTATTTAGTCTGTCCTTGGGGGTTTTTACTAGTCCCTCTTAAATTTTTATTTTTAATTTATATACTTACTTAACATCCCAATTGTAGTCCAGTCCCTTCTTTCCTGCTGGTCCATCCTTCCCACCCTCTTCCCCCTACTCTGTAACTGCTTGTCCTGTAGGATTGTGTGGTATACCCATAATGTGATTTATATAATACTGTACAAAGATTCATCTTACTTGATACATATGTGGGGACATTATCAGTCTTAATTTGTACAAATATCCTCATCCTTGCCATTATCTCCAATAAATGTGTAATTACAGAATCAGTTTTTTTCAGAACATAGAGCAGTTTCACATTGAAATCCCAAATATGTTTCAATGGTATTGTGAACAAACTTTCATTTTCCAAATTTTGCAAAATGAAATATCCATTTGCTGGATTTCATATTTTGGTACCCTTAGGGTAACTTTCATTGGTTAACAAAGTTTGTTTATACAGAGAACAAGTAGGGCATTTTCTTATAATTTCCTTGGCTTCTTACCAAGTGGTAGAAAATTTTTCCTTTAAATATTTACTGTTAACATGGTGTGGTGTTTTTTTTCATGTAATTTTTAGACTTCTAACACAATACATTTTCTATTAATAATTGGTCATTTTCCTCTTTTCATTCACTTTCAACATCCACTCTATTTCCCCTTCTGAGTAGGATTCAAGCATCGCCCTCCTTTGGGCCGTCCTTGTTACCTAGCTTCTTTGGGTCTGTGGATTGTAGTGTGGCTTTCCTGTACTGTATGGCTAATTTCCAGTTGTAAGTGAGTACATACCGTGTATGTCTTCATGAGTCTGGGTTATCTCCCTCAAGATGAACTTTTCTAGTTCTATTCATTTGCCTGATATTCACATGATTTTCTTCTAATAGCTGATTAATATAAACGTACCACATTTTCCTTATCAATTCTTTGCTTGAGGGACATCTGGGTTGTTTCTACTTTCTAGCTATTATGAATAAAGCTGCTATGAACATAGGCGAGCAAGTGTCCCTGTGGTATGGTGGAACATCTTTTGTATACATGCCCAGAAGTGGTATGGCTAAGTCTTGAGGTAGAACTGTTCACAACTTTCTGAGAAGCCACCAGATTGATTTCCAAATTGGTTGTAAAAGTTTGCACTCCCACCAGGAGTGGAGGAATGTTCTCCTTGCTGCATATTCATTACTGTATGTGCTGCCATTTGAGTTTTTGATCTTAGCTATTTTGATGGGTGTAAAATGATATCTTGAAGTCATTTTGATTTGAATTTCTCCGATGAATAATGATTTTGAATTTTTCTTTAAGTGTTTCTCAGTTATTAGATTTTCCTCTGTTGAGAATTCTGTTTAGCTCTATACTCCATTTTAATTGGGTTTTATTGGTCTATTAGTTCTTAATTGCTTGAATTCTTTATCTATTTTGGATATTAGCCTTCTGTCAGATGTAGGGTTGGTGAAGATCTTTGACATTTAGTAGGCTGCTGTTTTGTACTATTGACAGTGTCCTTTGCCTTACATAAACTTTTCAGTTTCATGAGGTCCCTGAACTGTTGATGGTCTGTTCAGGAAATTATCTCCATTGCCAATGAGTTAAAATCTATTCCTCACTTTCTCTTCTAATAGATTTAGTGTATTTGTTTTTATGTTGAGATATTTTATCTCTTTTTTTTTTGCTGGTGTGAAATTATTTATTTCCTGTGTTTTCTTCAATGTAATTAACCTCCTTGGCTTGGAGTTTTCCTTCGAGTATTTCTGTAAAGCTGAATTGTGCATAGATGTTGTTCAAACTTCCTTTTGTCTTGGAATATTTTGTTTTCTCCATCTATGGTAATTGAGAGTTTTGATAGTTATAGTAGTCTAGGTTGGCATCTGTGGACACTTAAAGGCTGCAAGACATCTGTCTGGGCACATCTAAGTTTAAGAGTTGAGAAGTAGGATATAATTCTGATAGGTCTGCCTTTGTAAATTACTTGGCCTTTTCCCTTTGCAGCTTTTAATATTCTTTGTTTTGTAGGTTTATTGTTTTGTTTATTATGTGGCAGCAAAGTTTTCTTTTCTAATTTATGTTCTGTATGTTTCTTGTATGTTTCTATGCATCTCTTTATTTAGGTTGGGGAAAATTTCTGCGATGATTTTGTTGAAGATATTTTCTGGTCCTTGGAGCTCAGACACTTTGCCTTCTTCTATAAGTCTTTTCATAGATCCAAGATTTCCTGGATGTTTTGTTTCAGGAATTTTTTACATTTAATACTTTTTTGATGCATCAATTTCTTTCATTATATCTTCCACACCCAAGATACTCTTTTCTACCTCTTGAATTCTGTAAGTGATGCTTGTGTCTGTTATTTCTTTTCTCTTTTCTAGGTTTTCCATTTCCAATATTTCCTCAGATTGTTTTTCTTTATGGCTTCTAATTCTATTTTCACATCTTGGACTGTTTTATTCATTTCCTTTACCTGTTTAATTGTGTTTTCCTGTATTTCTTTAAGAAATTTATTCATTTCCTCTTTAAAGGCATCTATCATCTTTATAAGGTTGTATTTAAAGCCATCTTTTGTGTTTAAGCTATGTTAGAATATCCAGGTTTTGTTCTAGTAGGATACCTGGGCTCTGGTGGTGCCGTATTGCCCTGGCTATTGTTGATTGTGTTCTTACACTGGCCTTTAGCCATCTGGATGTCCTTGGCATTAGCTCTGGTGGCTCTGTATCAGATGAACCTGAATGTTTCTGGGGTACTGCAGGCCTCTGCTGGCTCTGCTAGCTATGCCACAGGTGGATCTGGGATATAGAGAGTAGGCAAACAGGGATTTACTCTGAATGTTGCTCAGGCCCCCCACAGACCTCCTCAGGATGGCAGACAATAGGGGTCAGGCTGGTGAACACCTCATCACTGACAGCTGTGCCCCAGGTGGATCAGGCAGATGAGGAATAGACCGGGAGGGCTCTACACTGAATGTTGCTCAAAACCCAGCAGACCCCCTCTGGTTGGGGATGATGGAAGTTGTAGTCTGTGTGCAGCTCCTGTGGTCAATTTTTTGTTGACTTATTTTATAAGTTAATAGAATCTCCTCTCTGTATTTTTCAGGAGCAATCTGTAACCCCCAGCATTGCAGAATTCTTTGTGCTTCCTTAACCATTTTCTCTAAAGTCTGAGTTAGAATCAGCAAACAAAATACCATCCATGTAATGATAAACAATAGATTGAGGATATTGTCTACAAATTATTTGTAGTGGTTGTCACACAAAATGTTGATATAAAGTTGGACTACTTAACATTCCCTGTGGAAGTCTTTTCCCATGATACCTCTTTATTAGACCATCATTATTACACATCAATATGGAGAAAGCACCCCTTTCCCTATCATGCTCACACAAAGGGATTATGAAAAATCAATCTTTTATATCAATTACTATCATAGGCCATGACTTAGGTAATAAAGGAGGTAAAAGAATTCCAGGCTGTAAAGGAGCCATTGATTGAATTACTCTATTCACTGTTCTTAAATCTGTTACCATCCTCCATTTTTTCTGGTTTCTTTTTTTGTAACAAACAAAGGGGAATTCCATGGGCTTCTAGACTCTTCTATATGTTGAGCATCCAGCTGCTTTTGTACCAGCTGTTCAAGCACCTGTAATTTTTCCTTAGTTAATGACCACTGATCTACCACACAAGCTTGTTATCCTATGTTTGGACAATGGGCACTGCTTGTGAATGTTTTCTATGACACATAAATGCCTTCCCCAGGAGGCATTTCCCTTATATCATTTCCCTCATAATTTCATCATGTGCTGTCTCTGTGATTGCAGGGATATTAATATTAGTAACCCATTGTTGTAAAAGATCTCTTGCCTATACATTTATGGATGTGTCATTCAATAAGGTCTCAACTTCCCTGTTTGCCTTTATAGTCCCACACATTTAACCCACTGTACACTTTGTTTTACTTGAGATAATTTATCAATTCATATACACTGTGTATAACCCTTTTGAAATGGCCATTCTGGATTTCAGGGTTTTGGGAAATGATAGTCACATAAGCTTCTGTATCCATCAAACCTATTTCAACACCACCCACTTGGTATTTTTATTTTTGTCTCTGATTATTAACTACTTTTCACAGAACACATGTTTTCCAGTTCTCCCAAATCCCCCTGTGCTTTCTACTGTAGTGGCTTTGTCCTTAATGTAGAGAAACAGTAATAGCTGAGCAAATCTATCCCCTGTGCTAATTTTCATCTCTCTTTTTTACATATGCCACAATTTTAATTTCTTGCTTGCATTACCCATCTGTAATACCTGGATATACAACAGATCCTTGGGAAGTTAATCTACTTCTTCCAAAGGCCATACTTACTGTCCCTGAAGGCAAAGGACCATAAACACCAGTGGTTATTTTGTAACATTGAACTTTGGGGGATAGGACAAGATATATATCTCTGGCCAAGTCTAAAGCCACACTGCATTCAGTAGTGTACATGAGATTGGCAATACTTAGTCGTGTTTTCCCTGCCTTTTTGTTACCTCCTGGCTGACGAGAGGAAAATGGCTCTTTTTTTTTTCTGTGTGCCCAAGCAGGCCCCTCATTTTGTTTCCTGACAGCAAAAGATTATTTTGTATGTCTTTCCTATACCTGCACTCATTAGTCCAATGTTTCCTTTTACCTCAACAACAACAGAAACAACAAAAAGCATACGAACACGTGGAAACTAAACAACTTTCTACTTAATGACACATGGGTCATGGAAGAAATAAGGGAAGAAATAAAAGACTTCCTGAAATTCAATGAAAATGATGGAACAACATACCCAAATTTGTGGGACACATTGAAAGCAGTGCTAAGAGGAAAATTCATAGCACTAAGTGCCCTTAAAAAGAAAATGGAATCATCCCACATAAACAACTTAACAACACATCTGGAAGCTCTAGAAAAAAAAAGAAGCAGAAACACCCAAGAGGAGTAGACACCTGGAAATAATCAAACTCAGGGCTGAAATCAATAAATTAGAAACAAAGAGAACAATCCAAAGAATCAACAAAACCAAGAGCTGGTTCTTTGAGAAAATTAACAAGATAGACAAACCATTAGCCAATCTAACTAAAAGGCAGAGAAACACGATCCAAATAAATAAGATCAGAAACGAAAAGGGAGACATAACAACAGACACCGAAGAAATACAAAGAATCATAAGAACCTACTTTAAAGGCATTTATGACACAAAATTTGAGAATCTAAGGGAAATGGACAAATTTCTCAACTGATTCCATTTGCCAAAATTGAATCAAGACCAGATAAACAAATTAAATAGCCCTATTTTGCCTATAGAAATAGAAGCAACCATTGATAGTCTCCCAACAAAAAAAAGCCCAGGGCCAGATGGTTTCAGCGCAGAATTCTACCAGTCCTTCAAAGAGGAGCTAATACCAATACTATTCAAGTTCTTCCAAAAGATAGAAATGGATGGAATATTACCAAATTCATTCTATGAGGCCATAGTCACATTGATACCTAAACCCCACAAAGACTCAACAAAAAAAGAGAATTTCAGACCAATTTCTCTTATGAACATTGATGCAAAAATACTTAACAAAATACTCACAAAGCGAATACAACAGTATATCAAAGACATCATTCACCATGACCAGGTAGGCTTCATTCCAGGCATACAGGGATGGTTTAACATACGGAAATCCATCAATGTAATCCACCATATAAACAAACTGAAAGAGAAAAACCACTTGATCATCTCTTTAGATGCAGAAAAAGCATTTGGCAAAATCCAACACCCATTTATGTTTAAAGTTCTGGAGAGATCGGGAATACAAGGCACTTATCTAAACATAATAAAGGCTATATACAGCAAACCAATAGCCAACATTAAATTAAATGGAGAGATACTCAAGGAAATCCCTCTAAAATCGGGGACCAGACAAGGCTGCCCACTTTCCCCATATCTCTTCAATATAATTCTTGAAGTTCTAGCCAGAGCAATAAGAAATCAAAAGGAGATCAAGGGGATCCAAATGGGAAAGGAAGAAGTCAAATTATCCCTATTTGCAGATGATATGATAGTGTATTTAAGTGACCCCCAAAATTCCACCAGAGAACTCCTACAGCTGATAAACACCTTCAGCAAATTGGCAGGATACAAAATAGACTCAAAAAAGTCAGTAGCTTTCCTATATACAAATGACAAACAGGCAGATGAAGAAATTAGGAAAATTATTCCCTTCACAATAGCCACAAGCAATATAAAATATCTAGGAATAACCCTAACCAAGCAAGTGAAGGACTTATTTGAAAAAAACTTTAAATCTCTGAAGAAAGAGATTGAAAATGACATCAAAAGATGGCGGGATCTACCTTGTTCATGGATCGGGAGAATCAACATAGTAAAAATGGCCATCTTACCAAAAGCAATTTACAGATTCAATGCAATCCCTATCAGAATACCTACAAAATATTTTGAAGATATTGAAAGAACAAGTCTCAACTTCATATGGAGAAACAAAAAGCCCAGAATAGCAAAAACAATCCTATACAATAAAAGATCCTCTGGAGGAATCTCCACACCTGATCTCAAGTTGTACTATAGAGCAACAGTAATTAAAACAGCATGGTACTGGCACAGCAATAGGCTAGTGGATCAATGGAATCGAACTGAAGACCCAGATATGAATCCACACACATTTGGTCACTTGATTTTTGACAAAGAAGCCAAATCTATTCAATGGAAAAACGACAGCATCTTCAATAAATGGTGCTGGTCTAACTGGATATCTACATGTAGAAAAATGCAATTAGACCCCTATTTGTCACCATGTACAAAACTCAAGTCCAAGTGGATTAAAGACCTTAACCTAAAACCAGAGACATTAACCCAGTTAGAGGAAAAAGTGGGAAAGAGCCTGGAACACATAGGCACAGGAGACAACTTCCTGAACAGAACACCAACAGCCCAGGCCTTAACGTCAACAATTAATAAATGGGACCTCATGAGGCTGAGAAGCTTCTGTAAGGCAGGTGACACTGTCAAGAGAACAAAGCGACAGCCTACAGACTGGGAAAAGATCTTCACCAACCCTTCATCTGACAAAGGTCTAATATCCAAAATATATAAAGAACTCAAGAAATTAAACACCACCAAAGCAGATAACTCAATAGAGAAATGGGGCTCAAAACTAAACAGAGAATTCTCAACAGAGGAATATCAAATGGCAGAGAAACACTTAAAGAAATGCTCGACCTCCTTAGTCATCAGAGAAATGCAAATAAAAACGACACTGAAATTCCATCTTACACCCATCAGAATGGCTAAGATCAATAACTCAACTGACACTACATGCTGGCGAGGATGTGGAGCAAGAGGAACACTCCTTCATTGCTGGTGGGAATGCAAACTAGTACAACCACTTTGGAAATCTATCTGGCGCTTTCTCAGAAAAATGGGAATAAGGCTTCCTCAAGACCCAGCTATTCCACTCCTTGGAATATACCCAGAAGATGCACTACCACACAACAGGGACATATGCTCAACCCTGTTCATAGCTGCCTTATTCATAATAGCCAGAACATGGAAACAGCCTAAGTGTCCCTCAGTAGAAGAATGGACTAAGAAACTGTGGTACATCTACACTATGGAATACTACTCAGCTATTAAAAACAAGGAATTTCCAAAATTTGTGGACAAATGGATTGAACTAGAAATTATCATAATGAGTGAGTTCACAGAGAAGCAAAAAGAGCTAAATGGTATATATACTCACTTATATCGAGACACTAGTCCAAGATGTACGTCCCCATGAAAAACTGTACCTACCAGGAAAGTGGGTCAGCGGGGAGGACATCCTATTGAGACTTTAGGGGTGAGAAGCCTGGGAGAATGAGGAAGTAGAAGGATCCAGCGGGTCCTGGAAAACTACAGGTGGGTCTGGGCCCTGGAGTCCTCCGCACACTATGGCAACAGCCAAGGAAAATGTAGGCAGTAAACTTCGAACCCCTACCCAGACTAGCCGATGGACAGGACATTCTCCACCGTTGAGTGGAGAAGGAGATCTGACTTTCATACAAACTCTGGTGCCCCATATTTGACCATATCCCTTGGATGGAGACACCTGGTGGCACCTAGAGGAAGGATAATAGGTCACCAAGGAGAGACTTGATACCCTATGAGCATATACAGGGGGAGGAGGTCCCCCTCAGTCACAGACATAGGGGAGGGGAGGAAGGGGGGAAGCGGGAGGAAGGGAAGAATGGGAGGATACAAGGGATGGGCTAACAACTGAGATGTAATATGAATAAATTAATAAAAAAAAGGAAAAAAATAAAATAGGTTTTACTTGTCACTGAATAAACAGCCCTCTAAAAAAATAATAATAAAAAAAAATAAAAATAAAACCACTACCTACTTCTGACTCAGACATGTTTTTTCATGATACTCTTATCCAGTGCATTACCAGGAAAACATCTGCACTGCCCAGGTGGGAAGCTGGACTGAAGTTACATTCTAGAAGACAGGATGTGATATGCTTTCTGTAGGACGTGTCACTTGAGAGAACTGAAGGACAGAGGTTTTAGGAACAAGTGAAGGTTTGTGATTGTCCCCATCCGCTTATCTGTTCATCAAGTGCCAGAAGGGGCCTCAGGGCACAGCAGAGGTGTCACTCTGACAGGCTCTGCTGAGCTTCTGCCCTGTGCTCATTACTTTCTCACCTCACTCTCTCTGTTGCCCACTCGGGCTGCGCGCAAGTGAGACAGACTGCTTGCTGCCACGAACGGTTTGTAAAAGCATCTACACATTTCATTCTGTCTGGATTGAAGATTGCAAGGATCCAGGGGAAAGAGCATCCTAGGCAGGGACCAGGGAACGCTCAAGGAAGTCAGGACACTGTGGGCAAACAGGAGGGGAGGAGCAGACTGTGGTGGGCTTGGAACCATGGCTGTGTATTTAGAACTCAGATAGCTTAAGTATAACTGCATTTTACATCTGTTTGAGGAAAGGGAAGAGAGGCTCCCCCTTCACTCTTCTCTAAGCAACTTCACGTCGTTTCTTAGGATGGAGCTCACATGGCTCAGTCACTACCCATTAGTTTTCACTGTGTCACCCTAGTCCACACTGAGTGTTAGAACCCAGCATGTGGGTCTTGGGAAAACACAGGAGAGAAATTCACAAAAGCACATCAGAAAGGCCAGCTCCCATGAGAAGGCAGAGTAAGGAAATACCCTTATATTGCCCCATATAAGAGAAAAGATGGGAAAGAATCTGTTATTATTGGTTAGAGGCTGAATATGTCCCCTCAAAACTTATACATTAAACCTTATTAATAATGCAATTATGACATTGTGATCTGGATCAGGATAACTGTAAAAACTTATTTGTTTAACACTTGATGCCCAACAGGTAGAGAAAGACCCTTCATCTATGAGACAAACATGTCTTTCCTCCTGATTTTCTCATATTTTGTCATAGCAACAAGGGGACAACCAATACAGAAGACAAGGCTTAATTAGATCATGATGGCAGAGCCCCTTAAGAAGAGGTTAGGGTAACCTTTAGCACTTTTATACATTTTAGTCATATGAGGGCAAAGTACCAAGAGACCATCTTGGAAGCAGAGGGCAGTCCTTACTTGGCATCATGCCTGCTGCCATATTGCCCTTGGTCGTGTGGACTCTGAGAAATATGTTTCTGTTCTTTATAAGGTGGCCTGTCTATAGAGGTTAGTATACTGAGACAGTGCCCATTCCACCTGGACACTGGGCTCCTTTTGCCCCCTCAAGTTTCCTTATGGAAATGCACCGATGAGTAAATGCTGCCTGATTCCTGAGTCACAGATAAAAACCAATGGCACCACTGAGACTATCTGTGGCAGAGCTGTCCTTTACAGGTATTCTTGGATGACCTCCAACAGGTGGGTTTGAAGCTAGAGATAGGGTGACAATGGAAAGGTATGCTAAAGACAAAAATATGGGGGCACATGCAGGAGGATATAGGCACATGCATATAAACTCAATGTAAAAATTCTGGAAAATTACTTTTCTTTTTTGACCTATACACCCACCAAGGAAATGTATTTCACACCAGGGAATCTATGACCTTTAAACACAAGGGTAAAGTATAAGAGGGAAATCTCATAAAATGGTAGCCAGAGAAGGATGTGTTTAAGGAAGAGAGAGCCCTGGGCCACAGGATGAGTTCATTGGCCAAGCAAGGAAGATACAGTCACTCTATCTGTCGTCCCACTGAGACTTTGAAAACCCACAGTTCCTTTACAACATGAACATTTGACTTAGAAAAAAGCAACAGCTTGATTGCTGTACCATGTGTGCTATTAATTTAAATTGCTTAAATGCATTTCTCATGCATTAGTAATAAAGCTAGACTAAATTACAATCTTTAATTTTTTGCTGATGTTTTTATTGCATGGTGATATATGGAAATTTGCAGATCACTGAGAGTTTTAATTCATCTCTTTCCCTTGTCAGCCTCCAGGGACAGGAAAAATAACAGTAAAATCGAATTCTCCTGGCACGTTAGAGTGACAAGCCTTAGGAAGACAACTGCCTATAACCTTACAGCAAAACAAACAAGGGAGATTTACAATTTCCAGTGGGCTCTACAGCAATTTATATCTATACAATCTTTCTTGTCATGAAACATCTTTAACAGTGAACATTTTCTAACTTTTTTGTTTTTGTTTTTCTGAGACAGGATTTCTCTGTGTCCAGCTGTCCTAGAACTCACTTTGTAGACAAAGCTGATCTCGAACTCAGAGTCTGCTACCTCTGCCTCCTGAGTGCTAGAACTAAAAGCATGAGCCATGATACCCTGATTCTAATGTTTTAAAATAATTTCATATTTGTAGAAAGGCTACAGAGAAAGAGTGCCGAGTTCACACAGACCTCACACCCAGTTTCTAAGATCACTGAAAGTATTAACACATGTGTCACAACACTCCAATAGTGACTTAGCATTGAGATGGCTGTGAACTGAAGGCCAGGCTGCTTCTGATTCCTTCCTACATAACATGCTGTTGTGTTCTAGCACCCTGTCCAGATCACCAGAGGATAGGAGTCCTCGCTCCTCTCAGGCTGCTCTTGTTTTCAGTCAGCGCTGTTTGAGTTGCATATAGCTGTGCCCATTCCCTAAGTTTTCGGGGGCTGGATTTTCACCCTTGGTTTGAGGTATGAAAAGATTTGTGACATCTGATTCTGGAGTTTAGAGGTGGAGACATTGGGGATGGTCAGGCCTTTGTGGGATCATAGGGGAAGCCCTATGACTTCATCTTTGTGAAGATGGAGATCACATATGCATGTACATGCTACCAGTCCTCAGCAGGTGGTACTCTCACCTTCTCATGGTTCTTGCAGGAAAAAGTCACCACCAGCTGCCACCTTGAACCCTAGACCTTTAGAAACTTGAGCACAAATAAACTTTTCTTTATAATTTACTTGCCTGTCGTATTATGGGTAACAGAAAGCAGATACATATAGCCCTTTACGTTTACAGTAAACACTGGTGATTTTGTATTAGATCTCTAAATTAGATTTTCTGATTTTTTTCATGCCTTGAGTGGGGCCATGCACTTTGGCGAGAAGATGGAGGAGGTGATGCCCTACTGATGACAGAGCTTCTAGTAAGGCTTAATAGTGGCACTGACCCTGATGCTGCCCTTTTCAGAGTCACACTTGTTGGTTCTCTATGGTGAAGTCATGCCTCAGCCTACTTTTCCACACTATTCTGCAGAGGAATTCTGAATGTACAGTTAAGAGCAGAGGTTACACTGTGCCAAGTGCAGTGACACATGCCTGTAATCCCAGCAGGAGAGGAGGCAGAGGCAGACAGATCTATGTGAGTTGAGGTTGCTACAAAGTAAGTCCAAGTCAGCTAAGGCTACACAGAGAAATTTTGTCTCAAACAACAACAACAAAAACCAAAAACAAAAGAAAAAAATAGAGTGGAGGTTACCTGTGCAGTGCCACCTGTGTGCAAAATATCTATACTTATTATGTAGAAGCTTTCTTTCACAGCCTCTTTTGTCCATTATCTTACATGGTGTGGTATAGACACATTACACACACACACACACACACACACACACACACACACACACACACACA
>OU015742.1:128542414-128563465 GCA_907169655.1 Acomys percivali
AGAGACCAGTGAGGAAGGAGGGGATTCTTATGAGGGATACTCATACAAGCTTTCCAGAAATCTACTGGGCAGGGTGCAAGAAATGAGTGATGACTGGAGGGAAAGAGGGAAATGGGAAACAGCAATGATTAGAAATCATGTTGGGAAATAAAACATGCACCACGTGGTCACAGCTATGGCAGGTTCACTGTTCACTTCCCCTGTGGCTGGGTTGCTGCAGCTCCCAAGAGTTACTTCCTAAAGCAGGGGTCTGTGATCAACAGTTCTGTATATCCTTTGGGGCAGTCCAGTCAGGATTTTAAAGAATCCACACACAAACAACTGTATTTAAACAATGCCTCCTTTCGATGGGAACTTACCAATCCATCTAGTTGTGACCGTTTAGAGCTTGTTGACTCTCACAGTCTCTGGCGTCCGGGGAACAGGCCCACTAGGGGATGGGATATGACCAACATGCTGTGAGGCGACTGAGAGATGTATGACTAGGAATTAAACATGAGGGGCTGACAAGGCCAAGTCAAAGAATGGAAGGCAAGAAAGAGCCAAGGGAAATGTTCACATCCGGAGGCAGAACAGAGGGTTTGGAAGCCTGCATGGGGAAGGGCACAGCGGACACGGACCTCCCAGGATCACACTGGACCTCTTTCCTCCTCACAGACCTATCTTGTGAGTGGACCTAACACAGCAAAGGCTCATTAAGTGCTAACTGTTTTTGTCACTGCTTTCTCAGATTTGCTTAGAATTAAAATGTAACTCTATACAGAATTTTATAGAAAACTTAAAAAAGACAAGATTTATTTCTCAAGGAAATACGTACTGAATAGAATTCAAACAGAACCACCTCTAGCTTCTCGGCCTTATCAGAAGTAGTGTGTGGCCCATCAAGATGCTACACAGGACTCTTTAAATTTTGAGCAGATAGGATTGTGGCAATGGTTCAGAATCCGATTCCTAATTTACTAATTCCAGTAATTTCTGCCTTTATGCAAATTTTCTCTAACCTCATTTAATGGAAATAAAATCAGGTAGTCTAATGACTAAATGGAAATGTAAAATAAAAACAACAAGTTTATATAAAAAGCAATATTTTAACATAACTTCAAGTAAAATATTTTTGTAAAAGCTAATGCTTTTTATATAATTAAGTAAAATATGACATGAAATAAATTAATTCAAGATAATCAAAATTAATTTACCTTTTTCATTAGAAAGATTTCAGTTATTTTCCAATTAGATGTTTTTCTAAAAAACATGTAATTTTTTTCATTTGTGTGGATGTTTTTTCTTTTCTTTTCTTTCTTTCTTTTTTTAAGATGTATTTATTTAATGTACATGAGTGCTTTATCTCCATGTATACCTGCATGCCAGAAGGGAGCATCAGATCACATTTATAGACAGTTGTGGGGACTTGCTCACATTTGAATGTATCATAAACAACAGAAGGGAATCTGATGCTCAGCTTTATTCTGAGACTCACTCACATGCAGGGTTCTAGGCTCCAACCTTTTCCAAACCTACTGTGTGGTTGCTCAGAATTGAACTCAGAACCTCTGGAAGAGTAGATGATACTTCTAACCACTGAGCCATCTCTCCAGCTCCTGATTTCTTTCTTTTTAAATGGCACACATGTGGATATCAGAGGGCAACCATGGGCTCTAGAAATGTGGGTTCTAGAAATGACCCTGACTTTTATAAAGACCACTGTTTCCACATTCCAGAAAAATCCTCTATTGAATGAAGAAATTCACTGATATCTCACTATTTCTTGGCTGACAGTGTTTCCATTGGTCAAAAACTAGGAAGCAAGCCTAGTGTACAGAAAACCAAGAGCTGACTGCTGCCGAGGCATCATGTGAAGCAAACCAAAACACAAGGCAGCCATGTAACTTAAAGTGGCTGCTATGTGCATGTGCATGAGACCACAGGAAACACTGTAGTTTTTATTTGTAATAAACTGTAAGTATATTTTATGCCTTTCTTTAATATTTCAAGAATAGTTTAGTTTTCCTCCAGTTTCCTTTTCTCCAACTCGCTCACAGAATTTCTTGTGGCCCAGTCTCTAGCAGAACATACTGGTTACCATGTCTATATGCAATGTACTTTTTCCCCCCTCAGCGAACATTTGTTGTTGAGGTACCACAATCCACCATGAGTCAGAATGTGAATATAAATGTTGTGAAACAAAGGCCTCTGGGAACACTTTCCTTCTGCTGTGCTCAGCAGCTCCCATGGTGAAATGTACGGTATAACCCAAAGCAAGAGAAAAGTCCCATAACAATCTCTCACACCTGATGTGTTACTTATCTTTGTGACCAAATAGTAGGCAAAAAGTAACTTAACTGAAAAGTGTTTATTTGGGTTCATGATTCAGGGAGTAAGGCCCACACTTCAGAGAAGCATGTCCCAGGGGCAGCTCATAGTCAAGGGAGTGGGAACTTGCTCACATTTGAATGGATCATAAACAACAGAAGGGAATCTGATGCTCAGCTTTATTCTGAGACTCACTTACATGCAGGGTTCTAGACTCTGACCTTTTCCAAACCTACTTTATTTGGGGTTCTTTAATGTTTATACCTCCCTTCCAACCCACCTACCCTAGATAGGAGAGAAAAGAGGTTAATGGGAACAGGAGAAACAGACCTTTTTGGACTCAGTTCCTGGGAGCGATTCCCCTGGTGTAGTCGGCAGGATTTCAGCAGACCAGCAATTCAACCAAAGCTCCTGGTGAAACCCGGAGCCTGGAAGCATTCTCTGGTGAGGTTCTACCTAGGAGCATCTCGAAGTGGAGCTATGAACAGCCAAACAATACCAAGACCCAAAAAGTCCCGCCTCCTGTTTTGGGCAAGACTCAGAATCTGTACTAAGATGTGTTTCAGCTGGCAAAAACCAAGCCCCCATATGAGATGGTTCGTCTTCTAGTGGATAAACATCACCTGTTCTCTTACAAGTCTGTTTCCTATCCCACACTTGGGCTCAAAAGAAAAACATTTTTATATCCGCCACATATCCCACACTTGGGATCAAAATAAAAACGTGTACATCCACTACACAGGGTCAATTTTCTTTCCTCAGTTAAATCTCACTGAGGGTGGAAGCACCCTCCTGAGATACCCAGAAGAGTAATTCCCAGGCGATTTCTAAATCTAGTGTGGTGGTTTGAAGAAAATGGCCCACATAGGCTCATAGGAAGAGGCACTATTAGGAAGTGTGGCCTTGTTGTTGTAGGTGTGGCTTTGATGGAGGAAGTGTGTCACTGGGGGTGGGCTTTGAGGCTTCAGAAACTCAAGCCAGGCCCAGTGGCTTACTCTCTCTTCCTGCTGCCTGCCGATTGAGATGTAGACCTCTCAACTTCTCTCAAGCACCATGCCTGCCTGCATGGCACCATGCTCCTCCTTATGATGACAATGGACTAAACCTTTGAACTGTAAGCCAGCCCCAGTTAAATGTTTTCCTTTACAAGAGGTGCCGAGGTCATGCTGTCTCTTCACAGCAATAAAGGCCTAATTAAGACATCTAGTCAAGTTGGCAGTGACCACCAACCCAGTGAACATCATCTGCCACATTTGAGCTATGTGAGTGTCACTGGTGGGATAGGCAGGCCCTCTCTTAGCATCACACACAGTTCTCTTTAGCTTTGACTAGGCATTGTTTCCATCCGGACACAAGCCAGTAGTTGAATCTATATTGTTTCTGCCAAAAGCAATGTGACTTTTCTCATTACCCCATAAATCATCAATGAGCCTTGGCAATTTACTGTGGTGTCTGAAAGGGATTTTACTTCCAAGCATTTTTCATTACAGACAAACTGAGAAAACTTTGTACACGGCTGTGCTAGAGTGAGAATGTACTTCTTGAAGGAAGCAGTGTGCTCATTTGTCAGAGCTGAAGAGCTGATAATGTTATAGAATTAATACACTTCCCAAGTGAGAAATCACTTTGCCCATTTAGAGATTAATAAAGAAAAAACTCTTTAATTATAGCATGTGAGTAGTTCTGGCTAATGCTCAAAAAGGAACCAGCCTCAAATAGAAAAATTTTCCAGCATATGTAAGCCTTAAGCTTATACATCAACAAATCCCCTTCGTGTCTCAGTCCCAGGTTACACTTTGAACAATTTAAACAGAAACTGGAGACTACAAGTCTGGGCTCTTGGGCAAATTGGAGACACAGAGGAAGAAGATCTAGCCATAATTATTTTTAAGCACATCAGTGGTATTTGTTTGGTTTGGTTTTGTTTGTTTGAATAGTTGTTACCTAGGGCCATCTTTTCCACCTGACAGAATTGTGCTTTTCCTGATAAGAGCATAGGAAACTTAGTGGTGTATCTTAACTTAATGACATCTGGGACCCTGCGCTGCCCCCTTGAGCTGCCATGTTCTTTGACATAAAGATAAGTCTAAAGGCTGGCCTCCTTTTGCTATGAGAATGAAGTCTAAGTGGAAGTCAATCGTGGTGAACAAACATTAACAGAAATGACTTCCCAGCAACCCAAACTTCAATTATGGTACAATTTTTCCCTATAGTTTCTAACAAGTCTGATTATTAGGCTACCTATCTTTCTGTTATATGGAGGCAGTAGCTCTTTAACTAAATCCATTTTGTATTCCTTAATATCTCCTAAGCAACATTATTAGTAAACCCTTTACAGTGTTAATTTTACTACTTTAAAGTATCTCCTGCATCAATAGGACATACATTGTGGAAACCCACAATTTCCATGGAATTACTCCACTTTCTTTCTGCCTGAATATCACTAGTTAAAATTGGGCAATCTGTGTTGTAGTTGAGAAGATTTACTTCTCCAACACATAGCTGCTAATACAAGTTAGATTTATGTGGCTTCCTTCGTTTCTATGACATTCAATGACTACTGTATACTATACAAAGAACAAAGACAGCACAACATCGGTGATGAAGTATGGAATTCCAAATGTATAGAAACTCTAAAGCAGCATGGAGTGAACACCAGAAGTGAGGGCAGAGTCTGGAGTGATGAGCTATGTAGATAGACTGAGTGAGCATAGGACACAAAGCCTGACAGTAGCCAGATGCTGCAAGACAGATCAATAGAAAATATTCAAGTAGAAGCAGGCATGAACAATTTGAATGATACATAAATCTATGAAAAACACAAATTGCCAAAGCTGATGGCAAAACACAGATAAAGTCTAAAGATCTTGAAAGGACAACCCAGAAAGGATCAGATGGAGAAACACAAACCAGTCACAGTGATGACCATGGTTATAGGTCTCCTCATAAGTCAAATCTCCCAGGAAAATGAATGCATCAGAAAGAATGTTGCTCCAGGTTACACAGTTCCAAGGCTATATGGTCTTTATAAGCCTTTGGAAAGTCACTTGAAATAGATTGTCATTATAAAAAGGTTCTACCTACCTCAGGAGATAAAACCCCCTATCATTCACAATGTGAACTCACCCAGGGATAAGGCACATCTTTCTTGGCTCCCTAACACCACTGTGTAAGCTTTCCTGCTCTGAAGCCTCACAATGATGTCAGGTTCCATGTTTTCTTGCTTTCCTGGACATTGAATACATGGAAATTCTTTCCTTCCCATAGCCCTAAGGTGCTCCACCCCAATGGATAAATTTACAAGCAGAGTGAAAACAAACAGAAAGATATTTTCACCAACATTAAAAACTATGAAATAAAATTTATCATAGAAAGTGTTTTAAAAATCAATGTATAAAATGTAGTAAAACATTCTGCATTTGTTTATTATACATTCTTTCAAAGGCATATTCAGACAATTAAAAAAGCAAATATAATCATAATCCAAAAGTCCTTAAAACATTTACACCTTAAAATCCAGTATTTCTACCAAGAATTATTATAAACTTGATAAAATGTAGAAAAATTAATCTTTAAAGATCTTCAAATTGCATTGTAGTTTGAGTCTTAAGATGTTAGCAAATCTGATTTGTATGTAACGTACAAAACAAATGTACATTGGGTACAGAGCTTAAAGGACTCAAACAGTGTGGCTAGCCAATAATTGAACCCTCCTTGGGAAGATGTCTTGACTCAAAGGTTGCTAAGAATGAAGGTCCCTGCATGTTCAGAGATCCACCACCAGGGGTCTGCATGGCTTCAAGGTTAGCTGGGAATGCAGGATCAGGGAAAGCTCAGCAAGGGGGAAGAATGAGGGAAGCAGGACAGGCTAGGCTGGCTCTGCAAACTGTCTTCTCACCAGGTGTCTGCTGGGTTCTCCTTCTCCCTTCCCTCTCTTTCACTGTTGCTCTGCATGTGGGTGCTGCTCCTCTGTCATAACCTTTAGAATTACATCAGAGCTCATGTGGAGCTGAGGTCAGGGGGCAGGTCCAGAGACCAGCCAGGGCAGGTCCGAGACCAGCGGGCTCCATTCTGCTAGGCTCTCTGCCTCTCAACCCAGCACCATCCCATGTTCTGTGCCAGCCCTTCTCCAAGACTGTGTGCTTCGCCAGTCACACCACTAAGAGGCTCCCTCAGGAGCCCGCAGACCAGGCTACTCTGTCAATCTCTGTATTTCCTACCAAGGACTGTGGATCGTCTCAAGAGCACGCTGCAGTTTACTGAAGCAGATGTCCTGCATTGTGATGATGGACGGTGATGGACACTGAACTTCACCTGTGCATTTAGTGTCTAAAAGTAGTTTATTTTAAATTTGTTTTTGTGTACTCTTAATGAAAATAAAAAGCAGTAAGTAGCCTAAATTATTTTTATAAATTATAAATGAGAATGATAATTTTAGTTTGGAAATATCACTCAGATGTTAAATAAATTCTAAAATTAAAACAATGGCATTCATTGACTTCTGTTCCTTCTTATTCATCCATCACTATTGCATCCACGCAACTTAGGAACAGTCAACTCAAATTTAGTTCTAAGAACTAATGAAGTTGCAATGGATATGAATCTTTCTCTTTTTATATTAAGAGCTCATAAAATTGCTAATGTTATATTTAGTGCAGCCAGGCACATTTAATATTTTTGTCTAAAATAAAAATTATTTACACACAGTTTAACAAAGGTGTTTAGCATTTAATTATAGGGAGTCTAGCATTGTGAAATATGGCTTTAAATTACCTCTATGTCATGCCTTTGCATATATATATATTTCTTGTAGATTACTTTTTAATGATTTATTTTAGATATGAAATTAAAACTTTGATGCAACATCCTACATAAATTGCATGCAAATCCTTACATTACAAATGTAATTGCTGAATTGCTTTGCTGGTAGGATAGTGAGGGATGTTGGTGTGAGCAGATTTCCATGCTTTTTGTTGTAGAATGGTATAAAATACCATGACGCATTGACAAAATATTGCTAGTTAAAATTATTGATACTGGTTCAGAACATTCATAAAACATGCCAGATATGGCGATACAAAGTTTTAATACCAGCGCTTGGGAGGCAGAGGATTGGGTGGCTTTCTCTGAGTTCAAGGCCAACCCTGTCTACGCAGTAAGTTCTAAGCCAGCGAAGACTGAATAACGAGATGTTTTCTCAGTAAATAAGATAAAATAAAAATGAAAAGCTGTAAAACAAGTACAGGAAAGGAGGGTCTGCTTTTGTTCATTGTAGCTCCTGTTGGACGCTTTGACATGTTGTGGAACGCGATATTTTATAGGTACACAGAGGAGAGAGCACGGTGTAGTCCAGGCTTAGGTTACCATAGTGAGAGCACACATGGCTGGCTCCGCCCCCTTCATATGCTACAGCCTTCAGAGGAACTCGGGCCTTTGGAGCTGACCCACTGCATTACTCAGATCGGCTCTGATGTCTCATTCAGTCTCCACTCCTCTTCCTCTTCCTGCAGGCAGGTAAGCAGATCAGATCTTCTCTTTGAGCAAAATCCATCTGGATGGTGTGTTCACTTGTGGCCTCTCAGGTACTCTCTGACTGTTGTATAGCATAAAACAACAACGAAAAGGAAGACCAGAAGTTAAAAAGACATTCTTGGATTGATAGGAGTAGTTGTCTTAGGAAGGCCATTGGGATGATCAAGTCACATGGAAAGACATATGGTCTTTGGGATGTTTGATGGGTGTGTTCTTCTTATACGTTTGCTTCAGTTTAAGTAGGAAGTGGATGGCGGCTTAGTTGCATTTGAGCAACATGGTTAGAGACTGATTTCACAGAACCTGTGAAGGGAAGAGGTAGCTGACGTATTCTCAGCAGCAACTGGCTTCTTCAGAAGAGATGAACAAGTGTGGAAAAGCCTCATGGGTCATCCTGACAAGACCTATGTATCCCCCACAGAGACTCAAATGTCACCATGTATTTCAGAGGCAACCTATTGTAGCAAAGAGAAATGAATGTCAAAAGTAGATATTTTAAAGGATTTTTATTCTTAAGTATGTGTATGTGTGTGCCTGTGTCTGTATGAGGCATGTGCAAATGAACATGGATGCCCACAAAGGCCAGAGGTTTTATATTCCCTGAAGCTAGAGTTGCTGGTGTTTGTGAGCTACCTGAAATGGAGGTTGGGAATCAATCTAGGTCTTCTGCAAAATCAATGATGCTCTTAACCACTGAGCCATCTCTCCAGCCCCCAAAAGTTATTTAACTTTATGGGAGGTAAAATTTGTATAGTGGTATGTTGAGATCAGCATATGCTCTGCCTTTAGTGATTGCATATTGTGTAAAGCAGTGGCTTTTCAATTATTTGAGTCTCCATTGAGCAAGTGGCTTTTAATTTTATTTTGGGAGTAGAGGATGCCTGGATGAAGCCCTGAATGCTACCATGTATCCGGCACTACCCATGCAGCACAGACTGGACATCACTCCTGAGAACACATTTATCAGGATTTTAAGATTGTAGAGACACATGGGCTTATTAAAATCATATCAGGAAAAACAAGCATATGGACTTATCAGATGTACAAGACCACCAGACTTGGGAAAGGATGAGACTCCTGCCCTTACACCCTATAAAGAAGGAGACACCTAACACTGTAATAGCAACAGTCCCACCATCCTGTTACCTGACCAGGCACAGCACTCAGAAATGTAAGTTGTTCATTCCCACCCTGTACCCTCCCAAGCTCAGGCAGAAAGGCACCTAAGAGAGGACGCAGGAAAGATTTCTGGACATGGTGTTCACAGGACACTAGGAATACCTGAACAAAGCTTATCTCATAATTCACCTCAGTAGATTTTGTAATATGGTTTTCTAGGTAGAGATAAAGCTTCCTGGAAATGCTCAGCTGAGCCCAGAAGGCTACATCCCTGACATGATACAGCCTCACAACTATTCACCCGTGACAAGCTTTGACTCCAAGTTTCATTCTTCCTTCAAGAATTAAATCTATGGAAGCTGAGATGGATGGTTTTACACTTCTGTATGCAGTTTTTCATGTGCACATGTGACAATAGCAATGTTCTCTCTAAATGGATGCATTCTCCTTAAATGGATGGATTTGTATACCTCCTTCTCCATTCTAAGAAGGGTCTTTTTTCTTCCAGATGAGTATTCTTCTTAGATAGCATGTCCACTTTATATCAGTGAATAGGAATTGTTTAGAAAACCATGTTTTCAGGTGAAACGAAGGTCTACAGCCATGTGTCTAGTTCAGCAGAGAGGGTAAATGAAACACATGAGAAATGCTCAACATGTGAGAGATTCCAGAAAACTTCTCATTGGTAGCAAAGACTTGTGCCTGTCAAACTGTAAAGAGGATAATGACACTGAGGTCAGAAGGGCTTCTAGTCGCTATGCAGGAAAACTCAGAGTGAGGAAGACTAAAGCAAGGCACACAGGGATGCTGTGGAGTCCCCAAAGGTTGGAACGTTTAAAAGCAAGGAAGCAGGTAATAATCCTGGTGGACTAGCTAGCTAATGAGATCTAGGGATCTACTCATCTGCTATGTCTGGTTTTAATGTGGATTTTATGGGATCTGGACCCATGATGTCATGTACAGCAGGCACTTTGCTGACTTACCCATCTCTCCAGACATACGGACACATGCCTTAATTGTGTATTTATTGTATTTACTTGGGTTTAAGTCAGAAACAGTGTTGACTCTCAGCTTCACCAACACCCTGCAGAACTGGGGGATGGAGAGAGGCAGCTGAGCACTTCCTTAGCCTGAAGACAGGCAGTGTGGATTACTGTGCTAGCTACTTTTACATTACTGTGACCAAAGTATCTGACAGAATCAACCAGCTTGAGATAAAGAGTTCAAAGCAGGAGCCTGTCAGGGACATCTCAAATTAAAACCACAACGTATATCGTTACATTCAGCTCCCACTGTGGGTAGAAGTGTGTTAAAATCCTTCCTGGTAATGATCTGATTTTAAGAATCTCAGGGATGCAAATCTTTACTTTGCTGATGGGAAGTCAGTAGGAATAAAGATAAAAGCTTCCTTCTTGACTCATCTGATGACTTACCAGATAGGAATGTTGCTAAGGACACTGACCAACTCGAAAGCAGGTGTGAGGAGTGATGTTACTTAGGTACAAGATTCAAGGATGTGGAATGTAACTGGTGCATGCCCTGGTGCCATTTTGGGTGAACAATTATATGCACTAATTAGTTTTTCACCAGCAGATGACTCTTCCTCTCTCTCTTTGACTTTCTTCCTTTCTTCCTGACTCCTTTTTTTTTCATTCTCAACTTTCCTAGTTCTTCGAGAACTTCCTACAATGCCCTTTGGTCATGTTTGCCCCTCCCGTGGCCTATTATCTCAATACTATTTAAAAGTCCAATGTTCAAAGCCTCTTCTGAGATTATGCCAATCTCTTCACTGCAATCATCTATGAAATCAAAATAAAAAAGCATATCACATACTTTGAACAGCACTGGATACATATTACCCTTCCAAAATGGAGAATAGAAAAATATACTGAACCAAAACATGGCTGAAAACCAGCTTGGCAAACTCCAGACTTTACATCTCCATGTCTAATGTCAAAGTGCTCTTCAGATCTCCCACTCCTTTCAGGTTTGTTGACTGGAACACACTTACCTTTGAGGGCTGGTTACACTTCCAGTTAGCAACTTTTCTTGGCAGGTATCCCATGACTCTGGCATCTCCAACATCTTCGGGACTCCAAGCCAATCCAGGTTTCGCCTTCACAGCTTCAGGCAATGACCTCTCTAGGCCTCCATGGTGGCACAATCAGGAGCTTTCCTTAGTTATGGAGATGGAGGGACACTCTATAACTCCTTCCTTGTACCCTCGACTCTAGTGTCAGAATCATGTGTGGCTGAAACTGCCAAGTTCTGCTGCTTGCTGAGGCTGGAACACGGCCCCCTCATTCAAATACATCTTCACCGGCTCACTGGTTTTGATGGTTTCTTTCATTGTCTAATCGTAGCTGTCCTGTAACTTGATCTGTATCTCAGCCTGGCCTAAAACTCAGAGATCAAATAGCCTCTGCCTCAAGAGTACTGGGATTAAAGGTGTGTGCCACCTTGCCCAGCCCCAAGCTTTTCTTTAATTTGAGGTGGAAGTTTCTGGTTTCTTTGAAGACTCAGTTGTGTCATGTGATATTTTACTGGGACCTGTCTTGTGAGAGGGCATGTGGTGTTTTTCTGAAAGATGTCTTGGGAGAAGGCATGTGATGGTTTGCTGGGAGTGGACATGTGAGAGGATGTGTGATGTTTAGAAGGAGTATGAATAGAACCCCATGGACAGTGGGCCAACACTTTTTGCATTGCTACACTACTACACCATGCAACTCTTTGCTGGTCTTCACTTTTCAGAGAGAAACATCCCAGAGACCTTCTCATGGTACTACCAACTGATTCTGGCTACTTCAGGTGACTTGTGCCAATTTGGCAGAGCCTTGCTGTGATTATGGATTTCTGTTGCGGTTTGGTGTTGGCTATTTGACTGGACTGCTGGTATTCTGACAAAGCAAAGTGGAATTGGCCCAAGGAGCTATGTCTAAACAGACCCACAGCCCCTTTTTCCTATTAATATTTTCTCCCCTTCCTTTGGTCAGTAGGTTAGAAGTGAGGTTGAAGTATTTAAGAACTCTACATAAAGTAGGTTTTGAAAAACCTACGCCTACATTAATTCCTTTTCACTTTAATTTGTTTTCAGAAATTGGAAACTTAGCTAAGTGGGGCCTTGCTCTGAGGTTACCACTCCTTTTATTTCATAAACTGCACATTTTGTATTTTTTTTTCTTGCTCAGCTTACTGCCTTTCATTGTAGCTCTACATTAGCATAGCCACTAATAACTAAGCAACATAGTCAATACTAGGCTGTCTGGAAATCTCCTCTGCCAGTGCTGTTAATTAATAACTCAACACTTCAATTTATCATTAGGCAGATTTTTTTGGACAAGATCGGAAAACAGCCATATTCTTAGCCAAAATACCACAAGATTGGTCTCGAGACCACATATTAATATTATTCTCCTCTGAAACCCCTTGAGCTGAGCCCCCACGGTTCAAATAATAACTCTTGGCACCACTATCTTTCATGCTCCTACTAGGATGAGCCATTAAGCCCCACTTAAAGTGTTCAACTCCTCCTTTAGTCCAAAGTCCTAAAGTGTTTCATATTCCACCAAACAAAGGCATGTCCCAGCCTATCACAGCAATACCGCAGTCTATACTACCAACTTCTGTCTTAGATTTTTATCACTGTGAAGAGACACCATAACTACAGCATCTCTTATAAAGGAAAATATTTAATTGGGGCTTAGACTTCAGAGGTAAGTCCATTATCATCATGGCAGGAAGCATGGTAGCATGCAGTCCGACAGGTGCTAGAGAGACAGCTGAGAGGTCTACATCCAGGAAACAGGAAGAGAGAGTTCAACTGCTCCTGGATTGGACTTCTGAAACCCCAAAGCCCAACCCCAGTGACACACTTCCTCCAATAAGGCAACACCTACTCTATCAAGGCCACAACTGCCAGTAGTGCTACTCTCTTTGACCCCATAGGGGCCATTTGTATTGAAACCACCACAAACACAAACACCAAAGCAACAATTATTGTTTCATTATGAAGAACTTATGTACAAAAATTTCAGATTCTCACTGTGTTTCATGTAGAATGGAAATATTTCTCACTTATCAGCCTCTATCTGGTAATCCCATCATCCCTCCATCCCATTCTGCAGAAAGTATGAGATCAGCTCACTTTACAGGCAGCAGCTTTTAGCTGAGGCAGTTGATTAGATTGCTATGGAGGAGACAAGATGATGCTGGAGACTGTGGGTCCTGTCAGTCTGACTCCTGGCTCCTCCATCCCTGAGTCACAATGACAAAGCTCCCTTAGGTCAATGCATCTTTCTCCTAAGCTTCATATATCTGAAGCCAGTCAAAGCAACACTACTTTCAACACTCCTGTATCTGTTTATACAAGTACATACATGTATAAGTGTGTTTATAAGCCACCTTATCATCACTGGGGATAACATATGACTTTAAAATTGATTGTTTCTTCATTTACAATTGTAATAATTACTGATGGACATTATTTCTTTATTTCCTGCTTTGCTCTGGATTGAGTTCTTTTTATCTATTCCCTCTTATATCCTGAGACTACGGTGTGTCCTGAAGTTCTCTATATGACGGCTTTAGACCTAATATCAAGTGGGCCTGAGTCATTCAACCTCTTGGGTGGCTTTTTATCTTTTTCTCAGTGACAAACTTGGAGAAGGCAAACTTTGCTATTTCCTTCTCCTCCTGACTCCTTGGGAGTCCTGTTTATGAAGATGACCTTAGGTATTTTTTTTTAATTAATACTTGTTACATCTCTATGGTTATCCCATCCCTTGTATCCTCCCATTCTCCCCTCCCTCCCATTTTCCCCTTATTCCCCTCCCCTATGACTGTTCCTCAGAGGTATTACCTCCCTCTGTATATGCTCATAGGGTATCAAGTCTCTGCTCGGTGACCTGCTGTCCTTCCTCTGAGTGCCACTAGGTCTCCCCCGCCAGGGGACATAGTCAAATGTGAGGCACCAGAGTACATGAGAAAGTCAAATCCCTCTCTCCACTCAAGTGTGGAGACTGTCCTGTCCATGGGCTAGATCAGGGTAGGGGTTTAAATTTTACTGCCTGTATTGTCCTTGGCTAGTGCCTTAGTTTGAGCGGGACCCCATGACCCAAATCTGCCTATCATAATGTTCTACTTGTAGGTTTCTAGGACCCACTGGATCCTTCTACATTGCTATTCTCCCATTGTTCTCTCATCTAGAGTCCCAATAGGATGTCCTCCCCTCGGTCCCAGTTTCCTGGTAAGGGAAGGCTTTCGTGGGACATGCCCATTGGGCTAGTATGCAGATATAAGTGAGTATATACCATTTGAGTCTTTCTGTTTCTGGGTTAACTCACTCATTATGGTCATCTCTAGCTCAATCCATTTGTCCACAAATTTCAGGAATTCCTTGTTTTTAATAGCTGAGTAGTATTCCATAGTGTATATGTACCACAGTTTCTTTATCCATTCCTCTACTGAGGGACATTTAGGCTGTTTCCATGATCTGGCTATTATGAATAAGGCTGCTATGAACATGGTTGAGCAAATTTTCTTGCTGTGTGCTGGTGCATCTTCTGGTATTTTTACTAGAAAAAAAAATTCTCCACATTCGCTCACAAGTTCCTAAGTTGTGTGTATTATTTGCCTGCATTGCTTAGAAAGCAAATGTCACTTATATTTGTTTAGCTCTTATTAAAATCCCATCATGCAACTTAAAAATACTACTCATCCACCAGCCACTGATCTGTTCCCCCTGAGAGTCCATGCATGCCCGCCATATGTATTCCATGTCTAGACGTATGTTGCCTTCATTGTTAGTGTGTGAGGGCTCATTCCTCCTTAGGCTCCCAGAGCTATCAAAGTAGCTACCAAGCAGACGATAAATTCATGAATGCACTTGGAAAATGCAGTTATTTTTGGCAAATGATGGATGTCTCATGCAGAACTGACAGTCTTGAGGGCTAAAGGACAAGCAGGCAGATGTCCTGCTTGACCTTAGTCCCATAGTAGAGCTGTCCATGGTAGGTGTCAGGATAAACAATTTCTATAAGTGTGAGGAGAGAATATATGTAACATCTCAGAGTGGCAAGAATGTTAACAGTAGGGACATTTAGAGAAACACGATTAGTCAGAAGGGAACTGATAGTAGGATCCACTCCAGCATCTTCTCCAATAACCTGTTTGCCCTATAGAGGCATGCCAACACAGGAAGTGTCCCTGCATGCTCTGGGGCTTCAGCCATGTCAAGGATAGTCCTGTCAGTCCTGCCAAGCTTATGGGTAACTGTGACTCAGTGAGCAGACTGCACATTGTTAAAATGTTGTTATAGAGGTAAGCCAGATGGGGGTGCTCACAGGTACTTAGGGCATTTCTATACAATTATTTCATAAGAAACTACTGCAGCCAGCAGAGCTAGCACTCAGGTGATGGAAGCCTTAGACATGGTGACAGAATGATGGGTATCTATTCACCCGCTTTATTTGTGCTGCCCTGAGAGCCGAGTGTCACAAGAGTAGCTCACTGTAAAAATGGAGGTGTTTCCATTTCTCATTGCTAAAATTCAAACAAGTTATTTTAAAATCTGTTTTTGCTACATCCAGAGGCAATCAAACACTGCTTGTGTTCTTCAAGAAATTTCCCTTTTCATTATTAGGCATTAATTCTACAACCACAGGGTGCTTTGACCTTCCATGTATGACTCTAAGAAATAAATCCCCAGAGACAGACATAAAAGTCAGGGTTTCCAGTGCAGTAATAGTAGCAGCTGTTCTCAGGGAATCTGTTCACAAAGACCACAGCACAGCAGGGCCCTTACAGTCCTGAGTTCAAGGAGAACATTATAGGCTTCCTTTCTGTCTCCAAGGTTCTTGGAAGGCTTACGTAGATTTTTATTCCTATGCAAAGTAAAAGTTATTTAAGATATCATTAATAATAATAGCAATAATAATAATAATAATAATAATAATAATAATAATAATAATAATTTTGTGACTATGACATTATAATCAGACTATTATATGAGTCTGTGTGGACAAAATTATAATGATAGTGTTCAGGGTTCTAAACAACTACTATCTAATTAATTAATGACTCAACAAAGACTGCACAACTTCTATGTGCTGGACATCAGGCTGGGAGCTGGCAGGTGAAGGGGCATGGGGGAGTGCTGGGAGCCAGATGGTCACTTTGTAGAGATCAGATAAGAACAACAGTGAGCAAATCAGCCACCAGGCTACAATCCTAAGAAATGAGGAACACTTTGATGAAAGTTGCAAGCTGACTTGCAGATGACATGGCTAGCTAGCAGATGTCAAAGGGGGCTGTGTGCGTTAGGTGAGGCTCTCAATGAAATAAGGTACAGGTAGCATAACCTGTACAGACAATACATATTCAGATATAGATTTTCAATGTCAGGGTTGAAGAAGAAGCCTCTGGGAAAATGCCGAGGGTTTTGTTGTTGTTTTGTTTTTCCTTGTTCTGCTTTTGTGAGACAGGGTCTTGGTATGTGCTGTAGCCTTGCTTTGAGCTTGAATGGAACTGCCACTGCCCTGCAAGCACTGGGATTAGTGCTGCTACCACCAAGCCCAGCAAAGGCATTCTTCTTGACTCAAAGTCAGGGAGGCCAGGAAGGGAGTGAGGATCACTAAGTCTTAGGCTTGAAGATGAGGTCTGGTGTCATGGTTGACCTGGAAAGGTGCAGAATAAAGCTGCTCTTGGTCGCCATTGGCTCCTGCTTGTCTCCAAGTGTCCGCAACACCAGGACCTTCTGTACATTCTCACATATGGACTCACCTATATGCACACTTCATGAGGAAAGACACCCACAAACAGTATGAGCAGGTAGTAGCAGAGGCCACTGGGCAAGTGGACAGAGCCCTATGGCCTGAGTCACTGTGCCCTGAATTGTTCCCTTGGCACCTCCTGTAGACCTATCTTTTCATGAGGCTGCCCTTCCTTTCTTGATGGCTGGCTGGCTTTCTTGTCATGGTTCTGTGACTGAATACACATGGGCAGATCTGCCACTCTTTATGTTTCTCTTTGTGGTGGGCATGTTCACACAATGAGGGATGTTTTCTGGGGCAATGTGGTGCCCAGACCACTTTTATTCCTCTACTTGGCAGCTGCCTGACTCCAGGAAGAGACTGTGGACCCAGGACTCATGTAGAGCCAGTTCAAGCTCGGCTGCAAGGTCCCTGCCTGATGAATTGCAGCAGCCTCACTGAGCCTTGCTGTTCCCAAGTCTGTAATGAGAAAGATCCCGTTACAACTCAGAGTGGAAGAAGCGTACAACCCTGGACACGGGGCTGTTTCTGAATGAAAGATAAAGCAGAGCATACATGACTGCTTCCCTGAGAATATCAACCATGGCACTGGAGACCAACTTCAAGGAGATAGCATCGGGATTGTTTTGAGTAACAATAATGGCTGGTCTTGGCATGAATACTGATAGGAGGATGATGGTATGAGTCAAGTCAGAATAAGCTTCTGAAGCTTAATGAACGAGCTGGCTTGGTCAGATTCAGATCTAGTCAGGGCTCAATGGACTGGGACATTCTTTTCCCTCTTCTCAGCTGGGGCACTCCTTGCGGCTGTAATCATGGCACCCCTGCTACATTCTCAGCCACAGAGCAGGGCCGAGTTTCCATAAACCTTAGCAAAGCCTTGCGCTACTCCACCCTCATCAGGGTCAAGCTGATTTTCGAATTCACCTCCGTTCCTCCATGCCTAGATCCGTTTCTGCAGGAGTCTCTAGGGAGGCTGTAAAGCTGTGGGAGCTTTGCTTTTCTGTGATGATAGCCTTGTTCAAAGGATGAATTAAGAAGTCTGTTGCCAAAAACAGCAGTTTCAAAGAGTTTGCAGCTAATAAGACTTTCAGCAAAGATCATGGATGGACATAAGGACAAGGATCCTAACAGCAATGTCTGTGAGGAGCCAACTGTCCACTCCTGGGCATGCAAGCTGACCTCATCTGGGAGCCTGAACATCTGCATTCAGGGTATTAAACATCCATGACTCCAATGAGGCCAGCCACAGGCCAGTTACATATTCCCTCAGGCCACATTTACTAAGTACCTGTCTCCACCCTGCCTGAGTCCTGGGGATGGAGCTGGGTTGCTGGTCTCAGGTAGGAAGAAACACCCCATGAGAGACACCAGGGAGAGAGAAAACAGTAGGATGATTGGCAGCCAGGTCAGGCTGGAGTGTCTGGTGCTCTTCAGAAATACATCAGTGGACATGAATTATAAGCGAGCGAGGATAAAGTTAGTTGTGTCCAGATGGCACGAGAGAAGAGAAGGACATCACCAGACATGCCTACAAAGTTTAAAGTCCAATGTGTTTTCATCTTGTAGTGCTCTTGTCCTGCCTTGGTTTAAGAATGATGGTGCTTCCATTGGAATGAGTTCAGAAAGCCCTGTCCTCTTCAGGGTATCGGAAGGGTATAAGAAGGACCACTTCTTTGAATGTTTGGAAATCCAGCTGTGCAGCTATCTGTTTTTCTCTGATGGGGACTTGTTACTGACTCAGTCTTTTTATGCATCTCTAGTTTGTCTTGGTTTCTTCCTGTGTTGTGATGCTCTCTTGGAAAACTGTGTACATCCAGACACCTGTCCACTCCTAGGCCACCTAATTGTTTATGTCTGCCTATTGTAACCCTTGTGTTTCTGTGCCACCGGTTGTCATGTGGCTCCTTTTCCGGTTCTGTTTTTGAGTCTTTTTCTTCTTAGCCTTGCTAAAGTCTTGTCGGGTTTGTTTATGTTTTAGAGAAATCAATTCTTCAAACTTGACAGGGATCCTTTGTTAAGTCCCTGAAATTAATATACATATACATATATGTATTAATATACATAATATACATATACATATATATATACACACATACACACACATATGTGTACATATACGTATATATGTATGTATGTGTATACATGTATATATGTGTGTGTATATATATGTATATATGTGTATATATATATATATATATATATACATAAAATAAAAATCACGAGAATGAACCCAAAAGAGCCTTGGAGGATGATGGGAACAGATGGCAGGGCCTCCTGATGGAGTGAAGGATTTGGCTTGGACAATAGTCTAAGTCCGTGGGCAATCCATCACATTATGAGCAAGAATATCTGATGTAGACCTGAAGAGCTCTCTGGCTGATCTATAGACACAATGGCAGAAATGCCCACAGTCTTCCTGCTGACTTGTGTGTGCACACTGCCCAAAGGAGCTGACCCCTTCTCTTGGGGTCAAGTTTCTTTCGTGGCTGCTATAATCTTTCAGATTTTAAATTTATTTTCAGATTTCAACATTTTAGATGGAAAATTAAAGCTAATAATCTTTTTATCTGAAGAAAAAAAATTCCTATTGTTACACTTTCTCAACTTATTAGGTAATAGTCCAGATCTCTAGCTGTGAGAAGGGACTAGCTTACTTTAGTGCTGATTTATATTCAAGTCATCTGCCTAAAGGACCTGTGATCACCCCTACAGGACCTTTAATTACCCCGATCTTGTCCCTCACACTACAGGTCTCCTTATCCAGTTCAGCCCCAGAACTGGCTGTGTCCCTGTAACTGTATCACTCTTTTTCTCCATTTTCTATTTTCAATAAAATTAGTTTACCCCACCCTTTCTTGGTATTAATAATGCTTGTGTATATTTCATTAGGGAATTCTGCAAATAATTCCAAGCTACATTTCCACCCATATCTCTAAATAGTCCCAAATGTTCCAAAAAGACAAGCCAACATTTTAAAACTTACCAACAACAGATCAAATGAAGTTAATTAGCTGTAGCCCTTTAATACCGTAAGATGCCCAGCTATTCCTTATATATTCTGCACTTATTTTAACAGATTCAAAATGCATTTTAAAATAGATTGTGCATGGAATAGAATCATAAAAATCACATGTTGTTTTGATTGACATATCCCTTAGGGTTCTTCTAGACACCCCCTCTTTTACAAAACACACAGCCAGCCACTGTAGCACAGCATCCTGTTCGGTCTTTTGGATTCACATTTCCCAGGCTTGAATTTTTTTTAAGTGTTCTGCATGTTCCTTATATTTCTAGTGAGTCTAGAGGTCTAAATGCTTATTTCAGTGTGCCCAGGTTGTTTCTGGTAGGACAACAGCATTGGTGATACAATGCTTAGAATCTCCACAGAGGTCTGTTAATTCTTTACACATACCACCCCCTTCCCCTGATGTTTGAATATCCACACCCTTTCCTTGTTTATTGGCTGAAATATTTCCACAAAAAGAAAACTTTTTACTGTCTGTCTACCTTGAGGTTCATTTTTTTTTACACCCAAGGCCATATAAATGTTCTTCCTGGCTCTATTTTCGAAATTACTTGTTGTTTCTCTAGCATGTCTCCAAAGTGATCCCAAATTCCTTTGATCTGACGTGTTAGCTAGGGTCATTAATAATTCATAGTGTTTTATGTAATGGAAGTGCTCAGAGTCCCCCAAGGTTTTTGTCATTCTTGATGCTAAATCATTCAATCCTAATCTTGGGATGCAAAATTGTGTGGTATCGTGTCTACTTTTCCAGAAAGTTCTGTTTTTTGTTTTTTGTTTTTTTGTTTTTTTGTTTTTTGTTTTTTTTCTGAGTGAAAGACATCTAGGAAATTTTATTTTGCCATAATGCTATAAATCTGTAACTACTACAAAATGGGAGCTGGCGTTCTCAGAAGGGGGAATAAGGCTGTGCTTGTAAAGGGGAGATAAACCTATTTCTGTTTTGATCCCAAGTGTGGGGTGAAGAAGAGGGCAGATGTTTACCACTTAGATGTGAGAAAGCAGGATGTCTTTTCCACTTAGAAGTCAAACTACTTCATGGGGGAGCTTGGTGAAAGGCATCCTGGAACAGTCTGAGAGGATATATATACTTGGTTTTTTGGCTGTTCATCCCTGCACTTCAAGTGGCTCCTAAAGAGAACTGCTCAGGGAAAGTTTCAAGGCTTTGGACTCCAGCTGAGGCGTGAGGTTCCAGCTGCTGCTCCCGGTTCCAGCAGCAACTTTGGTTGAATTGCTGGTCTGCTGAAATCCTGCTGACTATGCCAGGAGAAGCACAGAAAGTTCTGTTAAGTAGAA
>OU015742.1:128563475-128608803 GCA_907169655.1 Acomys percivali
AGCCAGCTCTGTCCTCAGACAGCACAACTGCTGACCAATAGGAGGGCTAGTTATACCTGGTTGGTGCTGCTTCTATCAATGGGATCAGAGAATCGCCAGCCCTCATGTCTAGCCTCTGTGGCCAGTGTTCTGCTTGTGAAGTTCTCCTGCACAAAGTCATGTAGTTATACAAGTTTGTTCCTGCTCTTTTGCACTATCCCGTGGTGACAGTAGAGGACAGCATCATCACCTCACTCCCCAGGGACATGTAGTTTCTTCTGCTGTGACTATTCTGGGACATGTCCTCTGTGCCTTACACCAGTCTCCTTGAGAGCTGTGTCCTGTGTACTGGGTTACTTGGCATATCTCCCCAAAATAGATCAGCCAGTTCTCCAAGGAGCATAGATCCATTTTGCAGGAAATGGGAACTACACACTCCAATACTCTATTTTTATATTTCACTGAAACTTAGAAGCAGTTCCATCTGACTAAATTATTCACGATAATCAGAAAAAAGAGAAACATGTTTTTTTTACCTTCTAGCCTGGCTTTTTTCTTAGAACTCTGTGATTGAGAATAACAAGGATCATGTAGACATGAAAATGGAAAATAAAGTCCCTGGGCTGAGAGAATCAGAACAAGTCTCCAATTCAAGCATAATGTTAAAAATTCTATGTAGCAGTAACACATACATGTGATTTTTTTTTTTACTAAAAAAGTTGAATACTTATCTCACAATTAACTTTTGAAATAGATATTTATATCTAAAAGTTAAAACTTTTAAGCATTGAAAACTTCTTAGAATATCAGAATTAGGGAACACTTCGAAGTATAGCTAGGTGTAGAAAACCCAACATTCACAATTTAATGGTTCCCAGAAAGTGGGTAAACCATCAGGCATGTTGCTATCACAACAAACTCAGTTTTCTAATATACACAAAGATTCTCAAATAATAAGGACCAGTAATATAACTGCAAATGATTCAAACAGATAGCAAATCAGCTCAGTGGTAACGAAATAATTCAAAAGCGGTAAGAGCTATATTGGTTAGCTTCTGTCTCTCTGACAGAATGTACAAGAAAATCAAACCAAAAGGAAAAACTTTTTTTTTTCACAGTTTCAGATTCCAGTCATGGTTGCTTGACTTCCACAACATTAGGTTGTTGGCAAGGCTGAGCATCATCCCCAGGAGCATGTAGTGGGGCAAAGCTGCCCACTTCCTAGTCAGGTGGGGGTGGGGAAGAGAAAAAAATAACTCCCAATATATCCTTCAAGAACAAAACCCTAATGATCAGGACCAAGCTGTATTACAATGCTTATCCTGAGAACAAGAAAGAGACTGAAGTGGCCTCTGACATTGTTCCTAACTTTATGTATAGCTGGTTTAATTAGAATCCAGTTCCAGAGCCTAAACATCAGTTCTGTCGCATGCTGCAGACAGAATACTTAGCCTTCATGAGGATAAACAAAAACAGATACTAAGTGGAAGTGCCCATTCTTCGATGTGATAACTCAGTGTCTTGAAGTTTATTACATATATGTAATCCTACATGTTTAAAAGGATATAAGGTGAGGTTTTATGGAGCCAATGTCTATGCACACTTCAGTGAGGTATTGCTAAAATAAATAGTACCACTGAATAGAAATCCCTAGGACTGAGGAGCTGTGTGCTACTGAGGCCTCTTTCAAGATATACTAAGAGAGCAACGCATGAAGGCTTGAGTTTGTGTGCAGAGGATGTTTCCACCTATACCAAGTGGAAATTTGAAAACAGAAACCAAGTGTTCCATAGACAATGTTACATACAGCATGTACTAGTCCTGCACAGCATAGCCTGGTCTATGCATAAAGTGGAATTCACAATGCATCCCATTGGGTGAGGGAGGAATACTCTGTGTGGTACATGGCATTTTCCTGCCTACATAAAGTGAACATGTACGTATCATTTTATCATATGTTCAGAATGGTTCAGTAATGACTTAGAAGACATGGAAAAATTACCTTCAGATGTGACCAAGTTGGGGAGAGATTGAATGTACCTACACATTCATGCGTGTGTTTGTGTGTGTGTGTGTGTGTGTGTGCACATGCGTGCATGTGTGTGTGTGTCTGTGGTGTGTTCTCACATGTGTGTACATGGAAGTTAAAGGAGGACACTAGGTGATCTGCTACTCTCTGTCTTAGTTCTTGAGTCAGGGTCTCACTGAGCCTAGAGTTCATCATTGCGGCAGCGCACAGCTATCTGTAACTATAGTGGTACCAGGGGCCTGGTACCACCTTCTGGCCTGTATGCGTGGTATACATACAAGTAGGCAAAACTCAGGCAGGGGAAAAAAATACATCTTCATTTTTTAAAAAATCATGTATACTTTTAAGTATTTGTGTGATTAACATTTGAATGTTTATTTGCAGAGGGTAACATCCAGAACATGAAATGAAGAACGTTTGTGTTATACTAGAACCAAAAAGGGAAAAAATGTGATGTCTTTAACATATGTTTTATAACTATAAACTCTGAAAGTGTTTCCCTAAACTGATTTTTGTGTTTTTGCATATGCTTATAATATATTTCTCTGTTTTTAGTAAAAAAAAAAAAATTAAGGTTGATGGCACATGACTCCACCCAGCTTTTCTTCCTTATGTGAGTTGGACATCTGAACTTGGGTCTTTATATTCTCAATAAGCCCTCTGACTCACTAAGCCATCTACTGGCCTCTGAACTTTTGCAATATTTTTAGTTTTGTGCCAATGAAACATTTAAGTACACTTACACATTTCTGTCGTTCTGCTTTGGGCATGACTGTCTGATTGCTTTACATAAGGAGTTGTGCTTCCCTGCTTTGCATATCTAATAATTTCCTAGTGCAGACACCAACTCACAGCAGAGATCTGCCAGGAGGTCCTATAAGTTTGCAAGGCCTGTTTAGACTCAACTACAGGTCACAGTGCCCAAGGGCTACAGGAGATGTACCTGGGTAGATAGGTGACAGGACTCATTTTTGAATACTTATAAAAACCCACAGAATAAGCCAACTCCAGGCAGATACTTTAGCCAACACAGTCATGGTGATAGGTAATGGTTGGAAACTGCACACTGCTTTTTATGAGGTTGTATGGTCCTTAGTTTCCTTAATATCAGGGCAATCACTTTTGTTTTTATCTGGTGCCTCTTTCTTAAATGCAGAGCACAGTGGCACCAATGGCAAAAGAGCCTTTGACTGCATTCAGTGTAAAACTTAACCTTCGACCCAGCTAGACATTTCTGCCCCAGGAAAAGTTAAGATGGCAGCCTCTCCCACAGATGACTTAGGCCCCCAGCTTCCTGAGACACATCCCGGACCTTCTAGGGTTGTGAGGGATGAAAGGCAGGTGGTTAGTTCCATGATATCTGAAGAGCTTCAGGCTCCCTGGGGTAGAGAGATGACCGTATGCAGAGCCGGCCAGGACTCCAGAGCAACAGGCTCACCCTTTGCATGACCCAGGACTAAGGCAGCCACTGAACGGAGCTTCAGCTGTGCAAGGGCCAGTAAGGGAGCCAGGGGGAAAAGCAAGTGTTTACTCAGAAAGGCTGTGTAACCAGTGAGTCCCTGCTCCAGGTGATCTCCTTGTTGATTAAGATACACTGAGGTTGATGAGATTGAGCCAAACCTTGTAGGGGAATGACTCTTTGGATTAGGAATGCCGACCTTCTGGTGAGCTGCATCTCCTGAGAGCGATGGCCGTACTCAATGCCTACTCACTCTTCTCAGGGCTATTACAGTATGTTCTGTTAGTACTAGGAGAAGCAGGCTCATATTCATTTTGCCCAGTGTAGCTGCCTGATCATCTCTTTTCCAAGTAGTATTCCCCCTTTACAATGGGCTCCTGCAGGGACAGACCACTTTCATCCCCTATGCTCTGCTTGATCAATATTTAGTATGTATCATTATGCGGATGTGGCAATATGTTACGGCATGGAAATAAAGGAAATGAGAACAGCACACAAGTGGAATGGGAAGCTCTCAGGCAGAAGAAAGCTAAAACTTATCAAAAGGGGTTCAGATTAGCTTGTCAATGAGCAGCTGTCCTTTGCTCTCTGGCATAAGGCAAATTGTTCATTGGCCATGGGCATGATGTCAGTGTTTCCATTCATGTGTGTGAGCATCATAATTTTCTGCTTGCTGAGCTAACAGGTTTATCACCTGAACCACGGAGTCACTCGTTACCTTTGGTGAGTCTCCTGTGTTGTGATTTAGTCTGAGCCTGATGATGGAGTTGAAGAACTGTCGGTGCTTGAGCTGCCGAGAAAGCGCAGGGGTGGGTAGAAGAAACACATATTCACCCTAACTGTCAGTAGGTCAAGTTTATCCTATGATACAGTCTTTGACAAAACACTTTCAAATTGTCAACATGTCTTTACCCAGACAGAGCTAGTAGAATCTGACCCTAGGGTTAAGACTACAGATGGAATCGATGCATTACAAAGATGTTCGCCCTTGTTAGTGTTTTTAGGAAAAGTATCAGCGTTATGGATAGAGTTGATATTTAATCTTTACCTGGAAAGCTTTCCAGTTCCTCCCTCCAAGACTTCTGTGTTGATGAGACTTCCCAGACTGGCCAAATGACAGTTCAGATTCTATCTCATCTGGAGAAGCCAAGACCGTTGTGGCTGAGTAAGATATTAACTTCCTATCTTCTAGATCCAACACTGTGCTTTTTCATCTTGAGTTTGACATGATATAATTCTTATCAGTAGAACCTGGTTTGCAGGTCATGCCAAGTAGAAAAGAAATACGCAGATGACCCAGGATGGCTTGCTGAGGACAAGGAAGTGATTAAGAAAACCATCCTCTGACCTGGATATCTGAATAGGGATATGAGTATGGCCTATTCTTAGCCCATTTTCCACTTTAAGAAAATGCCTGAATTGGGTAATTTGTAAGAACAGAAATTTATTTATACCACATTGTGTGTGACTATACATAGTCAAGGTAAAGGCAGGTTTGATGTTGAAGACCCATCTGTGTTCCCAAGTGGGGACCTGGCACTCTTATCATCTCCCGCCTTTACAAGATTGGAACCTCACCTCAAAATGAACACTGAAAGGCTACATTCTTTGGTCTGTTTATCTTAGACATTTGTACTGCCCATGCCTCTGATTTATCCAGGGTTTACTATGCATGAGCATGGCACATGCTAGCTACAATACATATAATCTTTATTTATTTTCATGGAAAATGTTTGAAAATCTGAGAGAAACTGGAGACTCTAAAAGTCTGAGGTGCTTGGAGAAACAGAGTCCTCTCTGGGATATACTTCTCCCACAGTAGGCCTGGCAGCAGGATGGACAGAGTACAGGGCACAGTGTAGCTTTGGCACACTGCCAAAACTTGCTTGTCTGTGTGGCCTTTACAGAGACCTGCACAGTGAAGGTCATCATGATGTCCAGATTGTGATGTGAGCACATGATTAATTCCACATCTTATATACTGTTTATGCACATTAGGTTTTAAACACTAAAAGTGTGTGTACACATATCTGTTAATTTCTAATCCTCTGAACCTATTTGACTGATCCTCTACTAAAGTTGAATGATAAAGCAAGCGATAAGCAGTCCAATGCTTAGAAATCATAGCTTCTGTCTCCAGGAGAAATGTAACCTCTGTTAAATGACTTTTCATTTTCTTCATTGTGGAACTATTTAAGCAATTGAATGTCATCTGTATATAGTATACACTGTCACTGACTTATCTGAAGTTCCATTCATGGTGATGTGTATGTATTGTTTATAGTGTCCTTTAAGTTCCTATGAACATTCAAGTATTAATACCAGGTGGCTACAGAACCAGGTGTCATTCACTGATACTTCCAACAGCCCATTTACACCTACTTCCCGTGAGAGGTACCACAGAGGACAATGAAAGCAGTTTTAGCAGGTTCCATGAACATACTGTACATCCTGTAATGAGCCTGCCCACTCTCTAGACAGACAGAAGCACTATTTCACAAATCATATTAATCTAGAGTTCCCTGAATCTCTTTAACATTTCATGGAATAAGGGAACTGCACCATTTCAATTTTCCTGTACAGCAGTACTGTATTCTTTATTACCACTGGGTATCTACAGTAAGATCAGAAAAAAAGTTTTAATACAATAGGTATATGGTTCTTATTTTTCTTTGAAATTCTTATTGACAGTAAAAATAGTATCATGAGATTTTAGTCTTTTCCTTAAATTTTAACAAGCAGAGGAACTATGGCTCATAAGGAAAGGATAAAAGGATGAAATTCCCGCCTGGGGTGGTGTTATAATGAGCCTTCTTCCAGGAAACCAAGCAGCTCCAGTCTTACTGAGAAGTCTTCCTGGGACCACAAAACTCCCAGACTGGAGGTAAGACACAGGAATTGCCGCCACAGATAAAAAGAATTCAGGAACCACCAATGGGAAGTCGCCCTCCACCTGATTCTGATTAATCTAATTATCCAGGCTTATTTTTTATTAGCAGGGAAAGGAGGGGCATGAGGGCAAAGTTTGCACTCTCCTGTCTCATGTGCTCTGGCATGAAGCACTGGAGTCGCTGTACAATGGAGGGATAACAGTGTGGACTGGCAGTTCTGGGAAGTCTCCTGCCCTGGCTCTCAGTACACCTGTTACCATGGTGATAGTGTATCCTTTTGATAAGCAGTCTGAGGTCATAGGTGTGGCAGCATCTCCAGAAAGGAGAGGGACTGGTCAGAGGATTATTCAGGGAATAAATGGGAACTGAGGAATCCACATAAATGCAGATACTCAGACACACACTTTGAAAGAGAAAGGCTGGCTGCTTCTAGAGCCCTACAAGGTGCAGGCACTGTTCTTTGAGCTGTCTTCATCCTGTGCATTTCATATCAGAAACTACCCTCCCGATGCTCCCCTGAGATGAGCCACTATGGTTCCCATGCTCCCCTCAGATGAGCTGCGGTGCTCCCCTCAGAGAGCCACTGTGCTCCCATGCTCCCCTCAGATGAGCTGCGGTGCTCCCCTCAGAGAGCCACTGTGCTCCCAGTACTCCCCTCAGATGAGCCACTATGCTCCCAGTGCTCACCTCAGATGAGCCACTGTGCTCCGAATGCTCCCGTAGGATGAGCTGCTGTGCTCCCGTGCTCCCCTCAGATGAGTCTCTGTGCTCCTAATGCTCACCTCAGATGAGCCACTGTGCTCCCAGTGCTCACCTCAGATGAGCCACTGTGCTCCCAGTGCTCACCTCAGATGAGCCGCTGTGCTCCGAATGCTCCCATAGGATGAGCTGCTGTGCTCCCGTGCTCCCCTCAGATGAGTCGCTGTGCTCCTAATGCTCACCTCAGATGAGCTGCTGTGCTCCCTGTGTTCATCTCAGATGAAATGCTGTCCTCTCTGCATCAATCCCAGGTAAGATACCCTGCTTCCTGTGATGAGCTCAGATGTCCTCCCTTTCATTAATTCCAGGTGGGACAAGATGCTCCCTGTGGTCATCTGACATCAGATTCTCACCATGTGCCTTTGCTGTTGCAGTTTCCAGGAGGGAAATCAATGAGGAGGGGTTTGCAGTCCACCCGGTGCTATGGGTTTTCTGAGACGTAGGGAGGCACAGGTGTGAGCTAATTAGACATTAATGTCTAATTACAATAAAAGGCTTTCTTTTGAAAAAAAAAAAGACGTGAATATGGAGCATGTTTGCATTACCTGGAAAAAATTGTAAGTTCAGTTTCATTTTCTCTCAGGGTGATGTGACCTGTGACATTCTTGCTTGAGCAGCAAGAATGGGTGAGAGCCAGCATGGCACCTGTCTTCTCCTCTTCATCAGCAGCATTGGACTGATGACCCTGCCCTGCACTCCTGCACATAGATAATTGTATATCAGTGTAGATAGAGAGGGGCTTAGAACTCAAACAATTCATAAACTTGGGAGCAGTTTTTCCCCCAGAGGTGTTGTCTTTCTCTATTCATGCCCTGTGTAAGTTTCAAATGGAAAATCCATAAACAACAGACGTAGAACGTGGCTCAGAGTGGAGGTGCGGAAAGGTATGCTCACAGGTGTTTCCAGTAAGGGATGCTCTTGGAACACCAGCACTCCTCAGTTTCTAAAGAATAGTTTTTTTATTTATATTTACTTTTTAAATGAATATTGTTGTTTCTGACTAATTGATTTGAATTTTAGAGCTAGTTAAATTTAGTATTAAAATTTACAAGGAATAAAAAGAGAGGAAAAAACCCCAAACCAAACAAACAAAAAAACCCACTAGGAATATACATTTGTATCATTTTACTTAATAGCTAAAACAAATGTTTGCAAATATAAGCATGAGTCTTATTTTCAATGTTTACGCTTTATTTCTTTTTATTAAATTGACAAGTTCAAACTGATATATAATGTATGTTGGTTACTCTCTCTCCTCAGCCTCTCTGATTTGGAAGAACTTCTTATAGCTATACTGAGTGGAAAATTTTTTATTAGAACCAAATTTTAAAGAGCTAAGACATTAGCAGGTAAGATTTTGGCTGCTGCATTCCTTGGCTGTCAATGAATAAATGACTGCTTTTATGAGTAAGGCTACAATGAACATATTTGAGCAAATGTATACCATGAAAAGCTACTCAGCTATTAAAAACAAAGAAGTCATGAAATTTGTAAGCGAATGGACGGAGCTAGATCATCCTGAGTGAGGTAACCCAGACTCAGAAAGACACACTTGGTATGTACTCACTTATAAGCAGATATTAGTCATATAGTGCAGAATAACCATCCATAGACTCAATGAGGCAAAGGAGATCTCAAGGAGAGATGCTTGGATCTCACTCAGAATAGGAAATCCAATAGACATCTAAATATATGGGGGAAGGAAACTGGGTGGGAGATGGTGTAGGAGGGTAAAGGGAAGGTGGGAGGAAAGAGGAGAGGGTGGGTGAGGAGAAGAACAAGGAGAGAAAACAGAAAGCAGGGATTGGCATCTCTGGGACAGGGTAGGCTCCTGGGAGTCTATGGGCGTGACTCTGCCTGAGACTCCAGGCAATGGGTGTTAAGGAGCATAAAGTTAGCATCTGCTGAAGCCAGGTAGGACTCCCAGGATAGAGACAGGGACAACAACCCACATATAAAACCTTCAACCTAAAATGTGTCTTGTCTATGAGAGACATAGGAGCAAAGATGGCACTGAGATTGAGAAAGTGGCAAACCAGGGACTGGCCCAGCTTGAGACCCACCCCATGGGAGAGGCAGAGCACTGTCACTATTGATGATATTCTGCTATGCTTGCAGAAAGGAGTTTAGCACAGCATAGCATAGCTTCGCCTGTCCTGCAGCTAGCTCTTGGTCAGAGAAAGGAGCTTTATGCAACTTACCATCACATGGCCCCAGGCATGGATGCTGGCTGGTGGGATGCTGAAGGTGTACCATAAAGTCAGGTATTAGTTAAGTTGTATTTCTTAGACAGGGCAAAGTCCTTCAGTCTGGCGACCCTGATGTGCTTTGTATCTGCTTGTCCCTCCCAGGCTCATGCTGGGAACCCTGGCTCAGAGGCGGTGCCATGTTGGGAGGTTAAGAGCCTTTAGTAAGTCAGTTGGGGGTGGAGCTTGAAGGTTGTACACATCCCATGGTTTCTGCCTCACTATAGTTCCTGGCTAACAAATTCAGGGGAGGAAATTTCAGGACAGCATATTATTTAGGCTAGCATAGCTATTGTTGTATGCTTTTAGCCAGGTTTATAGTGAGAACCAGAAGGATTCGGAAAATGTGCAGTCTATTCAGAAGAGTGCATCTAAAACTGCAGATAAAAATGTACTCATTGTCACAAATAGTAACAAAAGAGTCAGGGTTTTGGCTTATTTGAACCTATTTTTAGTTGACATATAAAGCAGAGAGAGTACCATGTGAGTTTCTAATACGTGTATTGGAAGACAACGCATGCCATGAAGTATTCCCATCAGGAGAAGGGCATCTGTCTCCTCAAACACACACTGTCCCTCTGTAATGAAAATACGTTCTTGTAGCCTTAAAAATATATAGCACAGCTGGGTCTGGTGATGCATACTTGTGACCCCAGACCTTGGAAGGCTCAGGAAGGAGGACCATGAACTCAAGGCCAGTCTGGAGTCTATAGTGAGACCCTGTCTCAAAATAAATATCAAAGCAATAAAAATGAGGAAAGTTGGAGGAAAGCATATTGTATTTCTTTACTGCTATGGTATACCCCAGGCCTTCTCCCACCTAGCTGTGATTTTATCCTTTGACCAATACCTTCCTTCTCTTTATCCTACTTTTAGATTAAATCACATATTTTTTTTTCCACTTGTTTGCTGTCACACACAAGTAAGTGCCAATAACAGGCTTCAGTTTCAGAAATTTATCTAGGTTACTCCTCAGTGTTAATGTATCTCCCCTTCTCCTTCATAAAGGTGATACACAGAGAATGGGGTTCAAAAGGGATGCCCCCTGAAACATGAGTACATGTACAAATGGTCCAAATTAGCTACTGAGTTCTTTGGGTGGCTGGCCCATACTGCCCTGGGAAGAGAGGCCAATACAGAGCCCCAGCAACGCTCTCGGGGACAGTAGCTAGACCACACCACCAGCTACACACGGCTCTTCTTCCGAACACCCCCTCCTCCTACACACACTACTACTCCATTTCTTTACTTTGTACAGCATTTTTACAAAGTTTAATCGTTTTGCTCCTCAGGTTACTGAACTGTGTCACTTCTGCTGTGGCAGTGTTACCAAGCCCTGGGTAAAATTAGCAAATCCTTGAAGTTATTCTAATATTTTCACTGCTTCCTGTCAGGTGATTTCTGCCCTGATAGTCTACATCTGCTGTGTACAAACAATCTGACACTTGATCCTCCAAAAAGTCCGCCCTCCTTCTCAGAGAGTTCTTAATTCCATGCATAATATAAAGTGTTTTTTTTTTTTACTCAAACTTCCTGACTGGTCCAGAAGTACAAATTAGTGTTGACTTACCATTAAATTAGATATTTAGATAGCAGACTCACATTTTTCATGGATAATTTCATGTATGATTATTAGTCATCAAGTTAATTCAATTCAAAAGCAAATACCGAATAAGTAGGAATAGGTGAGGCATATAAATGTGGCAGCACAGTGAAGGACTGCAGATGTTGAAGCCGTGAATCTCTGAGCAGAAAGGCTGCAGAAACATGGCTCAGGGCCATGACATGTGACCTCTAATCTCTAGGTCTGAGGACAAGACTTCACACTACTCAATGGGGTTCTGTTCCTTTTGTATGGTAGTGTCAACAAGGCTCATAGTGTCTCATAAATCATAAATCATTCCTGAGTGATAAGTGATTGTTCTGCCTTATGGGTTTCCTAAAATAGCATGCCTAAAGGAAATGTATGATAGGAATACATTCGGAGTCACATCACAGAGGAGACACGGACACTCAGCAGTGGACAGATGGGATGAGCAATTGCTCATTGCTGTTCAAGTGTTCTTATAGTCTGGAGAGGGGGTGCAACATGCCAGGTTGATGGGTATTGAGGGCCCCTTGTTTCCCTAGATGCTGAGGGCCTTCCTACTGTGACTCTCAGTTTTAAGTCCTATAGCACAGATACATGTAATTGGAGCCAGTGATTATATTACATTTGGGTCATCCTATGATCTGTGGGACTTGGACTTGGCAGAGCACTTCATGGAATGCTGGGGCTTACAGAGGAATATCTTATGCATGAAATGCTACTGATTCTGGCTTGTGTCGGGGAGAAAGGAAGATCAGGGGGGATGAGCAGCAAGTGAAGAGGCCTAAGGAAGAAACACATCGCAGAACCTGGGGAGGGAAAAAGCAGACATGAGTCCTGCTTGGCTCACTAAGAGGAGCCTGCAGTATGGATGTAGCTTTGGATGTGGCAATGACTCTCAGTAACATGGGCACTAGTGGTAGTAACCTAAAAGGAAAAGCATGGGTAATAGCCCTTTATTAATTTCCTCTATTTATTTTCAAATATTTCCTTCCTTGAGGCGACTATTCTCTATTCCTTCAAAGACAAGTTAAATATCAAATCACTGAAGTCCCTTGCAAATGAATGTGCAGATAAACATCCTTATAACATAAGCACTCAGGAGGTAGGAGGATTGCTGGGTGTTCAAGGCTGCTGGGTGCTACATAGTGGGACCATGACTTTAAAAGCGCATTTCAAAGATGAAAGGAAACTGCACCATCATCTCTACAACAGGTTGTGCTTCCTTTGTCTTGATGTGTATTTGGAAGATGATTCCTTCCCGAGGCAACTAGAAGCAGCAAGCAAGCCACAGAGTGAATAGTCTAATGATGTAGCACACAGTGTGACACACTGGACGAGGCTCCTATGTCATCTCTCACTCTTAGAGGTATTCACTCCGGTAATTGGTATTGATGCTTATAATCTGTATGCAGAGCTCGAATCACCTCCTTTGCTGATGCAGGCTCCTCCCTCCTCTATCCTTTCTTTCTCAGGACCTGCTGCTTTTTAACACATTCTGTTGAACCCTGACTGGTAAGTCATCTGACTAGACATGGACGCACGATTACACTTAAATACAAGCCCTGCAGCAAAGCACATTATGATCAGACTCCCCATCATAGCACTAGAATAAACAAAAAGCAATTATAAAGAGGTCAATAAAGTTGGTAGCCTTAGGTTAATTCAAAACATCCTGGTAGAGATATGTGTTTCTATGTTACAATAACTGTTCATAAGTCCCTAAGATACCAGTGGGACAAAAATAAGAAAATTACATCATATCTCGGGTTTTCTACATGTGACATTTTTAACCTATACTGTGTTATATTTAAACCAGCAGCTACAATATAATGTGAAACTCCTTAACACAGATGCATACCCTGGCTAAGACTACAAGATTCTTCTGTCTCCTTTGCCACCTTAACCATGGCCCTCTACACTTTATGTTAGTATCCACCCCTTTAAAATAAAATCAATTCTTTCTCTGCTTAGGTACCCGGGAATGAAATACACATCTTTTACCAGATGTGGACTTCTGGGAAGGTGTAGCTCAGGGTTGGAAACAGTGGCGCTCTTCTGTGATTAGTGACTGGTGCTCCTATGCTCTGAAGATGGCTTGTTTGCTAATGGAGATCTGTCCCTCCCCTGGGGACTGTGGCCTTCTTTGCCAATTCTCCTCAAAGCAGGGACCATTCTGTTGCCTTGTGATCTGCACTCCTGTGGATCCCAGATCCTTTCTGAACTTAGAGTTTTCACAGAAGTACATGAGGATGTGGAAGTGCCTGCAGAGCACTCTCAGAGCAGAGAGGAGTTCTGAAGCAAGGAAGTCCTGCCTCCTCTTCCTGAAATGCACTTCCCAGGAACTCCTGGTTTCTGCTCTGTATCTTCTGTACTTTCCCCCATTCTTGCAGCCTGGTGCTTGTCTTCTTTCCTCACTGACACCATGAGCCCTGAGCATGGTATTTTATTTAATTAGTTAGTGCTCTTACTCAAAAATCAGAATCAATTTAGTTAACTTCTCTGCACTCTTCATTACTTGAAGGCAAACATGCATACAGTGGTACACATATATGTACAGAGAGAGAGAGAGAGAGAGAGAGAGAGAGCTAGAGAGAGACAGAGACAGAGACAGAGAGACAGAGAGATAGAGAGACAGAGAGACAGAGAGAGGTGAGTTGGTCTTGTGAGGCTTCAGATCCGTTTCAGGAGAGGTTACTGAATGATCTCCTCTTAGTGAGTTATTCTTCTTGGTACTGTGGGGTTTCTGTGGCCCGCTATACCAGAAATAGTCTAATTTCAATTCAGTTCACTGGAGAGTTAGTGAGCTGGGAAATAACACCACATGTCAAATCATAGTTAAACTAGACTATATAGTAGCTGTTGCATGTGACTTCGGAAGAAAGATTCCAGGAAAAATGAGAAGAAAATCTGTGGATGCTTCTGGCTTTGGGATTCAGTGAGTTTAAATTCTGTGAGTTGTTTCCTGTGCATTATGAGCCTCCATCTCTTACACCACACACGTGACTTTATTAAGTGAATCCTTATTACATCTAGAGAGGGAAAGGCTCCTGGGTGAGCAGCTGGGGTGGAGACAGGAGCTATCAGAGGAGCCCTGGTTGCTGCAGGACCCAGAGGCAGTGGGTCATTGGAAACCCATCATTTGGAGACCTTGGTGACACATATCTCTGGATTTCAGATTCTGAAAGGAGTGGAGATTTCTTCCAGTTAAAGCCATGATGAATTATCATTCCTCAGTGCACACAGGGTTATCATTGTAAGATCAGTCCCCAAACACCTGGGAAAGTATAATCTGAAGAGTGGGCTCCGTCTATGAACAGTTGCTCTCCCCACTGACACCTCATGCCCCGAGGAAAGCTGTAGAACTAAGCATCTAACTGTAAGATCCTTCCTTATATATGGTAACCTTAAGTCAACTCTGTCTATAATCCTATTGCTTTTGTCTTGATTTTACTAGCTCAGTGGCTTTCATTTTGTTATCTTAAAGTAAAATGAGAAAGTATGATTCCTAAGGAAGAAAATCATCTCCTATTTAGTGTGCCTATCAACAGGCGGTGGCTTGAATGCACCTTGATCATTTATTTTGCATCCAGGAGGTACGGTCTATGGAGAGATATCAGGTAGGAGCATCTTAAGGCTGACCAGCCAGCCATACCTAACATCATCCTTCCCAGTGGCTACACAGTATGACTGGTCACCGGTGGGAAATGCAGCTGAGGTGGCTTTGGTGAAGGTTACTCCTTTCTGGGGCAGCATTCCACAGCTCTGTTTGTACTTCCTTAAAGTGTGGCACCTGAAAGACTGGAAGCAAACATCCCAAGAGTTAGAAATACAAGCCTGGGGCCTCATGTGTTGAGGTGGAATGTTGGCTTATTTTCAGAAAATGACTCTGGTTGTCCACAGTAATGGAGCCTTCTCCCATTTAAGGCAGGTGATTTACTACACACAAGGAATTTAGAACACCAATGGCTGCTTCAGCTAATTCAGTAACTTAGCGAAGCAAGGTGGATAAGCTCATGATTTTTAAATGATTATCTGTTTCTTTGAGTGGTCTTTGAGCTCTGCTGATCTACCCTCGTCTGAGGTTATTCAGCCTAGAGTTTACATGAACACATAAGTTCATAGTTCACATAGCTCCTTAAAATACAGACTTTATTTTTGTCAGATACGTACCAAGACAGAGCTACTGGCTGATGTGGTATTTTTTGTTTTTCATATTTTGAGGGAGCACAGTGTTCCACCAGGCTGTGCTAGTTTATACTCCCACCAAACGTGTGTAGGTAGGGGTTCCCTTCCCCCACCACACCACACTCATCCTCTATTTTCTAATAAGACACCAGCTTCTCATACAATAGGACTGCTCTTGACCAACCCCATGCAACCTAAACCTACCCACACAACTGTACACTTAAAAGAGCTTTATATTAAACACACTTTTGACATTTCATCTCTCAAGTAACTAAGAACAAAATTGCACTAGATTTTTTCAGGCGTTCTTTATGTGACTCACTAATTTTCTTTTTTTAAAAAATATATTTTATTAATTTAATCATATTAGATCTCAATTGTTATCCCATATCTTGTATCCTCCCATTCTTCCCTCCCTTCCTCTTTCCCCCTACTCCCCGCTCCTATGTCTGTGACTGAAGGGGACCTTCTCCCCCCCATATATATGCTCATAGGCTATCAAGTCTCTTCTTGGTAGCCTGCTATACTTCCTCTGAGTGCCACCAGGCCTCCCTGTCCAGGAGATGTGGTCAAATATGGGCCATCAGAATTCATGTGAAAGTCAGACCCCACTCTCCACTCATCTGTGAAGAATGTCAAGTCCAAGTGGATCAAAGACCTCAACATAAAACCATACTAAATCAGTTAGAAGAAAAAGTGGGGAAGAGCCTGGAACACATTGACACAGGAGACAACTTCCTGAACAGAACACCAACAGCCCAGGCCTTAAGGTCAACAATTAAGAAATGGGACCTCATGAAGCTGAGAAGCTTCTGTAAGGCAGGAGACACTGTCAAGAGGACGAAGTGACAGCCTACAGACTGGGAAAAGATCTTCACCAACCCTACATCTGACAAAGGTCTAATATCCAAAATATATGAAGAACTCAATAAATTAAACACCACCAAACCAAATAACCCAATTGAGAAATGGGGCTTGGAACTAAACAGAGAATTCTCAACAGAGGAATATTGAATGGCTGAGAAACACTTAAAGAAATGTTCAATGTCCTTAGTCATCAGGGAAATGCAAATCAAAACAACTCTGAGATTCCATCTTACACCCATCAGAACGGCTAAGATAAAAAAAATTCCAAGTGACACCACACGCTGGCGAGGATGTGGAGAGAGAGGAACACTCCTTCGTTGCTGGTGGGAATGCAGACTCACTAATTTTCACAGCTGGTCTCCTGGAACTGACATCCTTCTTGTTGCCCCTGGGCACAAACTTAGCATCCCCTGGCAGGAGAAGCCCAGGTTGAATGGCAGGCACCAGGCTACTCTGGCTTTGCGGCTGTTGTTTTGACTGATAATTAAATGAGTCCAGGCTTAATCACAGATATTTTGAAGTCTCTTTGTCTGTTCTTCTAATTCTTTAGCCGCCAGCCCATCACCCAGTTGTCTATTTAAAGAAGAGGATTTTAATGTTTGCTAAGCATGCTTTCAACACTTCTGCCCTGTTTGGTGAAGATGATGTTATTAGGAGGTCAGAGAATGGGTCACATTGACGGGTGTTTCAGTTGAACAACTTGTGCTGCATGGAGCAGCACTGAATGACTGGAAGACGATGAAGTCTGTGGTGATTTGTATGTACTAAGTTAGACAAGGAGCGGAGCTGCTCCTACAGTGTCACCCTGGCTGGCTCTTGTCCCAGATCTCTCTGTGTAGAATGGAGGCACAGCTAATGAATTTGGCGTTTCCTTCCAGCTCAGGTATAATGAGTGTGCAAGAAAGAAGTGCTGAAGCCTTGCTCTAGCCTGTGAGCAGAGAGGACAGTGTAAAAATCACTGCTATTTGCTCATGACCCCACAAGGCAGCTCATCATTATTGCTCATGCACTGAGGAAACCTCTACTGAGCTGTTAGGGTTGGTCATGTGTCATCACGCAGGGCGCACTTAACCCCTTCTGGACATCAGAGATAATTTGGGCAATTTTGTCCAAATCCTAGCTGAAACCCAAACCCACTGGAACTTTCCAGACTATCCTTTGAAGATCAAAGGATCAAAGGATCAGGCATCTGGAGCTAGATAGCCCCTTCTCACAGCAGGAAGGAACAATCTCATGGTCTACAGGAGCCAGAGTGTGACAGGGTCTAGAACCTCAGCAAGTTTGGACCATGAGTCCTGTGGTAATTTAGCAGAGGAAATAAATTTGTCAAATGAAAACACTTAATAGAGCAGAAACTAAAAAAATATAACTTGGAAAAGTAAAAGAAAATGGAACTTTAAAGAGAGAGTGGGAACACAAGCAGATTATGATTTTTAAGCCACCGATGGACTGTTCATTGAGATCAACCCACGATGAGCTTGGCCAGGAGTGACTAGCCAGGATGCAGGTAGCTTATAAACACTCTTGCAACCAAAAAAGCATGCTGGTCTTCACACTGTAGGAAAGTCCAACCTCTGAAATGGTTTGAATTCAAGAGACATTGATGAACAAGATGCTGTATAGATCGACCTAGAAATGCCTAGCATGTGCAGCAGCCGGAGTCTGTAGCCCTGGAGAGAAGCAAGCCGGATCAGTGAGCCCATTTGGAACATACACTGTGGGTTGTTCTTGATTTCGGCCCATGGAATGCACCATAAAGCTTAAATAACAACTTTGTCTTTGAACATTGCCAATCCACAAAGAACAACAACAACAACAAAATCACACAGCCTATTCACAAATTATTTTAAATATAATTTATATTCAAAGCACATCCCTGAGGTGAAAATGAATAAATAGGAACCTTCAAGATCTTGAAACTCTCTGGCAACAAATTGCAAACATAAGTGCAAGGGAATATTTTTGAAAACAATATGCTTACATTATCCCATGTTAAATTATTTAAGAAAAAAATCAGAACATGGTGCATTTTGTTTTCCAGGGTCCTGGAAATGTCCCTTTCCTTTCTTCTCAGAGGAATAAAAGCAAGCTCTTCCAAAATAAGTAACTTCTACTTGCAGAAAATTAGCAGTCTGTCATTGACATTATAGGCATTGTTACATAATTACTGCCTTTACTGTGCAAAAGCATTCTAAATAACTGCACTGTAGACTGTGTGTCACACACTGAATGGAAGCACAGCCAGAAGGTCTTTCAGAGCATAAAGGCTGTGACAAAGCCCTGTGCTCTTCCACTCAGGACGCCCAGGGTTTGGTGGTGCGACATACGGCTCTCGTGTTATTTCTGTGGCTAGTTTTTTTTTTTTGTTCGTGTGTGTGTGTTTAGTTGTTGGTTGGTTGAGGTTTTTTGCCAGTCTGTGATGTGACCTTCTCTTTTATAAGAACATGGACATGTGGCTGGATGCTCATGTTCCCTATCCTAAGCTAAGACAGAATTCCAGCCCACAGGTTGCAGAAAAGCCATCTTAAAAAAAAAAAAAAGAATAAGGATCATTCTAGCAGGCATGAAGCTTTAACTTTAACTCTGCGCCCCAGCATCTGAGGGAGTGTGGTGTTTGCCTACCCCTGCCTGCCATTGGTAACTCTTGCTACGAGCAGAATTGCCAGGGTTATGTGGAGTAAATGAGCAGCATCTTCTCCTCGGGCTCCTCTGTTGTGCAGGTTTGAAGATGAGGGAATTGTTGTTCTTGTCCCTAGCCATATCCTATCCCCCGAGACACAGCTGTATCTATAACTAGTGCCATGATCAGGCTCCCCCTCCACAGGGACAATCTAGGCCAGCAATGTACCTCCTGCATGGCTTTCACGCACCATCACCTGCGGCAGAGCTCTGTTCCCCTAAGTGCCTGTAGTTCTTCTACTACAGTGGTTTCTTCCTCTGCCCTGAAGCTATAGACTCCCAGCTCCTCAAGTCAGACTGCTCTTGCTTCCCACCTTTCCTGAGCAAAAGTGTTTTAAGTAACTGCTTTGGATGTGTCATGCGCTGGATGGAGCCACAGCCAGAACCGGGGCATAAAGACTCAGAGAAAGTCTTGTTCTCTTCTACCCAGGACCCTCAGCACACCTGTTTTCTCTGTCCATCTCATTCCTTGCTTGAGACCAGGCACCTGGCTCATTTTTTTTTTTTGCTGACAAAAAAACAATGTGGAGAATGCTGTCTTTCGAATGATGGAAAAGTCAGGAATACCCTGAGTTTCACATGCTTTCTTCATGGCAGCACCCTCCAAAAGTCCCACTTATGAGTGCATTATTACCTACAAAAAATAAACAATCTCACACAAACAAATTTTATTTTACATTGGAAAATGAAGCTAAGCATTGTGAAGTAACTAATGTAAATTATGCAAAAAATTATCATACAGTCCAGTGTTTGTGTAAATGCTGATGTGAAGAGCCAGAGGCATGCTTAGAGGAGGCCACATATTGGCCTGTGTAAGCAACAAACTAGAAGATAACATTTTTGTATACTTAAATTTTTTATTAACTGCCACTAAAAACTGTGGAAATAATATTTCCCCCATGGGACAACACCACCTACAAGCAGAACGTGGGTGCGCCACAGTGGGCATTCAGCAGGCTAGGTTTTTCCATGGGTGGTTCCCAAAGAGATCAACCCTGATGCCTATGGTGAGAGACATGAGGCACACATTACCTTTCCTTTGTCTCCAGCACTTCAGGTGCCTCATGTCCCATGTCAGTGTCCCTGCCCAGTCTTGGTAGCCATTCAACCAACAAACCCTCAAAACATTAAGACAGAGTTCCCTTTCCTGATGAATAGGATGTGTGGTTAGCATTCTTCTAAGAGCCAATAAACTTACAGGAAGGGAAATTGAGTTTGTTGTGTTGAATACCAGACCTCAACCTGGCATGAGTTTCCTCGTGCATCCGACATTATCTTGTGTGGCAGTTTACATCATCTGGTCTTTATCTCCACCTGTTGCCTTGGGCATGTACAGGCATGTGTCAAGTTTCTCAGGCCAAGAGGAATCCCCTGATGATATTTTCCTTCCCAGTTTCCACCTTGTTGATTTGTGACACATACCATAGCCTATCTGACACAATTTTGTGTTATATGTGAAGTAGTTTACAGCTCCCTGACAATTTCTTGGAGTGAAGCATCACAGCGTACCCACCACTTTTACCCTTAGTGAGCACTTGGATTTTGTCTTAGGCCCATGGTGTGAAAGATGCCTCATTGCAGCCCATGTACATAGGTGTGTGTGCGCAGGTGCAGGCAGAAAATTTGCTTTTAATTCACATTCATATTACTGGGTTAATTAGTAGCGTCCTTGTGATATCTTTTGGATAGTAACTAATCCTCTTGCTGTTGTGACCTGACTTTTCATTGCTGTTGTAGGTCTGGACCAAGAATGATGGCAATAAAGCTTTTGAGAAATCATTTCTTCTTCTGTGAGCATGTGAGCTATTCTACACTTCCGGTCTTCGCATGGATTGGATGCTTTGCTTTCAGTGTTGATCAACAATTTCCTCTGGATTTGATTAGGTTTTTATTCAGATTGCTGTCTTCCTCCAGGAATGTGGAAATTAATTTATAATATAGTTTCTACTGTTTTCTAAAACAATGGGCTTATCATATGGAATATCCATCAGTATTGAGTATCGTTATGTTTTTCAGAATTTTTAATGACATAAAATAGCTAAATAAGACATATAGAAGAAGGGGAAAACCCCTTACTAATAGTAGGTTTTATACTGTTATTTCTGTTCAGGTTACCAAATTCTTCAGATATTCTCTGAAAGGAATTTAGCAATAACAAGCTCAGTGTTGATTACGTATCAGACATGTTCTTCTAAATAACCTAAGCCCAAAATTACTCCATAAATCTTTTATGTAATGAGAATAATTTACTGCAGAAATGATCTCCTTTTATTAAAATTATACAATACCTGATAAAGCATGTGAAATGTATGTTGCAGAGGTCTAATGCAATCCTGACTGGTATTTGAAAGAAATGGTTATAGAAAATACATATATTTTAAGTTTCACATAAAAATGTCAAACAACCAAGAAAGATAACACTAATCTCACAAAAATACCAGTGGGGATACATTAGTGGTACTTGATATCAAAGCTAGCTGGACAACCCTAAGAATCTGATTACTATAGCCTCAGACTGAGAAAAATATCCATCTAGATCAACAGTTATTTAAATCTCTATTATATGCACAGAAATAATAAAGCCCAAAAGTGTGTTCATATACATACATAAAATTGATTTTTCACAAAGGCATCCAAGTGAGTTGATAAAAAAAAAGGGCCATCTCATCATCTAGAGATGATAAAACAAAACAGTAATGACTTTGTGAAGAAAACTTATGAGAACAGAGCCACAAACTTGAGGTTTGACAATGATTTATTTGAGTGTACAAAAGCATGTGCCGTAACAGAAAGAAATAATGAAACATTCAACTGTGAAAAATAAAAAAAACCTAGATGATCATGTTGAGAAAATGCAAATCTGATTGGATAAATATTTGAGCAGTCAATATATGACAGATGTTTATATCCTTCCGTTTTCAATATAGATGAGTTCTTTCCACTTGATAAGATTATTCTAAAGAGGTACAACTTTGAGAAACGCATCATCAAAGAAGATATGGAAATATCAATTAAGCACATGAAAATATAAACAGCTTTTGTCTTCAATCAGGACATGAACTTTAAATTTTTTTAATTGTGTGTGTGTGAGTGTGTGTGTGTGTGTGTGTGTGTGTGTTGCTTTGTATGTATGTCTGTGCACCATGTGCACGCCTGGTGCCTGTGGAGGTCAGAAAAGAGTGTCAGATCCCCTGAAACTGATGTTACAAACTGTTGTGAGAAGCCATGTGGGTGTTGAGAATGAAACTCAGGTCCTTAGGAAAAGGAGTCAGTACTCTTTTAAAAAAAATAAGTTATTCAGATTACATCCCAATTGTTATCCCCTCACTTGTATCTTCAAATTCACCCGTCCCTACTTCACCCTATTCCCCTCCCCTAGACCTCTGACAGAAGGGGACCTTCTCCCCCACCATCCTGATAGCCTGCTTCCCCTTCCTCTGAGGGATACCAGGCGTCCCCACCAAGGGGAAGTGGTCAAATTGGGGCACCAGAGTTCCTGTCAGAGGCACTTCCCACTCTGCTCACAACAGTGGAGAATGAGCAGTCCATTGGCTAGTTCTGAACCGAGGGGGGGGGTCTATGTTTACTGCATGCATTGTCCTTGGTTGGCACAGAAGTTTGTGCAGGGCCCACTGGGTCCAGATCTGTCAGCATTAATGGTCTCCTTGTGGGGCTCCTGGACCCTCTCAGTCCTTCAATCTCCCCATTCTTCCATACCCCTCTCATCTGGAGTCCAATACTGAGTCCCAGCATCTGTCCTGATCCCCTGCTGAGTGAAGACTCTCACAAGACATCCATATTTGGCTAATATCCACTTATAAGGGAGTGTATACCATGTGTGTCTTTCTGGATCTGGGTTAACTCGCTCAGGATGATCATTTCTAGTTCCATCCATTTGCCTGCAAAATTCAAGATTTCTTTGTTTTTTAATAGCTGAATAGTATCCCATATTGTAAATGTACCATACTTTCTTTATCCATTCTTTGACTGAGGGACATCTAGGTTGTTTCCAGATTCTGGCTATTACAAATAAGGCTGTTATGAACATAGATGAGCAAATGTCCTTGTTGTGTGGTGGAGCATCTTTAGGGTATATGCCAAGGAGTAGAATAGCTGAGTCTTGAGGTAGCCCTATTCCCAATCTTCTGAGAAAGCACCAGATTGATTTCCAAAGTGGTTGTACAAGTTTGCACTCCCACCAGCAATGAAGGAGTACTCCCTTTTCTCTACATCCTCGCCAGCATGTGCTGTCACTTGAGCTTCTGATCTTAGCCATTCTGATGGGTGTAAGATGGACTCTCAGAGTCATTTTGATTTGCATTTCTCTGATGACTAAGGATATCAAGCATTTATTTAAGTGTTTCTCATCCATTCAATATTCCTCTGTTGATAATTCTCAGTTTAGCTCTGAACTCCATTTCTTTCTTGGGTTATTTGGTTTGGTGGTGTTTAATTTCATGAGTTCTTTATATGTTTTGGATATTAGCCCTTTGTCAAATGTAGGGTTGGTGAAGATATTTTCTTAGTCTGTAGGCTGTACTTTGTTCTGTTGACAGTGTCCTTTGCCTTACAGAAGCTTCTCAGCCTCATGAGGTCCTATTTATTAATTGTTGACTTTAGAGCCTGGGATGTTGGTGTTCTGTTCTGGAAGTTGTCTCCTGTGCCAGTGAGCTGAAGCTATTCCCTACTTTTTTTCTAACAGATTTAGTGTATCTGGTTTTATGTTGAGGTCTTTAATCCATTTGGATATGAGTTTTGTGCATGGTGATAAGTATGGATCTACTGGTATTTTTCTACATGTAGACATGCAGTTAGACCAGCACCATTTGTTGAAGATGCTTTCTTTTTTTCCATTGTATGGGTTTGCCTTGTCAAAAATCAAGTGTCCATAGATAAGTGGATTTATTTCTGAGTCGTCGATTAATTTCCATTGATCAACCCACCTATTCTATGCCAGTACCATGCTGTTTTAATTAATGCTGCCTTAATACTCCTGTACACATACCTGTTCTCACAAAGTGTACATTTTCACAATGGTTGTACAAGCATTTCTACCGTAGTTAGCTGTACCCAGCACAACCAGAAAGCATAATAAATGGTGTTTCTTTCAACTAGTGAGTAGAGACACACAGTGAAATCTCATTGTGATAGGAAGCTACTAGTTTTTAAGGCATGGGCCAATATAAGACATCGTAGTGCATTATGTAGTTGAAAGAAGCTGAATACCAAAGACTCTAATTCTTTACCATTTCATTGTATTACACTATACTTCAGGGATGCCCATCAGTGCTTGCTGGATTGGTTGGTAGAAGGAAAATACAGAGAGAGAAAGAACACTATGGGAAGAAATAAATATCCTAGATATTCATGGAGGAAGCATTAAACTGTTCAAAACTTAGCAACCTGAATTCCAGAATTCTGTATACTAAAGATGTATGGCTGTGAGACTCAACTTCTGCTTTGATACCCTGCTGGATGGAGTCTTTCACAGAATATCTGTGGTAGGCTCTTGTCCTGTTCCCTGTCTTCAACAGCTTCCAGTGTCTATTCTATTTGTCCTTCTGAGTGAGAATTAAGCATCCCCCTAGGTTCCTCCTTACTACTTAACTTCTTTGGGTCTGTGGATTGTAATACGGTTATCCTGTATTATTTGGTTAATATCCACTTATAAGTGAGTATGTACCATGAGTGTTGTCCTAGGGTCTGGGTTACTTTTAATATAATATTTTTATTAATTCATTGAGAATTACATACAATGTATTTTGATCATATTCACCCCAACTCCTCCTTCCCAACTACTTCAGAATCTATTCGCACCTCCCCAGTCCTTACCAACCAGGGGTCACATTTTATTTTATTTTATAATATATTTTATTAATTTATTCATATTACATTTCAATGGTTATCCCATCCCTTGTATCCTCCCATTCCTCCCTCCATCCCATTTTCCCTTTACTCCCCTCCCCTATGACTGTGACTGAGGAGAACCTCTTCCCCCTGTATATGCTCATAGGGTACCAAGTCTCTTCTTGGTAGCCTGATATCCTAAAACGAACCTCACTCTCCATCCCCCAGAAGCCATCAATTTTCACCAACTCCTCAGTTAACGCTGGGGTTCCTGAGCCCCTCAACCTCTCCATGCAGGAAAGCTGATGAGCTTAATATTATGCAGGTCTTGTGCAGACCACTGTGTTCCAAGCATGGGGCAGTTGCCTGTCCTGGCTTACTCGAAGATGTTTGATGTTACCTTTCTGTTGAACATTCTCGTAAAAGCTGTGATGAAAACCTCTCCACATCTGTATTTCCCTTTCCCCTCTCCTCCTTCTCCTCTTCTCTGCCTCCTTTCCCCCAACCTCTTCCCCACTCCCTGGCCTTACTATTCCCTTTCTTCCTTTCCTGTTCACAGAGCTGAGGTTGTACCCAGAGAGTCTGCCACAGACCCCCACCCAGGTAAGGTTCACCTATCTTTACCAGCCAATGTATATTTTGAAGAACAAACCTGTCCAAGGGAAACTCGGTATTTTGAAGATTCAATAATGAGATGATACGTGAGAGAAAACTTTAGAAATATCTTGTATTTCTTTTTTTTTTAAATGCCAGTTCCTCAAACAGCAAAAGAAAAAAAAAAAAAAAAGAATCCACAATTCACTTTTACCAGGAAATGGAGTGGTGTGCTTGGTCTAAAAGAGAAATCAAGTGGTGCAGACAGACACCATTTCAATGTAAACCAACAGCAAACGGCTATCATTTCACAGCCCAGACACTTGTTTTTCTCACCAATTTTCTAAAGTAGCCTTGAGCCACTGCTTCCTAACTAGTCTCCACTCTCTGGCAGCGAGTAGAAACTCACCTGTAGTCAAGACCTTCATAACTGGTTACCCAGCTTCATAACCTGGATACCGATGATAAAAAGCCAGTCAGCTCTAGGAAAGGTGTGTAGATGATGAAAACCTGCACAAGATACACAGCTGACAAGGAGCTAAAGTTCTCACTCCCAAAGTCAGAGACACTGACCTACAGTAGAGCCAGACAGAGACCTGGAAGCAGATGTGTCTAGTCTGGACAGGACGTCTGAGAGCCTCTGGCTTGTCTCTTTCTTTGAACAGTGTGTCTGCCACTGGTGTACCTTTTGTTGACCTTGTCTTTGGATCCATAAGCACTGATCCTGAGTTCTTACATAGAGTAGTTGTAGATGTCAAGGTGGCCACTAGGCCTCCCTAAACTTGAAAGTTAGCTAAAAAGAAACTTGGTTCTGAAGACATGGTTCTCAAAGTTTCAACACCACACATAGAGCTTGTATCTTTAGAATTTGTTGACATTTTCAAACATAAATTCACAGCAATTAATTCAATCTGACCTCATGATGACTCTGGGAGGGAGAGAACTCTAAGCGAATAAAGCTGGTGATGTTATTCACTCCTATGACTTACTGTAGTGGGTCTCTGTTCCACACCTCAGCCAGGAGCAGGATGTCTTGGGTTGTATCTGTGTCCCTGCTGTGGAGAAAGAGTGCCATGCTGTCCTACATGAGTCACCTCTGACCACCTTTTCTCTTCGGATCATCTCAGAACATGAACCCCAAATCTCAGATCTGGGTCAGATCTAGCACATGACCCAGGCTTAGAAAGAATATCTAACTCCTTTCTGTATTAATGTGGCTCCAGAACACAGGTTGCCATGGTGATCATACGGCATTTTACTATAGTGTACCAAGGCAACTCCTAAACAAGTCCTCACTATCATTCAAATGCTCTCTGTCTGGGATTTGGAATCCCATTTTGGATGGTGATAGAGCTGCAATAGGAAAACAAATGTGACTCAGGTTTGAGCAAGGTCCCCTGCTGAACTGGCACCATTCTGTTTTCAAGAATGCATGGGAAAGAGCAGGAACGCTCACAAGGGTCATCAGAAGATTGGACCAGACACACGGCAAACAAATCAAACCCAGAAGGGAACGTCCTGTGGACTCTCTGGCTTCCTCCACAATGGCAGCTTCCTTCTTTTCAGACTGTTTCACAAAGCCTTGCGCTGCCTCCACTTCAGTGTATGCCCAGGAATTTCCCATTTAGTCATGCTATTACCTCATGAAACAGGCAAAAGACCTGTAACTGGTAACGAAGGAGTCTCCAGCGTAAATCATCTCAGCTAATATTGTTCCAAGCATCACCTCAAACTGCCATCCAACATGTGCTTCTCTCTAGCTTTGAGCCGCTTCTTGCCAATTTCACTTAGCTTAAATTGCCACTGTGAATTAAAGTATATTGATTTTCATTCACGGAAGAATAATTAGTTCCCAAACTTGATGGGCGTACATTACCAACCAGTCTGGCTGCTCACAGAATGGGCCAATTAAGCTTGAATATGAGATGTTGAGGCAAGATCTTCACTTTATTTGAAAACTCAGTCATCTCAATGAGTAGATCAAAGCCTCGTTGCAGTATTTATGTTGCCAGGAAGCTGACTTGGGTGGTTTACACTTGCAGTTGATTGGTGTTCACAGGTTGGTAGTCACTTTCTTACAGTGATGATGGGATAGTTTCAGGGATAGGCACCTGTTCACTGCAGATGAGTGAGATATTGCACACCTGGCCCTAAATGCTTTTCAGTTGCAGAAATGTAAAAAACAGAAGTCATTATTCTCTTTGGCTATTTCTGCCTTGTGCCCATGCGCAGGTCCTGACGTATCATATGATGGACAGGTGTAATATGCCTCACTCCTGGGAATGACTGGACAAGTTAGGCTGGGTAGGAAAGCAAGCTCAAGATCTGGTCTGGATGTCTTCTTTTCACTTAGAAGGTTTGTCACGTCTCCTGGCTTTTGTATAATATTGGATGTATTTCCTATGGGAACAGGATAGAAAGATGCAGAGGCCAGCAGCTCCAATGCTCACAGCCCAAACTTCCTCCTTCCTATAAATTGTCCCCACACAACCAATGCCTTTGAGCTCAGGAGGCAGGTCTGTGGTCATCCTCCTGACCTGGCTACAGATGCAGGTCAAGGATGCAGATTCCTGCTGAGGGCCTGATCTCTTTCGTGTTGATCAGGATCTGCATGAAGCTGGAGCAGCTTCCTGGTGAGAGGGACCAAGCATGGCAGGGGAGGACCACAAAAGCCTGAGGGAAGGACTCAGCTAAAAGGGTTAGTGGCTTGGAGTTGAGTTGGAAGGAAATGCTGGATGTCAATGGGGCAGATGTCAGGGGCCGCAGGGCCAGAAGAGAGGGGTCCCTGCTGCTGATCTGTTGCTGCTTACTATGGTGTGAACAAAGTCGCACAGACACCCACTTTCCCTTGCTCCCCTTCTCTCATCTCTCTTTCTTCTCTCAATGCTATGGCTACTGGGACTCTTTCTTACCTTATCTTTAATACCCGATTTAATGTCCATGTATAAAAATTGTCACCAAGAGCTTAGTGTCTGCCAGTTGCAGGTATTTTTTTTTTAATCTCTTCTACTGAAAGAAACAGGCATGTCCTAGGCCAACTAAGGGCAACAGACATTTCTCCCTAAGAGTTTATCTTTTTTACATGGAACATCCAGCTCATTCCAGGTAAGTGACTCTGGAGGAAGAAGGATTGCCCCCAAGAGAGACTGAATTCACAGGCACCAGCAGATTCCTCCTCACTAAGCAAGGTGGGGTTCTGGGCCATGCTTGGAAATTAATGTAAGCTAGGAAGTGATGTCTCTTAGGACCAGGGCTCAGGCTATGGGGTTTTAAGGTCAGTTTGTCAATTGTTCCTGCAAATGCATAAAATACAGAATCAATTTCATTGAAAAATAAAATCAATGACAGCATTATGAGAGAAATAGGAGCTTGCTACTGAAGAATGGCTTGAAGATAATTTCGGAAACAGTCACAGCAACTTCATTATGAATAAATATTAGCAATGCACATGGTGAGCTTGCAGAAATTGCTTTAAGTTTCCCCTCTCATACTTGTCAGCATAACCGTGTGGCTGGTTTTTTTCTTCAATACTGACTCATTAAAGCAAAGCACAGGAATCCTACAGAAACACATCATCACTTGTCAGTAGAATTGATCTTAGAGGAGATAAATTAATGAGCCAGAAGCCAGCTCATTTGCCATTTAACACTTTAAACATTGATGCTCAGGCATTTCTTTGAAGTGAGAGCACAGAGGGCCCAAGATCACTGCCTCCTTGTTATTTTTACTTGATTAAGGGTCTGGAGACCAATCCCTGTGGCTGCGAAGAGTAGTTCTCTGTGTCAGTTGCCTGCCTGAAAGCATTTACCGAGAGACTCACACATAACTCAATACAATATGCATTTTCTTAGTCCTATATGTTTATATCTATTAATTATTATGTAATATTTGTCAAAATACCAGACGTTTATTTTGCATGCCTTGTTTCCATGTTTAGGCTTTTATTTCCCTATATTTTGTACGCATATTGCCCTGTAACGAACATATGACTGGAACTCAGGGACAGGGAGGCAGCTCCCCCCAAGTACCCACTGAGCACTCCTCCCACTAACTGCCAAAGCAAAGTTCTGTCTAATGCACAGCACCCTTACTTGGAGGCAGATTGCCAGTCAAAGGGTCGGAAGAGAAGAGAAACCATAAGAGAGGGGGAGTAGAAGAGAGGAAAGGGCAGGGAGGGTAAAGAAAGGTAAAGAAAGGGGAAGAGGAAAGACAGGCAATGGAGAGGGAAGGGTAACAGCATTCTCAGGAGGTTGAAGGAACGTAACATTAAAGAGCACAGTGTCTGGTGGATTCACAACACCTGAGCACTTTATGATGTCGTAAAAACATTACACAATAATAATATGTAGCCACATTCTCCTCCATGGGATACAAATAATAACATGTATTTTAAAGTGTGTGGTGGAATCTATGGAGTAAAATCAGTCTTCTGTCGCATTATGTTTGTCATGGCATCTCACTGCTTCAAAGAAAGGGAAATTGGTGGGTAAACAGGGCATAAAAGAAAGCCTATGCATGTGCAGAAAATTTTGCTTTCAATGATGGTGGCTAATGAGGGGACACATAGACTTCATCTATTCTGGATTATGTCTGCTTTAAATTAAGCTGTTCATCTAAATTCAACCAGTTAGTCAGTGTGCTTAGTAAATCGGGGGGGGGGGGACAAACTGACCCCATTTCTTGCTCTGTACGAAGGCACAGACTTTCTATTTTACTTTGTGATGTTGTGTGCATAAAATTCTTCCCCTTTTATTGTAGTAGTAATTCCAACTACAGAAGTAACCAAATATACTTCTTAGGTGGAATTCTATGTTTGAGATAATTTAGAAGCAAGAGAAAATATTTAAGCTATAATGGTTTTCAACAAAGGAAATGAGAGATAGGAAACACACCGCAGTCCTGAGTGCGCATCACTTATACACATGCGAGGAAAACAGCCCTGCCCAGCCTGCACTGTATAGCAGCGATCTGAGATTGTGATTACTGGCTCACATTTCCAGGAGTTTGTGCAAATTATGTGATTCCTTAGGCCACCAAGAGAAACAACTGAACTCATTTGCCACTGTGGTGTGCAGCAGAACCGTACATTGAATACTGATGAACAAGCCCATACTCCAGACACCGCATGCCTCTTTCTTTAAACTCCTCCGAACTGAGACTGCTTTCATCCAAGTCTCAGCAAGCGGATGACAGGTCCTCCCCCTCCTGGTCCCAGAGTCCCTACTTCTTCTGGTGCCTTCTGGTGCCGTTATTTCTGTCTGCGCTGGGAGGCACAGAACCGGGTAAGGCTTTTCTATTTAACCTGGATTGCTCATTTTCTGTCACCCCATGTTTTAGTTATTCCAGATAGATCTCAAACCATTGGCAGAGTCAGCTGTCTTTTTTATTATTAGGCTGATTCAAGAGAAGTGGCAGATTCTGATAACTGATGAATTTTTCATTTGAAAGTAAAATAATCATCTGGTTACAAATGAGTTACAACACCTGCTTGCCATGATCCCATCTACTCTGATAATGTCTTGACTAATTCAAGCCACGTGCAGGATTGAGTCCTGATGGTTTCCTGGTTCTTAGCTCTTGTTTCCTATTTTTGGCTCTCTCCGTTCTTATTGGCTGTGCTGCTGGAAGATGGTATGGAGCATTTCTGAAGTAGGCACAGACTTTCAAAGAGGATAAAAGTGACCCAAACACAAGGTTCCCTGTGCTCCTCCATGTAGTGAAGATTTCTGCCTGAACAGCAACTGCTACTTCAATCATATACACCATGTTTACAAAAGTCAGGACTTAAAAAACACTCAGATTTTTCAACAGAATACAGGGTGTGTGTGTGTGTGTGTGTGTGTGTGTGTGTGTGTGTGTGTGTGTGTGTGTGTGTGTTTGTGTGTGTGTGTGTGTATACCTGTGGGTATGCATTGTGCATTTACATCTATTTCAAATGTCATCCAGCACATGCAATCAACAATGAAAACAAAGCCTCTCCGTTCCCTGTATTAAACACGGAAGAAAAAGCACACATAAAATATTTATCTTTTCTTTGAAACTGAGTACCTTTTGAAGAGAAATATGATAGAAGGAAAAAAGATTCTACAACCTTTGAAAGAAAATTGCTCCTTAAGGTGCTTAGAAAAATGATGAGTCTATACTTTTAAAAACAAAATTATGAAAATTGTCTCTCTCTCAGAGACAGGCTGAAATTAAGAAGGCTTTGAAACACCTTCAAACAGCTCTTTTTAAAATTATTTTATGAGAGAGCCTTAATTATTATTTAAAGTAAAACAGCATTACTCAAAATTCTTATAAGCACACTGTTTAAAGTGAAACCTCTATCAGCTAGTAGTATATAGCTCTTTGTCTAAGAAATCCTATGTTGAGGTTGTCTGAAAATATCTAAAGAACAGATTGCATCACAGCAAGAAAAACATGGCAACTCAGGTCCAGAGTTCAACTTTGTGTCCCTGAGGTGAGGGGATCACCCCAGTCTCACCTCAGATGTCTGAAAATGCATAATCCTTCCACTCCATTCATGTGGTTTCCCCCAAATCTATAATTGAGGATTGTGGAGTAAAGTGTGTCCCTAGCTCCCCACTTGCACCTACACATGTGGTCATGTATGTTAAGGATTTTGAGAATTTTACATTTTACTTTTGGGACAAACTACTGTGGGCTAGTCATACAAGATTCCATTTCATATTGGGAAACATTAGAATACATAATGGGAATCACTGCTTGAACAATTAGTTCTGGGTACATTCAGTAGGCATGTTTTTATTCATTTTCTGAACTCTACGTGAAAGAAGGTCTTAGCTAGTTGATTAAAATTAAACATAAGGAGTCTATTGAACCATCAAATTACTGAGGCCATTTGTGTCTGAGTCTGACGAGATCAGAAATGTTTGAAGAGCAAAGGCTGATAATCTTAGTCATTAGCAGCTGATGTGAATTGTGGAGTGTCTCCCGAGCTTTTAAACACACCACTTGGTGTCTCTTCATTGTTAAAGAAGTAGTGATGTTCCGCCAAAGAAAAGATAACATAGTTGAGATATGATAACAGATTCAGCAGCTGTAGGGACTTTTGCTATCTTGTGGCACCCGGACAAGATGGGTAAAACTGTTGCCACACAAATATTTTGAATCTTTATCAATAAATAAATAAATAAATAAATAAATAAAGTCAGTTTCAGAGTTACTAATTGATAATGTACAGCAATACTTAAGTGTTCCTATGCCTAATTTTTCTGGCATTTGTCCAATTAATTAATCTATTTTATTCACTTTACATGCTGGACACAGTCCCACTCCCTCCCCTCCTCCCAGTCCCACCCTCAAGCCCCGAGAAGGGGAAATCCCCCATGGCACATTAAGGTGAAGCAGGGCTAAGCCCATCCTCTCCCACTGAAGCCAGACAAGGCAGCCCAGCTGGGGGAAAGTGATCCAAAAGCAGGCAAGAGAGTCGGAGACAGCCCCTACTCCAATTGTCAGGGGACCCACATGATGGTCAAGCTGCACATCTGCTACATATGTGTAGTGGGCGTAGGTCTGTCCCATGCATGTTCTTTGGTTGGTGGCTCAATCTCTTTGAGCCGTCATGGACCAAGGTTAGTTTACTCTGTAGGTCTTTTTGTGGTGTCCTTGACCCCTCTAAATCCCTTAATCCTTTCCCCCACTCATCTGCAAGACACCTTAAGCTTTGCCATTGCTTGGCTGTGTGTTTCCACATGTTAGGCTCCTATCTCCAATCACAATAAAGTATCATTAATAGTGTTAAAGGCTGGATTTCTCCAATGGGATAGGTCTCTACTTGGACCAGTAATCTCTGCCCCTTCTTTATCCCTGGACATCTTGTAGGCAGGACAAATTTTGGGTCAAAGGTTTTGTGAGTAGGTTGTTGCTCCTCCCTCCACTGGGAGTCCCACCTGGCTACAAGAAGTGGCCAATTCAGACTCCATATGTCCTCCTGCTAAGAGTCTCAGCTAGGGTCATCACCAAAGACTCCCAGAAGCCTCCCCAGTCCAAAGTCTATGGCTCAGGATGGAATAAGTGGAGATCAGATGTGGGGAGAGTAGAGATGAGATGGGACTAGGAGAGAGAACCAAAATTGGTGGAGGGAGGTGAGGGTGAGGGGCATTTCTGGGATAAGCCAGAGATCTATGTCTAATCCTGATTGGTTTACACCGAGCAGCCATTCTAGGATGTAGCCACTTATGGAAATACCCAGTCCTAAGATTTTCAAGGGGCACACACTGATGTCTCTGGCACTACTGGCTGATTTTCTCTGGGTTTCACCATCACCAGAACTTGTGCATACTCACTTACAGGGACTGGTCACAGTCTATTTAACTAGATGAATTTGTATTGAGAATCACCTTGTGTCCCAAGAACAGTACTAGAATGCCTTCAGACAGAACACTGCACCCAGCCATTGGAGGGTTTGTGGGAGCAGGGACTGAGGAACTCTTTATTTTTCAAGTAATGTTGCATGTATCTCAATACCTGTGTATACAATGTTTAGGAAATAGTGATTAGTGAATAGGATTTTTGGAAAAAAAAAAAAAGGAACTGCTATGAAAATCAAGATAAAATTAATAAGCTTGTGATATTCTGCTGGAACCTTAGAAGTCAAGACCTATGCTGACATGGATTTTGCTTACTATTTCACAGTTGTATCAGTTGTTCCAAGCATTTATAAAGGATGCATGACCTGTGACCCCTGGTAACAAGAACATGAAGTAGAATGCACACAGCAGCATACTGGACCCTCCTTGGGTGATGAAGCAGACATAGGGGAATCAGCCAGCCATGTTGCTAAAACCTCAGATAGGTTAAGAGAGCATGTTTATTGTCACTGGAAATAACAGATTAGACTGAAAGCTGTCCCTTTGTCCCATAAAACAGGCAAGGATTGAATGGATAATGTGTATGTGCATATGCACATGTGCATGTGCATGCATGCGCACGCACACACACGCGCGCGCGCGCACACACATGTGTATGCATATAACCACACATTCATTTTTACATCTATAAACACATACAGCCTGGCATTAGAAGTGTTGGCTGGTTCCCTTGGAAAAAAGAAACTCGATTTCTCAGTGTGCTTCGCTGTGAATAGTAGGCCAGTAGTTTAAATTATATTATAACACATTTCTCCTCAATATTTTGCATTCTACATCTATGAATTTATCCTTAGTGATTAAAGGGTGTGTGTGTGTGTGTGTGTTGGTGTGTGTTGGTGTGGGTGGGTGTGGGTGTGCATGCGTGTGCACTCAGAACACTCTTTAATTAAGGTACTCAACAGGTAAAGACTGGCTCTCATATGTGGGATCCTGTGTGAGCAATTAGCTCATGCCTAATGTGGAATCTGTGCACATTTGAATGAAAGCAGGGCCAGGACTTCACACTTCTTTGTCCTGGCTTGTGAAGTTGGGGGTGACTGGCTTGTCTGTTGTGAGCCCTGCATTGGATGTGGACGCACAGAGAGTACATCGTTCCTACCACACAGAGGCAACTGTTGCAAAGTGGAACTGGAATCCCCTCCAAATACAATAGATGATTGACTGGAGGTCATGGCCTAGAATTGTGCTTGGTGATTTATGTACATTGCCTCTAAATTTTGCAGTAACAGGATGGAAATACATTATATTGGTAAGAAAACTTAGAAACTGACTTCATGACTTTCCTGGATTGTGCATGACGTGCATTCCATTTCTAAGAAAAGAGCTTTTGTCTCATCTTTTTCAGGCCATACAATGAGGGATAGAAATGTTATTGTCTCCGCTTCCTCAGTGTTGAGTTCTCTGGGAGAAGAACAGGAAGAATATTATTTACACTAATTTGATGAGTCCAAATGAATGAGCGTAGCCTGCTCAGCAAGTATGTTGAAGCATATTTAGATATAGAGGGTTTGCTGGTTTTGCTAAAGACATGTCTGCAAACTCTAGGTAAAGTAGATTTCAAATTCTATTACATTTCACATTTCATGTAAGAGTCAAGTCACCTTAATTATACCGAGGATCACATTTGCAAGTGACACTCCATAAAACATCACTGTGGAAAACCTGCTTTCCGGCCACTTACAATAAAGGCTCTGGGCAGAGTACCACAAAGTGTTGGTGGCAGTCATAAGCCACAGGCTTAGGGTCCATGCGTAGAATAGCCAGGGATGCTACCTGTATCTTCTGCAGAAGGTGTAAATGTCCCTGTAACCTTTAAAGAAGATACAAATGCAAACTAGAGAACAGAGTGATCACAGAGAGAACAGAGACTAAGCCCAGATACAGGAATCCATAGACACCCGCAGGTAGAGAGAAGTCAGAAAAAGGAGTGATAGGCAACTCCCCTCAGAAAAGAGATTTTGTAAAACATATTAAGGACAGTGACAATAGCTCTGTGGAAGGCATGGAAAGGGCAAACACATCCATAATGGGAGGAATGAAATGAAGCGGGCGGCATGGTTGAGGGTTCCGCTGGACATGGCTGAGGCGTCCACTCCTTCTGTTTGGTACCATCTTCAGGAGACAGACACTCTCCGAGAACCAGGAACCCATGCTCATGGTTACAAAGGGAACGTATCACTTCTACCCTTGCACTTAGACCATTTTATAGATTTCATTTCTCAGTTGAAATATTGTATATTCTGGACATATGCATTGGAGCTTTTTAACATTTATGCCTGTGTGTGGTGTTCCTTTAAGGGTCTCGGGAATCCTCTTTTCCTTTATCCTCTCACAACAGGCTGTGATTATAAGGCAGACTTAGCCATCTATAATAGGGACTTGAGCCATATGAAAGTAAACAGTAAGTCAGAAATAGTCAGGTAGAAAATAAATGCTATGAGACTCAGAGGGATAAATAAGGAGATGCAAGAGCAGGGTAAGCAATGTGCATGCTCTGAAGGAAGCAGGATAACCCATGGCGCTGTATCCCACAAAAATAAGACACGGAGAGCTGGCCTCGGGCAGAGCAAACATTTAGGAGACACTGGTTGGGTCAAGATTTTTGAGAGATTGTGTATTTTAAGCATCGTAGAAGAAGACTGCTATAAAGAAAACTGCTTCAGACACGCCATGTGACGTTTCCCTTACATTCAGTGTGTACAGATAATCATTCGTGTTCTCTCTGGAGAGACCCCTCCTTATTCTTCTGGTTTAGATCAAGGCTACTTTTGGATAGAATCTCTCTAAAAGAAATACTCCATAGCAGGGTTGTCCAGACTGGGCAATTCCTGGAATCACAGCTGGTTCCCAGATGCACCTGGCCAGCTCAGCTGTTGCCACAGGCAGGACGTGGGACTTCATGTCCTTCAATTAGTGCATCATGAGCAGGTGGCACTGTCCAGTAAGAAGGCTTAAATGAGTTTCCAGTTTAATGGCCACCAAAGGGCAACAAATTAGCCATTTCATTGCTTACAGTTCTAATTAGTATTTTCAACGGAGTATAAATGTTATAGCATGGGTGCTTTTGTGGTGCTTGCATTTTTCAGAGCTTTTTATTTGACAATGATGTTAAAGGTCCAGGGTATCAAATTTCACATACAAATGGACCGACGCACACATACTGTGAAAAGAATCATAGTCAGTTAACTAGAAATCATAATTGTTATGCAGCTTATATAAATAACCCAGATATTCTGATCCAGTGATGACACCAAATGCCTCCAATGTCTCCAATGCCTGATTCACTTCAGGAAATTCTTTAATTAAAGGGCTTACAGGGACCTCATTGCACCAAACTTCCCGTCTACATATCTTCCCTCCCTCTTTGGTTCATGCTATGGCATGCTGTCCTCCGTCACTCTCCATCTTTCAATAGACAGATGAGGTAGGAAAGCACCATGCCTGGCTTTCCATTCAACGCTGTTCCTGAACAAAGCTTATTCATTCCCGGTAGAAGCTGCATCATACTGTGGTGAGATCAGAATGCAGGACTGGATTTTCAGACTGTTGAGCCTTAAGATTTCACGTAAATGGAAATGCTGCTGGGAGCATTGTTGTGCATGGGTGTAGATTTTAGAGGGACACCACAAGAGTGAAACCGGAAGAAAGGGGCCGTCGGCATTGTAGGGGCTCACGCTTACCTCATGCTGCCCTGAGGAAAAGACATGGCACCAGAAAAGCCAGCGCACGTGCTCCTCTACTCATATGTCTACTGCAGGAAGCTGACAGATGCTCATGCTCTGGTTTTGACTGTGCTCCCTGTGGCTCTCCAGGTGTCTCTACTCTCACCTTGACTGGCAGTTCTTCACACTATGTAAAACCCAGTTCTTACCTTCAAGGAACGAACAGGTCATTTATTCTGGAGCCAAATACGAGTGGCCATGGCCCAGGAACAGGGATTCAGGTTGCCCTAAATAACATATTCTAATGTGTAAAAGGTTTTTATGAAGTTTTTATAGCTGTGTAATAAAATGAAATCATAAATCAAGGCACTCTGAAAATACATTGGTAGAAACATTAGGTTAGCACCATATAAATCTGTGTTACAGGTTCCAGGTATTATCTGGTGACAGTTTTAGCTTTTAGGTTGTTGGAAGCTAATAATCTGTTAAGTTGGTGCATTTCATTTTATAGTAGCAGACACAGAAGGACAACGAATGGATCTTCAAGGGACTAAAAATAGCCCGAGATAATTTGGCTGTAGATCCGCACCATTCCTACTTTCTACAAGCAGAACATTCTAGCATTAGATCAACTCTTCAGAACCATGCACACAGTTGTAGATTTTCCTTAGGACACTCACTTCACAGTCTATTCTTCTCATTGTTCCAGTCCCAGTTATGTAGTTGGCAGAAATATTTGCTTAGTTGCTGTTTTACCTTTCTTCTGTATAGTAGATTAAAAGAACTCCATACTTAATGTGCTTTAATTCATTACTATCTTCATTTATGGTCAGTGATACTTTTACTTTCAGAACTCTATTTCCCAAAGCCATAAATATTTTCTTTGTGTGACACTGGTATTCTTTAGATGGGTTCCCCCACCCTCACTGGCTCTGGCTTTACATCCTGCTTGTTACTTACAAGCTTTGCATTGGTGCTGGATTGCCTTTCCTCATGACTCTATTTGCATATGCTGTAATCTAGACATGAAAGCTTGGTTTGTTTTCCTGTCTGTAAGCACACAGACCCCCCCCCATTGATGAAAGGGAGAAGAGTCAGGGTATCTCCCTTGTGCTGTTTCCATGGACATCAGCACACAGTTTACTTGCCTGGGTGGATTTTGTTTTCTGACAGATTTTTACCTTAGTCGTTGCTGTTCACAGCCCTGGCTATATTTTTTGTGGCTTGATTTTCTACAGGTTTCTGTAATTAATTTGTCAAATCCTTTAAGTATTTTGTTATAATTTTTGTTGAAATGAGTTTGCTCACTTTATCTGGCATATATTTTTCTCTTCATATAGTTGACTCTACTATATTTCCATATAATTTTATATTCATCTAAAGCAAATACTATCAATATGCTCAATAACAACTTGCTCATCCTTTGACAAAATGATTTTCAGAAGACATTTTTTGCAATGTAACAAAATATATTAAAATTACATTTTACTGTATAGTTCATACTTCACATTGGTGATGTACAGAAGTGCTTATCAATATATCAATCTTGATATCAAGATTTGTGGTTGTTCTCTGTTACTCTGCTGTCACCTCTAACAATGTACTTGTTCATTTCATTATGTTCATGGTATTTCATGGTGTGTTCATAAGTGGTTGATCTTCATCATGAACGAGGTAAAGTTGAGAACCACCACAGAAGCACATCTTTGAATGTGTCTATGAGAATGTGTTCAAAAATGTTTAGCAAAGGGTGTAAGAGTCACTCTAAGAGTGGGCACACCAACTGATGTCCTGGGTCCTGAGCAGAGGCATTTGGTACCCTCTGCTTCTGACTGTGGACGTGATGCTCGGGCTCTGGCTGCCATGCTCTCCCTGACATCAGGGCTATGGCTCATCTTAAATTGTAAGCTGGAAGAAACCTTCTTTTCTTTAAGTTGCTTCTTGTCAGGTATTTGATCACATTAATGAGAAAACTGACTAATACAGCTGCCTTTCCTGTGCATTAAACTGCCTACACCCTCACGGACAAAGTGGCACCAAGCCAGACAAGAGGCTGCACAGGCCAAGTCTTCCTCATCCCAGGCACCCTGACCGAGGCTGGCCTTTTATCTTTAGAGTTATTTAGAGTAAAGAAGAGCATTTCTCACTTTAGGACACAATTTTAGTGTTGCAAAAGAGTGGACTTTTATCTTTATTTACATTTTCTTGCTTACTTTCTTCACTTTGTCTAAAGCTCATTCAAGCAGATAAAATGAATTTTACTTTTGTTATTGTGAGTTAGGAAGAAACTCCTGGTCCTTTAACATAAAATTATCTTTATCTAAAGTTAGTACTGTAAGAGTGTACATAGTTGGGTGTCTCTAATCCCAGTACTCAGGAGGTAGAGACAGGCAGACCTCTGTGAGTGCAAGGCCAGCCTGGTCTACACAGCAAGTTCTTGGACAGTCAAGGACAAAGTCAGAGAGCCTGCCTCAAAACACAAAAACAAACAAACAAACAAAAACAACAAAACAAACCAAAACAAAAAGCCAAAATTTGACAGAACTTTATATATAATGTCCCCTCCTTCCAGTCTGCCTTGCTTACTGATCGTTTGGTTTTGCTTTCTCTCTGAGAACAACCACAGAGGTTTCGTTTGTCTTCTTAGTAAAATTGCTGGTAGCTACATGTGAGTCCTCTGTGGGGCAACCTGCTTTTCTACATCCTTTTTCTATATTTGTCTCCTGTTTCTATCCTCTTAGTTAATTTTTTGATTTGTTTTAAAACCCATTTTACATGAATACTTTGCTTCACTTCTAATTTATTGATATAAATTTCCTCCAATAGTAATTGATGGTATCTCAAACTTTTAATATATTTACTACTGTATGATTCTAAATGCATTCTTCCATTTTGAATTATTTCCATCTGTGAGTTATTTAGAAGTGCATTGTTATTACAAAGCCTAATTAACGGCGTATTCTGTTTTGCTTGCAGTAAATGTCTGCTTACTTGCACATATTGCTTCTCTCTTACATACCTTGATTGAAGACAGAATGGATTTTTATTAACATATTTTGAAGACTGATTATTTTTCATTATAGAACATTGGTTTTAATGCATCCTTAATTAAATAAATAGTTGTAGTTTTGATGTTCACATTTGTTATGCCTTGCCAGCATTTTATTACCTACTTTATTCATTCATAAGAAGCATTTCATATTTTGATGGTGAATTTTTTAATATTAAAAGGGTGAAAAGTGGTATGCTCCTAGTATTGACAGATGTTAAAAAGAAAATAATAAATACTATAAACAATGAGAAGAAATCTAGGCATATATTTATGTTAAAGACACAAAGCCACTCAGGAAGGCAGAGGCAGGTGGATATGTGCTCTACAAAGTGAGTCCAGAACAGCCAAGACTACACAGAGAAACACTGTTTTGAAATACAAGCAAACAAACAAAAGATACAAAACCAAAAAAGGGGGGGGGGAGATAAATCCAAAATGTGAATGAGTCTCTTTGGCATCATACAGAGGGAGAGAGGCCAAACCCACGGAATAAAACAGGGCACAGCCCAATTCACATTCTCCTAAAGGGAAAAGCAACTGTGGCTTGGGAGCCTGCATTGTTTGGCTGGAGGTGGGAGAGAGAATGACCAGAAAGTAGAGGGAACTGACTGTGGTCCATGCGTCTGCTGCCTCCATGGGACTCACTTGGTAACGTTAGTCAAGCTCCCCCTTGGGCTTGGCACACTTCTGTCTTCATGCTACAAATAAGCAAACTTTAGAAAGCTCCCAGTATCATAATAATATAAATCTAAAACTACCACAGTACAAAAAACATCTTATGTATACAGGCATACAGTGTGCGTGTGTAAAACAGAGGTCCATGCTGGGTGTCTTCCTCAATTGATTTTTACTTTATTGACATCTTTCATACTATCAAAGCCTGGAGCTCTCCAAGTTGGTTAGACTAGCCAGGGAGTCCCAGGAATTCTCCTTTATGTCCTAGTGTTGGAATTATGAGTGTGCCACCACGCCTGGCTTTTTAAATGGATGCTGGGGCTCTGAATCAGGTCTGCTTGCTTGTATGGCAAGAACTTTATCAGTGATCCATCACTCCAGCCCCTGGACCAATAGTTTTTTTCTTAGAACCTATCTTCTAATTATGAATATACTTAAGAGAATAAGTGTGAGCTGGCTCAGCAGATAAGGACACATGATGTCAAACCTATGATCTGAGTTGCTTGATCTCTTGACTATTGCCAACCACCCTCCTCCTCCCCTCTACCCCCTTCTCTCTCTCTCTCTCTCTCTCTCTCTCTCTCTCTCTCTCTCTCTCTCTCTCTCTCTCTCACACACACACACACACACACACACACACACACACACACACACACACACACACATTGTGGCACTTGAGAGCCTAAACACATAAATACGCTCACAAAATAATAAATAAACAAATAATGTTTCAAATTTCAAAAAGTAGTTATATTCAATATCAGAACAGGGCCAGAAATACCATTATCATGGATTTACCCCAGTTGTACCATGAGCTTCTGCCCAGCTTCAGTGTTGTACAATAGGAGCGCGTACAACATTGTACTGAATTCATAGACCTGGGTATTCCCTGATGGAAAACGCACACTGGAAAATTTAGGTGATCCCCCCCCAAATGGATTACTTGCAATTTGTAATTAAAACCTATAATCGACAGCATGCTACAACCCCCCTGTTAACGTCTCCTACCCCTATCTCCTTTCTGTAGAATAAAAGGGGAAAGGAAAAAACACCCTGACTCTGACTAGACCCCAAGCTCAAGACAAGGGACAAGAAACACAATCTCACCAATCCCTGAACAGGAAAACCCACTAACCCCTATACAGGAAAATCCACCAATCCATGAGCTTCAAAATCAGGCCACATAATCCCTCCAATCTCAGGTCACCCTAGAAGGCTCTCCATCACCAAAAATTCTATGTAAGCCCTGCCTTCTGTTCAGTTCTAGAGAGCAGAGGCAACCACTCTCCTTGATTTTTCTCTTCCAATAAATCTCTTTTGTAAGGCTTGCTATGCAGTGTGACTTTGTGGTATTCATTGGCACAAGACTGCCAGGATACCTCCTGGAGCAGAGATGACACTTCCACAGAGAAGAGCTTTTTTAAAAAAATATTATCATTTATTCACATTACATCCTGATTGTTATCCCCTGGCTTGTATTTTCCTTTCCCCACCTCATTCTGTCTTCAACCCTATTCCTCTCCCCTAGACCTCTGATAGAAGGGGACCTCCTCCCCCACCATATGATCACAGCCTATCAAGTCCTGTCTGGTAGCCTGCTTCCCCCTCCTCTGTGTGCTCTCCAGGCCTCTCCACCAAGGGGAAGTGACCAAATTGGGGGCACCAGAGTTCATGTCAGAGGCAGTTCCAGCTCCCCCCACAACCTTAGAGAATGATCTATCCATTGGTTATAGTCAAACATGGGGTCTGGGTTCTCTGCATATGTTGTCCTTGACTGGTACAACAGTTTGTGCAGGTCCAGATCTGCAGACCTTGATGGTCTTCTTGTGGGGCTCCTGAACCCTCTGTGTCCTTCCATCTTCCCCTGCCCCCACTCTTCCATATCACTCTCAGCACCATGCCCAGCCCAGAGTCCTGCCTGGAGTCCCAGCACCTGTCAGGTTCCCTGCTGGGTGAGGAAACCTCCCTGTGCCAGAGCAGAGCTGATAACACTCTGCTGGCCAAGCAGAGTTGCTGCCCCTTGCCTTGGGGAAATCCTTCCCATGCCTGGGCAGAGCTGTAACACTTCTGTAGGGGAAGCCTTTTCCTTCAGAGTGGAACACAATTTCTCTCTGTAATTTCTCTCAGCCTTCTGGGATATTCGAATTGTACAATAGCTATAGAAGCTGTGTTTGTAAAAACAAAACAAAACAAAAACAAAACCCACAACTTCTTTTTCCCTAGAGAGACATCGGGGGCAATCATTGTGTAGCGCAAACCAAACCAAACCAAACCAAACTCCAAAAAAAACAAACCATGTTCTTCATAAACTGCTGGAGGATTACAGAAGCCCAAAAAAAAAAAAAAAAACCATGTTCTTCATAAACTGCTGGAGGATTACAGAAGAGCAAGGAGTCTCCTCTGGGCTGTTTGTCCATTCATCGGCACATGATCAGATTACTTCTGGGTAGCTTTATAAACTTTAAGATGAACATCCTGAAGAAGCTTGTACTTTCATCATGAACATCTTCCTCATCTGTCCTACATGTCTTCATCTCATTTTAAAGTCTCTCTTCTTAGTAATGTGTTATAATACATTTCTTACACTTTCTTTTTCTGTTTCTACTTGAGTCTGTAGATCGATTTTTAAAAAATATTTTATTGTTATTTTACTAAGAATGATTCATAATTATTACATTTTTCATTATATTTATTCATATACTTCGGATCAAAGATGCCAGTCACACAAGAAAAATAACCTGACAGTGCAGACACCAGGCCCACAGGATCACTACCTCACAGGTAAACTCACAGGAGTTGGAGTAGGTCTAACAGCATTTATGATCTCACCACACTACCAGTTTGCATAGAAAGTCCCAAGACATTTAAATCAGGGACACAGGTAGGAGCTGGGACATAAGGACTCATGAGTGGTGGGGCACAGCCTTCCGTGGTGCCTGGTCTAAACTTTTAGCCAAGAGCAGCATGGTAACTGGTAAGCCCTTGCCCTGGTCTTGTCCATGGCTCTGGTGATGAATATGGAGGAGAAGTGAGCGGTCTTCTTTCAGCCCAGCCATGGGTGTCTGTAAATGTTAGCTACAGCTCTACAAGCTCCTTTATGAGTCCTTGTTCATAAATTTGGGACAATATATGACATTTGTAGATTAACTTGGAGATAACGTATGAATGTATTTCTTCCTCTTTTTCATGCATATGCTATACCTTTGGGGTAGGGTCCTATTTAATGGCTTTATATTGGTTTTTGGGTTGTCATACTTTTTGCTATATTTCACCAGTATGTATTGCTAACATAAACCATAACTTATTTTTATATATAGGGCTCTATCTGTACACACTTCCTTAATGTTTGCAGCTTCTACCTAAACACTAATCTTTTATAAATGATAACATTTTCCTTGCATGTATCACATTTTATTGCTAAAGTTTCCAGTATATATTATCATTTATTTACATTTTTTAGATATAAAGTAATTATATAATTTCTTCCTTTCCATTTCCTTTCCCCAAATGCTCTCTCCTGAGCCCACCCCACTTGCTCTCTCTCAAATTCATGGCTTCTTTTTCTTCAATTGTTGTTGTTCTTGTTGGTGGTGATGATGGTGTGTGTGTGTGTGTGTGTGTGTGTGTGTGTGTGTGTGTGTGTGTGTTTTCATGGAAGAATATTTATTAAGAGATAACAACTTGGTATGCTCTTCCCTGAAGAAAACTATTTCTCTCAGAATTTCTTAGTTGATCATAATTCCTTTTCTAGGGATCAGCTTTAGTATGTATTTAATAAAATTACTGATGATGGAAATGGTCTAATTTTTAAAATAAACAGTTAACTAATTTGGCAAATGTCATTAATGGAGCTGTGATTAGCATCATCCCCTGGGAAAGAGAAGTTCTTGTACATTTCTGGTTTATAAATTCTTTCTTTCTTTCTTTTCTTTCTTTCTCTTATTTCATTTTCTGAATCTCTTAAGAGAGTCTTACCCTCACATTTGAAATAGCCATTGTTTTATAGTGCATTTGGACCTCCTTGCACAATCATGTGCAGGTACACAAACTGCATTTATAAAGCCATGGTAGCCAACCTTGTACACAGGACCAGCACATGAAGGATTTACCTGTTTCTGCACTGGTATGTGAGCAGTGACAGAGCGCATCATTGCTACAGTAGATTGTATCACAACTTGAACTTGTTTCCTGCAACTCAAATGTTCATTGTATTTATATGGAAATATCATCACATTTTTGCTTCAGGATACATTAAAGAAAAACCATTTTAATCTATAATAGCAAGCCACGAGAAATTAAATATGACTTGAAGTTACACATAGAAACCACTGGGCCATCTTTTTATGCTTCCTTCCTTGGGCTGGCTTCTACACTGTTTCTTGACCTCCTATATACTCCAACACACACACACACACACACA
>OU015742.1:128617756-128633666 GCA_907169655.1 Acomys percivali
TGCGTCTGTGTGTGTCTGTGTGTATGCACGCACATGTGCTACACACACATATGTGCATACACGTGTGTGTGTGTGTGTGTGTGTGTATGAATAGCCAGGCAGAGTTGAAGGGATCACTTTGGAAGTCAGTTGCCAATTTATTTCTAATGGCTCATATCATCAGTGTGGCTCTGTTAACTATCTCAGCGCACACTGATGGTCATCCTCTTTTTGATACCTCTTCATTGTACCTGGGAACATGGGCAACTAGACCCTGACAATCCCCATTGAGCTTTGACCTATGTCTTTTCTTTCCATTTGCTACTCTAATACCATTTCCTGTTCAATTTCCGGGAATTAATTATAGACAAAGGAATGCTTTGAGTATGCAGTTCTGAGGAAAATGTCTATGTACATTTGATTTGGAGACTTGTCTTCAAGTTTATCTAATAACATCAGTTAGTTCTCTCATGCACTTTGTAGCTGGAGAATTATAGTGGGATAATAACAGTGACTATACATTTTGATCAGTATCTTTTGCTTATGTTAATTATTTTTATTATAGACAACACGCTTTATCTTTAATTTGTGACTGAATTGCTTTCTTCTATGACTTCCTATTTATTTCCATAGCTCCAGGTATGGAGCCCAAGGACTCATGCTTATCAGGCAAGTATTCTACGACTGGGCTGTATCCCAAAGAGCCCTGATTATTTTTATTAATTAAGGGGGAAAGCTGGTGTTCTAGGAAAAGTTGGATATATGATCTCTTTGACGTTTTTTCTTTGTTTGTGTTTTAAGCAGACATTTCTCTCAGAGCTGAGAGTTTCACTTAATAGTTTTCTTCTTCTGCCCAGGCAGAGTTCATCACTCTGCTTGTCACTATCAGCTCATCCCCTCACCTCTGTGATTTGGAATTGAATCTCTGCATTCTTTCATAAAATGGCAGGTGTTGCTCTGTACACACCTCTATAAACAATGGTTGGCTCATGAGAGCTGATATCTCCTTTCATTTCTGCCTCCTTGTCTATCAGAAAGAGCTTATTTAGAAAGAACCCTCAATGCCAACATCCCTCAAAGAATGTGTAGAAAGGGGGTATGGGAGGAAGAGAACTTCATCCCAGGGTCGAAGACGACCACTTTATGAGAGCTGTATTTTATATTCATGGTTTAGATGGTTATAGCCAATGGAGTTTATTTTTTTTTTACAGATATATCACATATTCCTTTTTGCTTTTATTTCTTTTATTTTTATTATAATTTATTCAGAATACATCCTGAATGCTATTCTCTAACTTGTATCTTCCCGTTCCCACCTCTCTCTCTCTTCTGCCTTCTTCCCCTACCCTAGACCTCTGACAGAAGGGGACCTCCCCCCCACCAATATGGCCACAGCATATCCAGTCTCATCTGGACACCACATATTCTTTTTTTTTTTTTTTGACTTTTTTAAAATTTATTCATATTACATCTCAATTGTTAGCCCATCCCTTGTATCCTCCCTTTCTTTCCTCCCTCCCGCTTCCCCCTCTACTCTCTTCCCCTATGTCTGTGACTGAGGGGGACCTCCTCCCCCTGTATATGCTCCTAGGGTATCAAGTCTCTTCTTGGTGACTTATTATCTTTTCTCTGAGTGCCACCAGGCCTCCCCATCCAAGGGACATGGTCCGATATGGGGCACCAGAGTTTGTGTGAAAGTCAGATCCCCTTCTCCACTTAACGGTGGAGAATGTCCTGTCCGTCGGCTAGACTGGGTAGGGGTTCGAAGTTTACTGCCTATATTTTCCTTGGCTGGTGCCATAGTTTGAGGAGGACCCCAGGGCCCAGACCTGCCTGTAGTTTTCCAGGACCCTCTGGATCCTTCTATTTCCTCATTCTCCCAGGCTTCTCACCCCTAAAGTCTTAATAGGATTTTCTCCCCTCTGACCCACTTTCCTGGTAGGTAAAGTTTTTCATGAGGGCGTACCCCCTTGGCCTAGTGTCTCGATATAAGTGAGTATATACCATTTGACTCTTTTTGCTTCTGGGTGAACTCACTCATTATGATCATTTCTAGTTCAATCCATTTGTCCACAAATTTCGGAAATTCCTTGTTTTTAATACCACAGTTTCTTTATCCATTCTTCTACTGAGGGACACGTAGGTTGTTTCCATGTTCTGGCTATTATGAATAAGGCAGCTATGAACATGGTTGAGCATATGTCCCTGTTGTGTGGTAGTGCATCTTCTGGGTATATTCCAAGGAGTGGAATAGCTGGGTCTTGAGGAAGCCCTATTCCCAGTTTTCTGAAAAAGCGCCAGATAGATTTCCAAAGTGGTTGTACTAGTTTGCATTCCCACCAACAATGAAGGAGTGTTCCTCTCTCTCCACATCCTCGCCAGCATGTGGTGTCAGTTAAGTTATTGATCTTAGCCATTCTGATGGGTGTAAGATGGAATCTCAGTGTCGTTTTGATTTGCATTTCTCTGATGACTAAGGAGGGCGAGCATTTCTTTAAGTGTTTCTCCACCCTTTGATATTCCTCTGTTGAGAAATCTCTGTTTAGTTCTGAGGCCCATTTCTCTATTAGGTTATTTTAGCCAATGGAGTTTAAAAGATGACTTTAGCTATGTGGTATAATCCTGTTACAAGACATGAATGGATTCCAGAACTGATGATGCTTAAAGTCTACACAGTGGCCATGGATTATTTGCATAGACAGTTCAATGAACAAATATCAAGCCCCAAATGTTACTAAAAGCAATAGGTTAAGCAATATTTGATGCATTTTATAAATTTGTTACAAATTGTGAACACTTATTCCATTTTTCAGCACTAAAATTCCCAGTAAAACAGATACCAAGGTTTCATTAGGGAAAGCACAACATCCTCTGCAGGAGATAGTCAGACATCTTTTTCTGTTATCTTACTTATTTACAGGAACATACCAATGAGAACATACCACAGAGAATAAGCTTAGCTTCAAGCACCCATGTCCCAATGACTCACAACAGTTTTAACTCAAGTTACTGAGGTTTCTGTTGCCTCTAGCCTCTGAGGGCACCTGCACTCATGTCCATATAACCATAAACATATGAGTAACTAATTATAATAAAAATATTGTTAAATACTTAATATTTAAATTAAGCTAAAAATAAATACCGTCTAGTACACTACTTAATTCATACATGATCCATCACAAACTATTTTAGTTGTGGTATATGTTTTTTTTTTTAAAGTGGTAAGTAAAATTGTGAACGTCATGAAACACCAGTCAATAAGGAGAGAAACTATGGACTTCCGGGAACATCATAGAGCCCATGGACAGTGCAGAAGTGGGCAGGACACTGCAAAGCTGAAGGGACTATCTCTAAATGTCTCTTCTGGATAGTGGGCATCATGAGCCTGGCCGCATGAGGCTTCTGCTATCACTCCCACATTACAAAGTATGAAGGTTCCACATGTATTGTCAACACTGTTCTTCCCTACAGGTCAATATTCACTGTATTAGTCTAGTGGAACCTGGATACATGGATTCCAGCTCACCACACAGTTCTTTGCATTCGGGATTTAGCAAGAACCAATTCCTGAAAGGGAGCGGATGATAAAATAGGGATGATGACAAGAAAAGTAAGAAAGGGGAGACATTCAGTGATCCTTTGGGGCTTCTCACCAAGAGAACGCTGATTCTACATAGCAAGTTGTACAGTGCGTGCATCCCTTCTGAGGCAGACTCCTTCCTGCTATAGATTTAAGCCCCACAAATCACTCTCCCTTCTTCTACTCTGTATATATACACGCAACCCCATATATAAACCAGGAACTCCCCGTGGATCTTTCTAGCAAGTCTTTCATCAAATATCTTCTATTCTGCCATTGAGCAGTTTAGGACCTCCTTAAAGGTGAACTCTCAACACTTCAAAATTAGCTATCAGCCACTATCTCAACATTCAGAGCCTGAAGGTTGGGGGTTATCTACCTTTCTATGCATAACTCCCAGACAGGACACTCACCACATATGTGAAAAAAAAAGAATGGAAGAGAAGAACACCCAGAAATAGGCAAAGCTTTAGCAAAAGAAGCCCCTGAACATGGTGGCAGAACCCCACGCAGGGAGCCCAACTCTCTGCAGCTTTCGCTACAGATAGACTACCCAAGGATGACATTTCTAAAATATACTCCCAGTAAATTTGAGGTACACTTTTATCATCATCATATTAAAATTATACCTAAGAATTGTCATTTTAAACAGTCAATTTTTAACGTAAACAACAAAAAGAAAACCATAGAAAAAATACTTAAAATTCAGTTTTACCTCAATAATAAAAATGCAATCTCTCCCCAAATGACTCCACCGTTAAGGCTATAATTGTTCACTTTGACTCTAGGAACCATCATTTTAGAGGTAGAAGACAAAGAACAACTGCTTTTACTTCATCTCCTTGAAAAGAAACAAGCTGCAGTCGTGAGAAAGATGACTGGATGGATCCTGCTGCCACTCTTGACGATTTAAGGCTAAAGCTTTTGTTGCCCCATATTGTTGATGTCTCCAATAGTGTGATGTCTAGACTCATGAGCAGGGACCCCATGCCAGCCTACCATACAGTCTATCCACTATCAGTCCTCCAAGGATGAGTGTGAGACCCTGTAAGGCTTTTAGGGTAAGTTCAGAAACCTGTTTCCTTTGATGCTGATGTTGTAACAGTTCATGTGACATGAGTATGACAAGCGTTACCTGACTTCCATGACCAAATGAGCAAACCGGGATTGAATCCTACAGCCCAGCCATCATATCCAAGGGACTCTGGAATGCAAATGAAGGATTGCAGTGACACCAAGGATGAGGGGGATAGGATCCTAGATCTCTACTGAACTCACCAATCTGTGGTTCCATAGAAATACTAGTTACAAAACATTAGCAGGTGCCGTGCTCTAGTGTGCCCTTGCCGTTGTGGATATGCTTTCCCATAGAGAGCTCCACTACTTATGTAGTGAGGAGCATTGGGTAGAAACAGGCCTGACCTAGCCACTGCAGAAACCATTGAGCATGTCTCTGCTGGCTATGCTGCTTCCCTGCACAGTGACAGTTTCAGACAGAGTCGGTTCTCTTAGGAAGAGCTAGCTGAGCCTGGCTGCAGCTTATGACTATATGTAGCCCCCTCCATAAGTGATACGAGACTGAGACTGTGCTGAGTCTAACAAGCCAAGAACTAGGCTGGGCTCTGTCTCAGATCTGAAGCACTTGCCTGGCAAGTCTGAGGCCCCACATTCTACTCCCAGCAACAAAAAGATAATTGGTTTCACTGCATGTGCAGGTTAATAATTTGGATTCAAAGCTGTCCTGTTTGGGGCCCAGTTCTTTTACTAACCCATGGAACAGGATCAACCTTGGCTTACAGAGTTGAAGAATAAAGATAGACTGATAAACTACTGCCATGGTGGTCAAAGAGCAGAATGACAGGAGCGAGGACAGTGAAACAAAGTAATCAATGTGCAGAGAGTATTCCTCCTGATTTCACATTGCAAAAAGATCCAAACATACACATAACTAACAATGCCAACATGCCTGAGAACATAGAAGTGTGGACTTTAAATCATATTGAGATTTAAAAATCCAATAAACTTCAGAGATTGCCTACTGGTGAGGATGCCTCTGAACCACAGTGATCTCTGACATGAGTGCTTTAATATGTTATAACAAGTCCACTTGCCTGGATATGAAAAGCATCAGATACTTCTCACGGAACCAAGAGTCCTTTCCAGCATCACTGAGGCCAGACTATTTGGGTGCTTTTTGTCTGTTTGCTCTACCACTCCTCATCAGAAATTAGAATATATATATGTATGTGCATATATATATATATATCTACAATATAGAATATATTATAATTCTAATACATATCAGCATCTAGATTTTATATACATATATTTATCAGCATCTAGATTATTATATATACATATGTGGATATATACAGCTGATATATATGCCTAATAATATACATTATTAGGTTAACATATAAAGATTATATAATGATATAGAGAACATATATACATACCTATACATATTATATAATTATATACAAATATATTGCATATATATACACACACTTATATGTACATTCATATATATTTGTATGTATCTGCCATGGTCTGATGTTGAGAAAGCAAGTAAAAAGCAGAGCCACTGTAAACAGATCTCTTGGGTCTGATTTTATGAGTAGAGAAGAGGTTAAGATAACTCTTTTCTGGGACAAAATTCTGAATGACTTGCAGAAAATTAGAGAATCAATAAGAACCCTGAGGTGAAATTCTTCCCCTTCCTTCATACAATGGCTTACTGCCAGCTGATAGCTCAAAACACAGAGCTTGTTTTTTACCTACTTTCTTTCAAGAGTTCATCTCTACCTTAAGTTTCTTCATAATTACTATCCTCACAGTGCCTGAAATTGCCTAGTAACTTTATTGTCCCATGATGGTACACTTTCCCTTCAAACAATGTTCATGTGTTAAGCTTATTAACATTCCATGAGATGTCTATGTCAGCATCAAAAACGCTGCTTCCATTTCTTACCCTGTTTTGGGAACTTGTTGTTGCTACACAGTGGCATCTTAGGGGCCGGACTGCTGACAAGCCATCGTTCAGTCACGGTAAATCTAGCCTTTTTTATTCATTCCAGTGACAGAATTAAAGATTTTGAATATTTAAGAATTAAATAATATTTAAAATTAAAGAGTTATCATGGAAATATAAGTGGGAGCACCTGGCATGGTTAGTAACTGAGCACTTTCTATCTCTCTGCAGAATATGAGTCTCCTTGTCAGGACTGAGATTCTAAACTCTACCTACCTGCTCCTACATGCTAACAGTGTGACATAATATGACATAAATCGTCCTGGTTTCCTAGGTTTTTGTCTTCATCAGGAAAGTGCATTAGAAATTGACTTTTTCTTGCCTTTGGAGCATCAGCTTTGCCCCATGTGCTCTAGCATGGTGCATCACACTGATGGATGTGCTGTTACCTTATCAACATCACATATTTGACATAAATATGACTTGGTTGTGGTGTCATGTTCCTTCTGCCTCTGTGTTTGCTTGGCAGCACTGTGTTGAGCATATGTGCTGCTGCAGTTACAGGGCACACTGGGCTAGACGCTGGTGATACCAGTACCCAGCTTTGGTGCTAGGATAACATAGAATGACCTGGGAAGCAATCTTTTATTTTGTAACATTTCATGAACTAGTGATAGTAAAAGTAAAAGTTGAATGTGATTTGTCAGTGAGACCATCTGAGCCTTGGATTGTTTTAACTAATAATTCTGTTTCTGTTCTTGTGATAAACTACTTCTGGAACTTTTCTGCACTATCTAAGTTATAAAATTTGGCATAGGATGCTTCAATATTCAAATCTCCAAAAATATTACAATAGATTGGTATAATGGTGCCATCATAAATATCTGTGGGTTAAAATTAATGTGTACCAAGGTAATTTCATTAGATGTAAATTTTTGAGTTATTTACCATTCCCAGTGACTTTAATATTTTATCAGCATGTATTAACATTTTTATCTCTAATGTCATTTTCAACTGTCTCCATCTTTTAACTTGTATCATTAAATAGCTATGTGTTCTGTTTGGCTCCTTCAAGCACCTGAGTCATATTGCCTTCCCCCATCTGCTCTTATCTCATACTCAGCATGTCTTTCTGATACAGGCTGTTTCATCAGGTAGACAGCGGTTTTCCTTATGGATTTAATTTGCTTTTCCTCATTGTTAATTGAAAACATCATGTGAATATTTGTTACCCTTATGTCTGTTGTGAATTAATCTCACAGTATTTGCTCATTTCCCCATTACTTTGTTTATCTTGTTATACTGTGAGAGTTCACAGTACACTTTGTACACAAGCCCTGTTTCAGACATGACACATGTAATTAGGTTTTCAACCTGTAGATCATCTTTTCAACCTTTTAATGAAATATTTTGTAGAGCAAATATTTCTCATTTTGGTGAAGTATAATCTGTAGAACTTGGTTTTGGCGTCTAGTCTTAGAACTATTGACCTAACACTGGTTACAAATACTCTCCTATGCTTTAATCTGAAAAAAAATTATATATATACAGCCATAGTCTTATTAAGTTAACTCATTTAAATATCTCACAATATGTATTAAGTCTCATTTTGAAGCCATGGATGTTGAGTTACCCAGCACAGACATTCACATATATTGATACTCAGTATAGTGTAGGACACACTGGCTCCTCATCACAAGGTCAATATTAAAACTCCTTGAAGAAGCACCAATTTTCCATGCTTGCACAGAGAGAGCGTCTATCAATGAATCTGACCAGCTCAGCTGTCGGAATTAACAACAGAGATGCTCCCCCAAGAGTTCCACCTGCAGCCCGTGGTTGACACCAGACTGCACCTCTAGATTCAGGGTTTGCTTGGTGCCAGAAGTGATGGAACTCACGAAAATGATGTTTCAAGAAGAACATCTGTCTTTTACTCAGATAAGATTTTTTTTACTGGTTCCCATACTTTTAACTTTCCTAAATTGATGATTTCATATGTGTGATATCTATATGTATTTGGTAATTTTATTAACAAGTACACCATGCCTAATATGTGAGACAGGAATGGAATTAAATGCAAAGTAACATCTACAGAAAGACATTCTTTTCTCTATATAAAGTAGGTAGAAATGTGATATAGTGTCAAGTCATTCTGTTAATTTCTACTGATTGGTTACATTTGAAGGCTTGTGAAGTTAACAATGTTTAATATTGTTAATGCAAAAACCACAGGCCTCATCTTAAAATGAACAAAAGATAGTTTATTCTGAGGCCATTTTGAGTGCCCATATTTAGGATTTGCGGTAATTCCATGTTTCACTGTGGAAGTAGTTTTATAGTTTTACATAACAAAGAAAGTCACAAATCAAAGCAAGTTTAAGATACATTGTTGGTTTCATCAGTGAGGCAGGTCTAGCAAGATGGGAGAAGCTTTTTATAGGCTCAAGGTGCTATTTGATGATGTTCTTAAGTTTTGGATTGCTGGAAGCTATTGGTCTGCTAAGTTAAAAATTAAAAAAAAAAAAAAAAAAAAAAAAAAAACTAGACTGAGATCCCCAAGATGGCAGTGCACAGTACGTACAGTGTCTGAGTAACAGAAAGACCAGAGACTGAGAACCAAGCAAGTTATCTGGTTGCTGACACCAAAAATGCCAATGTTTGTGTTTCCTTGATGAGAGAAGGTATCCCACCATCCTGGCATCCTGGGAGATATGGATGCACCTGAAGCCTTCCTCCTACTCAAATTTAACTCCCAAGTTCCAGGAAAGCATGGATTAAACATTCTGACTTCAGACTCCTCCCATCTGCCCAAGGACAGCTCCTAGATACCAGGGGCAGGATCCCAGACTTCAGTCCCTGGTTTTACCTCCACTTATCCCCAAGTGGAGACCTGCTGACAGTCGGAGCAAATAGGGTCCTGTTCTAAGATGGAAGAGCCCAGTGGAGTCTGAGTACCAGGAGTGCAGTGTCTGCAGGGAGAGCAACCTTTAAAGAAGAAATGAATAGATCACTTAAAGAAATACAATCAAATAGAGGCCTGTGAAGAAGAAATGAATAAATCAAAGAAATACAGGAAAATACAACCAAACATGTAAAGGAAATGAACAAAAGGGTTCAAGCCATGAAAATGGAAATTGGATCAATAAAGAAAATACAAACTGAGGAAATCCTGAAGATGGAAAACTTAGGGAAGAGAACAGGACCACAGAGGTAAGCATTACCTACGGAGTAAAAGAGTTAGAGGAGAGAATCTCAGGTGTAGAAGATATGATTAAAGAAAATGATACATCTGTCAAAGAAAATATTAAATAAAACTCCTAACATAAAACATCCAAGAAATCAAGGACACTGTGAAAAGATAAAACATAAGAATAGTAGGAATATAAAAAGAGATGATTACCAGATCCAAGGACCAGAAATATCTTCAACAAAATTATAAAAGAAAATATCCTCAAGCTAAAGAAATATATGCCTTTAAGAATACAGGAGGTTTACAGAACACCAAATAGATTAAACCAAAAAGTAAAATCTTCCTGCAACATAATAATAAAAACACTAAATGTATAGAACAACAAAAATATATTAAAGGTACAAAGAAAAAAAGGTCAAGTAATCTATAAAGATAAACCTATCAGAATCATACCTGACTTCTCAACAGAGACTATAAAAACCAGAAGGGCCTAAGTAGATGTCATGCAGACCCTGAGACACCATAATGACCCAAAGTACTATACCCAACAGAGCTTTCAATCACTATAAAGAAAAAAACAAGCTATTCCATGACAAAACCAAATTTAAACAATATCTATGTAAATACCCAGCCCTACTGAAGAGGCTAGAAGGAAAACTTCAACCCAAGGAGGGTAACTACACCCAAGAAATAACAGGATATAAATAACTTCATAACAGCAAGAACGAATAGAAGACAAACACACCAACACCAGCAGTATCATAAGAAAACAATCTTACAATAGTTGGTCATTAATATTGCTCAACATCAATGGCTTCAACTCTCCAATAAAAAAAAGTAGGTTAACAGAATGGATACATAAACAGGATCCAACATTCTGCTGCATATAAAAAACATACCTCAGCAATAAAGATAGAGATTACCTCAGAATAAAGGGCTAAAAAAAGGTTTTCCAAGCAAACACTCAAAAAGCAAGCTGGAGTAGCCATCCTAATATCTAATAAAATAGACTTTCAACAAAAATTAATCAAAAGAGAAGGATAAGAACACTTCATTCTCATCAAAAGAAAAATATACCAAGATGACATCTCAATCCTGAACATTTATGCCCCAAATACAAGAACACCCACATTTGTAAAAGAAACATTATTAAAGCTTAAATCACATATTGATCCCCACAAATTAATAGTGGGAGACTTCAACACTGCATTTTCACCAATGGACAGATCATCAAGACAGAAACTAAATAGAGAAATCATGAAACTAAGAGATGTCATGAATCAAATAGACCTAATAGATAGCTATGGAACTTTCTCACCCAAACACAAAAGAATTTACCTTGTTCTCAGAACCACACAGAACTTTATCCAAAATTGACCATATAGTAGGTCACGATAGAACTTCAACTGATATAAGAAAATTGAAATAATTCCTTGCATCTTATCAGACCACCATGGATTAAAGATGTATTTCAACAACAACAGAAATAACAAAAAGCCTACAAACTCATGGAAACTGAACAACTCTACTCAATGACCACTGGGTCAGGGAAAAAATAAAGAAAGAAATTAAAGGCCTTCTAAAATAAATGAAAATAAAGGTACAACATAGTAAAACTTTTGAGACACAATGAAAACAGTGCTAAGAGGCACTAAGTGCCTTCTTAAATTGGAGAGATCCCATACTAGCAACTTTACAGCTCATTCGAAAGCTTTAGAAAAAAGAAGAAGTAAACACACCCAAGAGGAGTACATGACAGGAAATAATGAAACTCAGGGCTGAAATCAATAAATTCGAAACAAAGAGAAGAATACAAAGAATCGACAAAACCAAGAGCTGGTTCTTCAAGAAAATCAACAAGCAGACAAACCTATAGCCAAACTAACTATAATACAGCCAGTATCCAAATCAACATAGTCAGAAATGAAAGGGGGCACATAACAACAGACACTGAGGAAATCCTATAAATCATTAGGTCTTACCTCAAAAGCATGTACTCCACAAAATTGGAAAATTTAAATGAAATGGACAGCTTTTTTGATATCTTCCACTTACCAAAGTTAAATCAAGATCAGGCAAACAAGCTATATAGTCCTATAACCCCCCAAAATAGAAGCAGTCATTAAAAGTCTCCCATCCAAAAAGAAAAAAAGAGAAAAAAGCCCATTGCCAGTTTCAGTGCAGAATTCAACCAGACTTTCAAAGAAGAACTAATACCAGTTCTATTCACACAAAATAGCAACAGAAGGAACATTGCCAAACTCTTTTTATAAGGCCAAAGTGACCTTGATAGCTAAACCACACGGACTCAACAAAGAAAACTTTCACACCAATTTCCCTTATGAAGAGTGATGCAAAAATACTCAACAAAATACTCACAAACTGAATCTAAGAACACATCAAAATTATCATCCACCATGACCCAGTAGGTTTTATGTCAGGCATGCAGGGGTGGTTCAATATACAGAAATCCACCAAATAAACAAATATAAAGAAAAACATCATATGATAGTCTCATTAGATGTCACCCAAAAAATTCAACAAAATCCAACACTCCTTCATGTTAAAAGTCTTGGAAAGATGAGGGATACAAGGCACACAAGAAAACACAAGAAGGTAATATACAGCAAGTCTATTGCCAATTTCATATTAAATGGAGAGAAACTTAAAAGCAATCACACTGAAATCAGGGACAAGACAAGGCTGCCCACTCTCACTGTAACTCTTCAATAAAGTACTTGAAGTACTATCCAGAGCAATAATAGGAGTAAAAGAGATCAATGGGTTACAAATTGGCATGGAAAAAGTCAAAGTACCTCTATTTGCAGATATGATCGTGTATATATAAGTGATCCCAAAATTCCACCAGAGAACTCCTTCAGCAAAATGGCTGGATACAAAATTAATTTTAAAAAATCAGTACCCCCCCATACAAACAACAAATGGGCTAAAAAAATAATTAGGAAAACTACCCCCTTCACAATAGTCACAAACAATATAACGTGTCTTGGTGTAACTCTTAACCAAGCAAGTCAAAGACCTGCATAACCAGAATTTCAAGTCTCTGAAGAAGGAGATTGAAGAAGGTAACAGAATATGGAAAGATGTTCCATGCTCATGGATAGGTAGGATTAACATAATAAAAATGGCCATCTTACCAAAAGCAATCTACAGATTTAATGCAATTCCCAACAAAATTCCAACACAATTCTTTACAGACTTTGAAATAACAATTCTAAACTTCACATGGAATAACAAAATCCCAGAAAAAATAAACAACCCTATACAATAAAAGGACTTTTGGAGGAATCTTCACCCTGAACTTCAAGCAATAGTAACAAAAACTGCATGGTACATAGAAATAGACTGGGTGATTAAAGGAATCCAAATAAAGACCCAGAAATAAACCCACACATCCATGCACACTTGAGTTTTGACACAGAAGCCAAATGCATACAATGGAAAAAAGAAAGAATCTTCAACAAATGGTGCTGGTCTAACTAAATGTTTACATATCTATAAGTTCATTTAGATCCATATTTATCACCCTACAAAACTCAAGTCGAAGTGGATCAAAGACCTCAACATAAAACCAGATACATTAAATCTATTAGGAGAGAAATTGGGGAAGAACCTTGAACTCATTGGCACAGGAGACAACTTCCTGAAGAGCACACCAATAGATCAGACTCTAAGATCAACAATGAATAAATGGGACTTCACGAAACTGAAAATCTTCTTTAAGGCAAAGGACACTGTCATTGAACAAAATAATAGTCTACAGAATGGGAAAATATCTTCATCAATTCTACATCTGACAAAAGGCTAATATCCAAAATACATAAATAACTCAAGAAATTAAACACAAACAAACAAAATGATCCAATTAAGACATGTGGCACAGAGCTAAACAGACAATTCTCAACACAGGAATCTTGAATGGCTGAGAAGCACTTAAAAATGCAAATCAAAACAACTCTGAATTCCATCTTACACCCATCAGAATGGCTAAGTTCAAAACCTCAAGTGACAGCACATGCTGGCCAGGATGTGGAGAAAAGGGAACACTCCTCCATTGCTGGTGGAATTGCAAACTTGTACAACAACTTTGGAAATCAATCTGGTGCTGTCTCAGAAAATCGGAAGTAGTACTAACTCAAGACCCAGCTATATCACTTCTAGGCATATACCCAGAAGATGTTCTACCCTTACAACAAGTACACTTGTTCAACTATGTTCATAGAAGCTTTCTTTATAATAGCCAGAATCTGTAGACAATCTAGATGTTCCTCAGCCAAAGAATGGATGAAGAAATTGTGGTACATTTACACAATGAAAAACACACATCTATTGAAAACAAGGATATCATGAAATTTACAAGTAAATGGATGGTCCTAGAAAAGATCATTCTGAGTGAAGTAACCCAGACCCAGAAAAGGCACACATGGTAGTGTACTCACTTATAAGCAGATTTTAGCCATATAATACAGGATAGACATACTACAATTCTCAGACCCAAAGAAGATAAGTAACAAGGAGGACCTAGATGAGGATGCTTAACTCTCACTGAGAAAGTTAAGTAGAATTGACAATGGAAGTGGTAGAAGAGAGGGAACATCGAGAGAAATGAGGGTAGAGATCAGCGCTGGGGAGATCAGGGGCAGGAGGACAAGGAGAAGAGAAACTGTGAGTGGGGGCATCTCTGTGACAAGCTGGAGACCTAAAGCAGGGCAGGCCTCTGGGAGGATATTGGGGTGACTTGAGCTGAGACTATTAGCATGAGTCGTGGAGACTGAAAAGAACACCCTCTAACTAGACAGAATTCTTATGGAGGGAAAGGAACAACAACCCACCCACAAAAGTTTTAACCCAAAATCTACCCATATCTACAAGATATGCCGGGATAAAGACAGAACCAAAATTTAGGTAATGTCCAACCAATGACTGGCCCAATCTGAGACCTCCCCATGGAAGAGAGTCAACCCCTGACACTATTAACAATACTCTGCTATGCTTGCAGATAGGAGCCTAGCATAGCTGTCCTCTGAGAGGCTCCACCTAGCAGTGCATAGAAACAGTGGATAGAAACAGACTCCCAGCCAAACATTGGAGGAAGCATATGGAGTCTTGTGGAAAAGTCGGGGGAAGGATAGAAGGACTGGAGGTGACAGGAGCTCTACAAGAAGATCGACAGAGCCAACTAACCAGGGCCCAGAGACGCTTGTAGAACTGAAGCACCAAGCAAGAAGCATGCATAGACTGGACCTAGGCCCCCTTCACAGATGTAGCCAATGGACATCTCAGGCTTCACATATGTCCCCTAGAAAGAGAAGCATGGAATTTCTCTGAAATGGACTCTGTTGCCTGCTTTTTCATCACTCCCTTCTGGCAGGGCTGTCTGCCAGGCCACAGGAGAAGAGGATGTACTCAGTCCTTATGGGACCTGATGAGCTGGGGTGAGGGAGGGATCACCTTTTCTGAGGAATAGGGGAGTGGAAGGGGAAAGAGGCAAGGATTGTGGGACTGGCAGGAGAGGAGGAAGAGGGTTACAATCGGGATGTAAAGTGAATAAGTAAATAAAAATTTTTTAAAAACATCTATTAGTCACAATATGTTAGTTCAGACACAAGGTGGGGACAAGAAATGGCTGTCCTGTATGACTAAAACCAGCCCAAGATAAGGTGATTAGTCCCTGGACTGGCAACCTTCTAACCTCTCCATAATACTGAAATTATAGTCAATCAGTCTCTTCACCTGCAAACTTCTAATCTCTCAATAACACTGAAATTACAGTCTCTGCAGACAGCTTCTTTTCAATAGTTTTCATTCACAATATCAAAAAATATAGATTAGCAATTTCATTTTCCCCCTCCCTTACATGTACTTATTAACTGAATGTTCTGGGATACATTTTAGAATAAATCTCATCTAGTTAACTAATTCTCTTGCTATTTTAATTAAATTACTATTTTGATGACTAAATTTCAGGTCCAGTAGTATCATTGCAACTTTTACTTTTCATCCAAGTACATGGGTTGTAGGTTATTTTAATCATTATTCATTTTCAGCCCTAAACTATTTCAGCAACTTTAGCAAACTTGCTTTGCTTAGGTCACCAATGGCTTCTCAAATCTGACAGAAACTAAAAGGCATAATTCTTGGAAATGTATCCATAACACTAACCTCA
>OU015742.1:128633676-128643766 GCA_907169655.1 Acomys percivali
AACCCAGGTGGATTTTCTACACTAGAGAATGAGGACACCGTGTTTGGCTTTTCAGCCCTCATTTCTATTCAATTTGTCCAGGTTGCGGCTTTAGTCGGTAGTTTGAAACTGTTTCCTCAGATCACAGACATGGCTGAAGAGTTTGTAGCAGGATGACAGTTATGGATGAGGGGAACACTCTGGGAGAGCTCCGAGAATGACTGGAGACTCTCAACAAGTCAAGAAATCAGAGACCACATGCACCCACACAGAAAAGACCACAATCTCTGTGCATGTGTCTATCATGCATGCTAGGGATTATACATGTAAGGGCACAGGTGTCTTTCTGAAAACTGGGTATTTACCAAATGTGCTTTGGAGAGATTTTGTTTTAAGGAGTGCTAGGAGATTTATTCCTTTTTTGTTGCAATTATCTTACATATGGTTTGTTTTCTGTGCTCAGGGACAATTGGAAATCCACCTCAAAGAAAACCCAGTCTGGACTTCTCTTGTGTAAAATTCCCCAAGATAGATAAATAAACAGAGCTGAACTTGCACAATCTCTTCCAAGGAACAGAGAGTAGGAAACAATTCGCAAGCACAATTTTGAGGACACAATGCACTAGAACTGAAACCCTGGCAGCATCATGTAGGACAAGAACTGAACAATCGAATTCTCACTTGACATCTGTGTGCAAAGTTCTTAGCTGTCTATAACAGGGCTCCTCTCAAGAAAAATACTGAAAACAATTTACAACACACCACGACCATGCCAGATATTCTGAGGTGTAGGAAGGGTGAAACATATAGCAAGGAAAAACCAATTTAGTAAGACCTGGGAAAATGGCGTTGAGAAAATCCAAGGCCTTTCCCCTCTCAGAAAAAAAAAACAAAAACCTAAGCAAATCCATCAACATCTCCTTTATTGAGGTTCTAGGACTGTCAATGAGTTATAGTCAGTTATGAGGTATGGATGTAAGAGAGGGGCCAGTAGCACAGAACAATCTGCCCTGGCCCTCCTGACTTTCCCCAGGTCTTTGAAAACAAGCAAGTGGCTCACAGGATCAGCACAGGTAATAGAGATATAATTGACATGAATCTGTAGGCAGCTTATTGGTTGCTGGGATGGGGAGGGAGAAGTTCTCTTCAGTGGTGTAGCCATGATTCAGTTACCCATGCTTCTGCAAGCAACCCGAGTGAGACTCATTGTGCCACCAAATCCAAAGCCATGGAAGGAAAAACCACAGAACCAGGAGCGGCTTAGCTGGGAAGAGGACAAGTGGAAGCGCAAGAGGGACAAAAGACGGTGGTAGGGGTGAATACGGCCAAAATACCTTTTATAAGTGTATGAAAATGTCATAAGGAAACTGCCCGGTATTAAATATCATGAGTACCTGCTAATAAAAATAAAACACTAACATTAACAGAACAATGAACTAGATTTAAATAGGCTGTGCACTATTTTTACTCTCAGTATTTCCACAAATGTTTTATAGGGACATTGAAAATCTCAATTCAAGAGCTGAACCATATAAACTCAGAGGAGCTTGTTTTTTTTTTTTTTGTTTGTTTTTTTGTTTTTTTGTTTTTGTTTTTTTTTGTTTTTTTCAGTTTTCCTTGAATTAATGCAGAAAACTGAACAGGAGATTAGAGAGTACATTAGGAGAAGGGGAAGTAAGTGCTGTGAAAATGGATTTCTTTTTACATAATAAAGTACAGGTAGAAAGTTCAGGAATATTAATTCATACAGGAGTAAATATTCTACCTGAAAAATTTTGTTTGGAAAATTAAATTATTAGAAAAAGTTATATTTCTGTTATTTTTCTTGTAATTCTATAACCAATTGCATGTGAGAGCTAATTTCATATATTATATTTACATATAATAATTTAAAAATGTTTGAACTGGTTTTCTCTTCAACATAAGAGAAAAACATTACATATTATGTCTTTAGTTGACTTTAAATAAAACATTCACTGTTGTGTTGAAATATAACCAAATAAATCATATACTTTAGGGATTTAAAAATATAAGAAACCCTTTTTATTTTCTTTTTTAAAACAAGTATATGCTGGTATTACCTACTCTTGAAAACCTAACAAAATCAAATGTAAACTATAAGGTTATATTAACTAGGTTATTAAAGTTAAAGCCAGCAGAACTTCACTGACCATGAGGACCGCATCTCTGTAATCGGCCTGTGTCACACTATTATGAGCTACTGTAAACTCTACAGGAATAAAGGGGCTTTAGGAGAGGCATTGGGTCCACAGGACAGTGGGGATATCAGGCGAAGAGATACACTGAAGCGCCTCACTACTGTGATGCTGGGGTCTCTGAGAGAGCTGTGAATAACCCCAGCCTAGTGGTGAGGACAAGGAGACCTGGAATCCTGTGCCCTAATGGTACACTCTGCTATGTCTAACCAGAGGAAGAGAGAATATCCAGATAAGGGCCACTACTGGTACCTTGCCTTGTGAATATGTGGTAACCACCCACAGTGGGAGTTCTAAGGATGCTCAAAGTGGCCAGAGCAAAGCATGTATAGAAAAAATGTAGTCCATTACACACCCTCCTTGACTGGACCTCTCCCTTTGCATAACACATTGCCTTTGAACTCTCACAGCCCCAGAGACTTCCTTAAAATTTATCCACAACCTCCTGTCTGCCATCTTTCTAGTGGTTCCCAGCCACCTTTCTGAAGGACTTTGGGTCTGTCTCCCTGAACCACTGCAAGAGCAGATATAAAGGTGCTTGTCGTGCTATGGAAAGCAGCCTGGCCTCTACATCCCAGTGACTGCTATAGAGCCTACTTTATGCTCATTGGGAAGTCTCTCCCTCCCCCATGCTCAGAGGCCATCCCAAAGGAGGCTAGTTCAGGGCTCAGCCTCAGCTAGCTCTCCCTAGACATCCTAGTTCTTCCCTGGTATCATCCTGGAGTTGTGCCAAACACCCAACAAACACTGTTTCCACACATGTTTGTAGCAACCATGTTAAACATGAATTGTGAGAGTCTGACAGATATGGGTACGTAAGGTACACTGTATTCTTCTGAAGAAACTGTCATTAAAGATGGAACATCTGGCAATTAAAACTACCATTTAGCACACAGAACTTTCCTGTTTGTGGCCTGCCTGTATGAAAAAGATACTGAAATCTGAGGCCTTGATTGGTTGCCGAAGCCACATGACCTGTCAGGGCTCAGTTTGTCAAGAGCCCAAGTCTTACCCATTTATATAACTGCAAGCATGAACCCAGAGGCATGTCATTCATTCCTTCAGAGTATTTTTGCTCCTCAGGAAAGACTGCATGTGCGCTTCACATTACCTCCATCTCCTGTAGTAGAATCTGACATGTCTAACTCATCCTCCTGCCCAGAAGCACAGGAGAAACACTTTGCATTCCAGTTTTCTAGATGAGAGAATGAAAAAGCGTTTATTCACAGAGATGCAGTTAATAAAGTAGTAAGTCAGTCTGTGACCCATGAGGAAGGTGTAGTCCCAATACCCATTTTCTTAATGCAAGCTAAGAAATAGAACTCACACTACATGCGTAAGTGTTTAAATTTAGTCATTTTCATTAAGCATCTTCAGAAAACTTAAATAAGCCTAAGAGCCAGGTCATATCAACACAGAAACTCTAATGTGACAGTTCTCTAGATGGACCTAGTGGCTCAGGCCTGCAATCCCAGCTGCTCAGAAGGCTACAGAGGATTGTAAGTTCAAGTCCTGTTTAAGGTACAAAATAAGTTGATTTGACATTCTTGTAAATTTATTGAGATCCTGTTTCAAAATAAAAAGGAGAGCTACTGACATCACTTGGCATGTCTGTCATGCACAAAAACCTGGGAATTCTGTCCTCCCTCGGTACCAGTGTCTGTGCTGAGGAAACTGTCCATCCTGGAGAAATATCACCTACTCTGAGAAAATTCTCCTCACCCTGAGGAAGTGCTGTACACCATAAAGAAACATATTCACTGTAAGGAAACTGTGTGCTGCCAGGAATCTACATGCTGAGGAAGCTGCCCAAGCAGAAAGAAGGTTGTCCACCCTGAGGAAACTCTGGCCACTGTGAGGAAAAACTGCTTTCCTTGAGGAAACACTGTCTGCTTGAGAAAACTTCCTACCTTGAGGAAACCCTACTCATCATGGGAAAATGCATCCCTGAAGCACTTCTTTCCCAAACGCAGAATTGCTCAGTGTGTGCTAGGTGATGGGGAGCCCCCAGGCCAGCTACATGCTCCATCCTCATCCTAGACTGAGACCTGCTGAAGGCAAAGACTATGCCTTCCAATTTGAAGACAGCTGCTGCTCAGGTGTCATTAGATCATCTTTTATATCTAGAGAGAAGGGAATTCATGTCTAGAGTTGGTTTCTGCTGCTTATAAAAGGCAACATAACCTTTGCCAAGTGACTGTGTGGCATCTGCATGGGAGGAGTTTAGAACCGAGGAGTTCTAAATCCCTTCCTGGGATAAAGATTTTGTTTAAAGGGGTGAAAGGAGACAGTGAGAATGGATGCTCAGCTCTGCTCACCAGATCCTTGGTATATACACCTCTTTATCTGCCAGGAAGCAGAGATGAGCTGCAGGTGTGCCTCTCCTAACACCTGCACCTACCCACTATCACAGTGGCTCAGGTTCTGTCTTGGACAGCTTCCCTGCCTTCAGCTGCAAGCTGTTCCTGCATGATAGACATCTGATAGCCCTTTATTTAATGAGTCACTCTGAACAGTAATCTGACATTGGTGTCAGATGAAAGCACAAAAGCTCACAGGAGTTGTTAAGGAACAGTGAAAGAATATTAAAACATTCACTATTAAAGGAACAGAGTGGAGAAAGGGGGCTGTAACCTAGACAGGACATGTTAGGACTGGAGGCATCCTAACCCTAGGGATGGCTGTCAGCTTCTTCAGGAATCTCAGAGTGGGAGAATAGCCAGGTGTTAGTGTTCTAAATAACTGTAGAAACTATGTCACATTGAATTGGAATGGACTTTTAGTTCATGAGGGAGTTCCTATGTACAGTATCATGATGAAATTGTTGCTCCCATTTCCTAGGAAAAGTTGAAGCTTAGAGTGTTTGAATAGTATTTCCAGGTACCAGCTCAGAGACTGCACCACCCACCATAGGTGAGGCCCCTTCACATGCATCAGGAAATGCCCTACAGGCTTGCCACTGCCTGCCCTGATGGAGGCATGCCCTCCATTGAGGTTCCTACTTTCAGATGACTCTAGCTTATGTCAAGTTAATGTAAAATTAGCCAGCACAGAAGTAAGTCTAACCATCTAATGTTACAGGCATGAAATTCATACATTGAACAGTCTATGGAAAGAAATTAGATAAAGAGTAACCTAGTACAGTGAGCCAGTTAGAACCAACATCCAGGAGGGAGACACAGGAGAATCAATCCTCCCACACCAGGACATTACTGTTTCACTAAGTCACAGCATGCACACAGAATCTGAGAGAGTCATCTGGAACTAGCTAAATAAATCCCAGAGGGCACACATGCTGTGTTCTAAAATCCACATCATCTAGTAATTGGTGTTAGGAAGGGATTGTAATACTTATTAAAAAAAAAAAAAACAAAAAAAGAACAAAATGCTTGTTTTGCTTTTTAACAGACTTGTTGCTTTTTGCACCTACTGCTTTTGAGACAGAACAGGTAATTAGGCAAAGCTGGAGAGGGTGGTGTAGACACACTCAGAGCATGTGGTATCGACAAACCCAGAGTGGTAATAGAGGGAAAACCTGGTAGTATAGACACTTCTGAGCAGATGGTGTAGACATGCCAGGCAAGGGCAGTATAAATACCCCTGGAACAGATGGTATCACCATGACTTGAGCAGGTGGTAGAGAGTTGCCTGGAAAGGGTATTTTAAACAAACAACTGGAACAGGTGATATAGATGTGTCTGAAGCAGGTAGTGAAGAAACGCCCAGAGTGGGTACTGTAAACCTATTTGGAATGGGTGGTACAGAAATGCCTGGGGCGGAGAGTATAGACATTTGGAAGAGTGATTAATTAAGTAGCCCAAAGTCACAGTTCTTGGGATGTGAGTGATAACCTGTGCCATTCTAACTCACACAGAGACTCCTTTCCAGCATGCACTGCCTAAGGAAACAAAGACAGAGGAAGATGGGAGCTGATGAGGTCAAAACAGCACAGGGCATTTCCAACAGTGTAGTCTGCCAGCATCTGCCCCAGACAGACGGCTTAGTGAAAGGAAAACCAAAGTGTAGCCCATTCACGTGACCACACCACCAAACCATCAGACGCATTCTCCTGATGGGGCAATTCTTCTCCAGAGATAAGTAACCCAGCTCTTCACAGGGGCTTTCTGAAGACAGCGACACTTGGCCACGGTATTGAGTCCATTGTGTTTTGCCCTTCTAGCCTTCAGAAAAAAGGAAGACACTGTCTTTCCCTAGCTTGATAATCTTCCTTTCAAACGAAAATCCTGACTACATTTTCCTAATTTCGGGTAATAAAAGTCATTATGGACTAATTAAGATAACTTAATATGAAGGCACTTTGATTCCTAACACAATTACATAATATTAATATTCCTCTATTGAGGAACTTGGGCTATACTGCAGTAGCAGGCACTTTCTTAGCATGTCGCAGGCCCTGGATTCCATTCCAAGCACTAGAGAAAACAAAACCAAAAGCCAAAAACAAAACAAAACACATCCTCTTTATATTGACTATGCTTATTTATCCCCAGGAATGCCTGAGCTCTGAAATTTAGTTTAGAATTTGATATTCAAATTTGAATGTGAGACTCTAGCTCAGCTCTTAAAGTGCTCTAGTGACTTCAGAGCTTGCCAGAAGCCATGGTTGGTATTCATGTGTGTCTTCATATGCAAATCCTCAAAGGCACTTGCAGGTTTCCTATATGGCTTCATCTGCAGATTCTCCACACTCTTTTAAACTTGAACTCATGAGCTTGCCTTATAGAACTTTGACTATTTAAAATTTCCCTAAAAGACACAGATCTGTTCTTGCATTTGGGATATTGAATCTTTCATCTAAAGCCTTAAATTATTTTATTTCTACTTTTGGTAGAAATAAAGCATTTCTAGGCCCCTCCCACAAAGGAAACTTCAGAAAGTGAAAGGATGTTCCTGTCTGGGGACCAGAATCCAAGTAGGAAGGTAGGACAGGCTGCATTACTGAAGTCACAATGAACAACACTACAAGATACAAGAGAAGACAAAGGGCCATGCTCAGTGAGGGCACCAGCAAAGATGGCATACACACACCCCGGGCAAGTGACACATTCACAAAGATAAGGAAGCAAGAACAGGTAGAGGACAACTCATCCTTATACACACACACTTAGGTAGTCTGTTCCAGAAAGCCACCAAATTGTGCTACACAGAACAAGGCGCCCTCGAGGTCAGGTAAAATGAGAGAGACATCCTGGTTTATTATTGGTGAAGACAGTGACTTATTCCCAGATCTAGACAAATAGTTTCCATATGGATACTAAGATAGTACAGTGGAAAAGTCATTCAAATGCAAAAGGGAAATATCACAAGAATTATGGACAATAAAAATTCTCAGTATTTCAGATTAATAAGGAGTGAAGGACTTTTGTAACATTACAGACAAAAGCTTTGTACAGAAACCACCAGAGGCATCAGAAAAGACATTTGTACTTAGGCACACAAAATAGGACCAGGGTGACACACACTCCAGAAGCTAAGAAAAGTCCAGGTCAATATTAGAAAGCTTAAATCTTATGAAATATTTTTTCTGAATGGAGAAGACAATAAAAGAAGCCAAGCTTAAGAATTCATAAATAAACAGAAATTAGACAACACTCTGAATCGACTATTGGATTAAAAAAAAAAAAAACCACAAGGGAAATTAGAATACGGTGAGATGAAGGAAGGCAAGGCTGCCAAAACTCACAGTTCATAAGAAAGAAATATTCTAAAGAAACTTCAAAGCTGAAAAATACTAAACAAAGAAAAGGAAAACAAAGAAATTAAGGAGGAAGAGAAGGAGGAAAGAGCATGAAGGAAAGAAGAGGGGGCGCAAAGGAGACACCTCAACTACCAGTCAGCAACTAGCCTTTTGATGGTGTGTTTTGGCAAGTGTCTTAGACATTTTATGTAGTTTTTATAGGTAGAAACCAGGCATCTTAGGGGCCTTGTAAAATTACACATGACAATTCTTCAAACTACTTCAGCAACACTGGATATGCAGGTATTAGAAAACCGGCAATTCCCCATTACAAAGAGGCTGGCCACAGAGCAGCTGGAGGCTGCTGCAAGGTCACTGAGGCTCCCTCCTGCCTCACTCTGAGACTGAAAATAGAAGGGACAGGAACCCACTTCATCCTAGCTGTGTCCTGCTGACAGTCTGATTTAGATAGTCGGGGGGAAACACATTTCAAGTTCAATGCTATTTAGTTTTCCAGCAGACAAACTTTGTCAAACATATTTGAAGGTTCAGCACACACATTGAATTTCAGATGCCTCTGAAAAATAATGTGTGTGAAAAGTAAATCTGTTTTACTGTGATAAGATCCAGCTGGCGATTTGGTAAACAACATTTCAAGGGCTGGGTCCCTCCCACACTAAACACAATGTTGTTCACCTCGTTATCTAGAATGTCTATAAGAAATCCCACTGTCAGTTTATAAATCTCTCAGCTAGCCCACTGAAATAATCAGAAAAGTTAAATGATCCTTTACTCTGCAGTGAAGAGGAAAACTCTAAGGTATAATGGGGCTCTTGTCTCTTGGACTTAATTGTCTTCTTAATGTGCTAGCGAAGGTGAGGGAAAGGTCCTGCCTGAAAGACCTAATTTAAAGCAATAAAACAAAGAAAAGTCACATTTTCTTCATAGAAACATGATTTTTCTGGGTTTTATTTATATATATTAATTATCTAGTGAGTTTCATTAAGACATATATATCAAGTATATATGTTATATATATGTGTGTGTGTGTGTCATTTGCATGCACATATATGTATATATGTATATTCAGGTCATATTCAGCCTATAACTCCTTTTCCCTTCCTACTTCCACTGTCTCCTTACTCTTGCCAGTAGTCCCAATGTCTCTCTTCTACTTTTTTGTCTTTAGGAAATAGTCATAACTGACTTAACTGACGGAGGTGAGCATGAGAAGCCAGGATGGGGGTGATCTTGCCATAAATGAGAAACCAGGAGCAGTCAGCCATGGAGTAGCTATGGCCTGGAGGTGATGGGAACATACTCAAGAGCTCATTTAGAAGAAGTAAATGTGTCGCTGCAGTGTCACTGAGAGCAAGAGAAGGATGCTCTTCCTGGCACTGAGGCCTTGAATTGTCTAACTACCTGAAGAATGGAGAACACATTCTGTCCCTGTACAGCAGTAAGGCCATCTACATGTTCCTATGTCTGCTGACTCGGCAGCTGTGCCTATGCCACCATACTGAATGTGTGCCTTCATATGTTTGGCATAACTGAACTTTATTTCAGATCACTGGTCTCTGCTGCGTTCAATATATTTTCCTGCTCTTTGTCTCATGGCCACACCCAGCTCTCCAGGATCCTGATACTGAGTAAGAGCACCATTGCCTGTGCCCTCCCCTGGGAATTTTCCTATTCTTTGTCTTTTATCCCCCAAATTTTAGTTTAGTATGCCTTTTATCATCACACTGACCAGCAAAGCCACCTGCCGTTTAAGGAACATTTCATCCTTACAATATTGCTTTCTTTGGTCTGGAGAGATGCTATAGCCTTCCATTTGAGGACCCTCTTCACAGTTATCATTTTAGTATTCCCAGAGCAGCTGCCTTAGAATTGGTTGCTAGTTTAGTTCAAATTCAAGACAATTTAACAGTGAAGCCATTTGACCCAGAATTCGGACTCCCCAGGAAACTGCAATAATAGTTTCAACATATTGAAGAAATATAGATATATTGAAGCTTTTTATTTCTTCCTAGATACTCTCAATATGTGGGAACATCTAATAACATCGTCATTGCAATTAGGTTCTCAAAATATTGGCAAAAATGTACTCATCTTTTTTCTATTAGTTTATTATTTTGAATTACTCAGATATTTTGCCTCTGTAACAAATACCCAAGAAAGCAGACAAAAGGGTGGG
>OU015742.1:128644524-128658793 GCA_907169655.1 Acomys percivali
ACACACACACACACACACACACACACACACACACACACACACACACAGTGTATACATAAACAAAGAAGAAAGTGTACCATGCTGCCAGTGATGAGAAGAAGCTTCAGTATAAAAACTGATAAAAAACAGATTCAGAACAAGGAAACCATGATGGGAACTGCAGCATTACATTCAGGCTGGGACTCTGGTTCTGAGGTAGAATACTTGGAGGTGACAGGAGCTCCACAAGAAGACAAACAGAATCAACTGCCCATGGCCGTAGGGGCTTGCAGAGACTGAAGCACCAACCAAGGACAATGTGTAGAGTGTACCTGGCCCCCTATACAGATGTAGCCACTGGGCAGCTTAGTCTTCCTGTGGGTCCTCTATTAAGGGAAGTGGGAGCTGTCTCTCACATAGACTGGGTGGCCTGGTTTTTGATCACTTCCCTCTAGCAAGGCTGCCTCACACTGTATTTCTTCTCATCAAAATCTGACTCAGAAGTGCTCACTTTTTGTTTACCTGCAAATAGGTCATCTTTCCTTCCTGTTAAAGGGGATGTTTCTGTGTGTGAAGTCTATGGTAGCCACTTTCAGCACCTTAGAGGTGTCATATGACTTCCAGTATTAGAGTCATAGTTTTTCTCCTACCAATAACAGTGCATCCCCATCCCATTCTCTGTCTCTATGTTACCTTTTTACTTTGCTTTTGGTATCTGCTCTTCAATGAGTCAACATTAGTTAACATTCTTTGGGTTTGCAACATGTGACATTTTAACTTTATAGTTCATTTTGGTTTTTCTCATAAACAACTAGTATTTTATAATGATCACTATATTGCTTTATTGTGGTATTGTGACAGAACAAAATTATGTATTTGGTCTCTGTTCCTGGTTCCTGATGCAGAATGCCTAAAACTCTCAGAGCCGCCTGAATGGTGGTGGGAAGGAGAATTTGTTATGTATTTGTATCAGGAGATAACCACCTTTCACCTATATCTGGCTTATGCTAATGAGACAGCCCTGAATACTTCAAGATGGGCTGGCGGCCAGAAGAACCACCATGTGAGTCAAGGTTGGACTTCTCAGCCTCATCCTAGCCCCAGAAAGAAGTCCTAAAATCAGAACCAGTCACTAGTGGCTAACCATTTGGTCAGCTCCACTCACATAATGAAACCTTCAAAAAGAAAAAAAAAAACCCTCATTAATGACAGGACTCAGAGCATTTTAAGGTGTGCCAACTGGAAAGAGCACCATTCTCCAGATAGACAGAGCTGCTGAGCTTGGCACGCCTCCAGACCTTAGCCTATGTACCTGCTATCAAGGACACAGAGACGAGCTAGACCCTTAGATGAGGTTATGTAAGGTGTGGGACACCTCTCCTGAGTACCTTCCCAGAACACCCCCAAAAAATGGAGCTGAAAGGAAAGGCCACACAGGAAGAATAGTGTAACTTGCAAGAAGGGAAAGATGTATAACTAGGACAAGAACAAAGACCCAGTTTCCCTGAGTCTTGAGCTGGTTGTAGCTTTTATTTAAGTATGAACTGGGATTCTGCCCAGGATAATTTGAGCCCTGGGTGTGAAGCTTTCTTAGCCCTTACTGGGCTAACTGAGGAAGAAGCAATTAATTTAACTCGTTGTTAGTTTTAACATTGCGGTTAACTAAAGGCTCATCTATGAGGCAGGAAAATCAGGGAGGGGGTTTGAATAAGAGATACTATTGATATTCATCACAGAGTTTATCTTTCAGCTTTTGTTAGCTCTGGGACAGGATACTTTCATTCGCTGTCATCACTTATCTTTTGCTGTTCCGGCTAGTTTAAAACCCCCATTGATGGACTGTCTTTAACCCCACAGTTACAGCTTTCAGCTGCTCTCATATTCTTCTTAACTACATGGTGAGTAACAGATTGAGGGCTACTGAAACAGTGCTTAAAAGTGTAAGCTGTGTTTCGGAGAATCTGGTGCTTCCTCTAAACCTCAGACTCCTTGCCTACCTATCTAATGTACTTTATTGCTAATTACTGCTTGCTGCCTTTGTGCCCCAAGTATTACTATGTAACATTGCCTAAAAATTTATTCCTATTTAACCAAGTAAAAGCCAACACACCTGGGCAGACAAATGGGATAGGCATGTGAGATAGGCATGGCTAAGGTGCCATGGCCTTGGAAGGCGGAGAGAATCTTAGGAGAGAGAAGAGACAGGACAGAGGAAAAGGAAGGAGGAGAATAGTCACAGGATAGAAAAGGACCCACGTAGGTCCAGAAAAGGAACTCTGAAGTTCCTCATGGAAAGAGACAGCCAAAATGAACAACAATAGCAAGTATTTGGTGATAATGGATGGGAGGTAGCTCAAATAGAAAATTATTGAAAGCAGATGGAATGGGGTGGAGACTGGGAGTTATTGGAGGATGGCCTAGGATGTAATATGTGCCTTGCCCCAGGGAAAGGCTTATTTTAATTGAATATAACAGGGGTCTGTGTTTTTATTGATTGCCAGCAGGTCATAAATACCACCATAATAATAATTAGCCTAATAATAAGCACTTATTATGCCATACTTGTAAATTAGCCACAACACCTACCCAAACACACCAGCTTCTCATCTGTCTCCTTTACGGAGATAACAAGGACCGTGAATGAGCATGGGGATCTGCTCAGCTCTGGGAGCCACTCTGGCAAACTGTAGAACCTGGGAAAGATCTGTCTGGAATTTTTGACTTTATGATTATAAGGGACAGAAAAGTAGGTGACACTCACACCTCGTTCTTGTCCCCCGTGTAAACATCCATCTTCAAATTAACTTCAAAGAACTCATGTTTTCACCTTGAAAATTCCATTTAAGAAGATATCGGTCAAGAAGATATTTTTTAAAAAGAAGAGATAGGTCTTTTCTTCTTCCATTACCCTCAGAAGAACCAGTATCTAGTCACTATGTTTCCAGGACCACTTCTACCAGATCAGCAGTTCTCTAAAGATATTCAATAGTTGAATCCCCGGGCTAGAACACCAGTACCAGTGACTGAACAAGGGACGTAAGTCATGCTCACATCTGAATGTAGGAAGCTAGGCACCCCTGACAGCTCTAGCCTGTGTCCCCAGTTAGGGTTCAGGAATAGCCACATACTGACCACTCGAAAACCAGACTGAGATTGATGGAACTTTATTTGAATGCTGAACAAAGACCATAGCCTGTAAATTCAGAATGTCACATTGGCAACAAGAACTGACCAGTCAAGGCCATGGTCTGAACTAGGGAATCAGACCATGGCACTGGTCTGCTTCTAAGGCGGCTTTTTATAAGAAAAAGCATAACCAGGTAACCAGGTGGGAAGCAAGGAGGAGGGCAGCGTTACATCATTTTGATTAGCTAAACACAAGAAGAATCGATTTTGTTCTGAGCACAAAGTAAACCAAGTCATTAGAGAAAGCATTTTAAGCTGATTGGTTGAAATTAGGGTAGGGGGGGCTCTTCGGGGATTTCCAGTTCTCCGGGAGTAAGGAACATAGCAGGATGTTGTGGCCTTACTCTAATAGCACATAGTTTATCTTTAACCCAAGCAGAACATGAATTTATCATCTATTGTTCTATTCTAAGCAGCAAGCATTAAATCTTACTGGTTTCAAACACATAGGGCCTGAGAACTTGAATTTAATATTACCCTATAATCAAACTGGAGACTTGGAGTCAAAATGGTTTCTGACATGCTAAGAGCTGGTGTTAACAGAAGGACTACAGTCATGCCAGGAACTAAAGGAGCTCTCAACAAAGGGGTAATAGAGTTTAAGCAGGTTAAGTAGGTTTCTACACCCCCAGAATGTGCAGGAGCAATGATACATGGGGTATTGCTACCCTCAGAGACAACCAGATGGGGAAAATAAAATTCCAGTAAGGGTCTCAATACACTACTAGTGAAAACATTCATGAGATTATTTTCAAGAATGAAAAAAATGAAAATTATCTTGCAAACTTGAGGCCAGCAGGAGGGAAGATCTGATGATACTAAGGACCTATCAGTACTCTGCATTAGCTTTCTCTTTTATTCTAGAGTATATTTTATAAATCTGAGCTCCATTCATACCCCATAATGAAAAGTAATTTATATAAATAATTTGAATACTATTATGAAATAAGACAATGGTTTATAGAAATAAAAGAAATGTGGATGCTCACATAAAATAAATGGAGGTTGTTTCGGAGAATGCACTCTTTCGTAGAATAGAAAGGGGAAATCATGCTCTCAGAAAGGCAACAGAAGCCTGTGATTTAAGGCTCTTGTCACAGGTAAAGCTTCCATGAAGCATGTAATGCACTCCTTTCATAAACACTCTCCATGCTTGTGTGAAGATCTTATGAAGATGGGTTAAAGTTAGAAAATGATGAAATTGAGCTTCCTGAAAATTTAAGAGATAAAGGGAAAGAAATATATGCCCTCCAAGTAGTATAATGTGAGCAGCTTCAAAATTAAAAAGAAGAGACTCTGATGCCCACATGCTACTCTTCTGCTGAAGGTTCTCATGGGTGCGCTTGTGAGACTTTATGGACACACACAATAAGCCCCATCTGCATGATGGGTAAAACAAAGTATTATTACATTATTGTGCATATGTATGTACACAAATATATATGAGAGTATGTTACATATTTTGGGAAAGTTCTATTTGTTTATTTTAAATTTAAAAAGTATGTGATTGTATACTTGTGTGATTGTTTCAGCTTCTATGTACCATGTGAGTGCAGGAGCCCAAGGAGACTGGAAGAGGACACTGAGTCCTCTAGAACTGGAGTTATAGAAAGTTGTGTGTTGCCATATTGGTGATGGAAACTGAACCTGAATCCCTTGTAAGAGCAGCAAGCACTCTTAGCCACAGATAATAGCTATGCAACTCCTACTTTTTAAAACGTTTTTGTTGGTGGTGGGGATTAAAGTCAGGAGTTTCCACCAGGTTTCCAATCTGAGCTGCATTCAAAAGTTGTCATAACTCCTGAAGAGATGATACTTATATAAGTCTAAAACAATCCTAGAATTAGTGTCTTTTCTGCCTTTTTGTTAACACTAACATATTGGCTAATTCAAGAATAGAGAGCATACTGACTGATTAAAACCAATAATAAGATGAGCATGTTTGCACAGTGCTTCCTATCCAGAGCCCAGCTCAGCCCTGGAGACATTAAGGCTCAAAACAGAAGTAGCATTTAGCAGTAAAGAAAGTAAAGAGACTCTTGGGTAGTGTGTTAGCGTTCTCTCAAGTAATGGAACTTATAGAATGAACCTCTCTCTATAGAAAGAGATTTATTAGACTTACAGGCTATGGCCCAGCTAATCCAACAATGGCTGCCTATGAATAAAAGACCCAAGAACCCAGTTGTTGTTCACACAACCACAAGGCTTGTGTGTCTCAGCTGGTCTTCAGCATATGGCAGAATCTGGAAGAATTAGTCTTTAATGCCAGGGAAGGAATGGACTTTCTAGTGAAATGAGAGCATACTGTAAATGAGCAAAAGCTTCCTTCTTCCATGTCCTTATGTAGGGTTCCAGCAGAAGGCATGGCCAACATTAAAGGTGTGTCTTCCCACCTCAAAGATTTGGATTAAAAGTAAATCTCCCCACTTCAAATTAAGCAAAAGCCCCTCAAAGGTGTGCCCTTCAACTTTTTTTGTATTTTAGTTCATTCCAAGTGTAGTCAAGTTGCCAACCAAGAATAGCCGTCACAGATACCTCATTTGTGGTTCTTGTCTATTTACTGATGAAATGGTCTCCAGAGATGGAAAAATGTATATTGTAGATGAATAGAAATATATATTACATATTTTCTTATGTTAAGAAATTTAGGGCATGCTAGATGTCATGATGAGATGGGCAAAGAAATGCTAGGAGTACATTTTCAGTGCTTTTGGTATATTACACTGCTCAGTTCTGTAGTATATAGAAGTCTCCAAATAAATAAATAAACAAAATATACACCTTTTATTTTCTAAATCCTGATCTGATTTATTGAGAGGAGTGTAAACTGGATGGCTATAATAATAACTGGAGTTTCCTAAGGCCTTTTGTTTTGTGAGACTCCTGAAACTCCTTAAGTTCATTATATATTGGCACTTGGTGCATTTGCCTAATGACCTGGGTTTAGTTACTTAGAACCTATTAAAAGATTAGCAAGCATCTATAATCTCACAGCAACTATGGAGAGATGTAGACCAGAGAATCTCCAGAATCTCAGGGCCCAGCTAGCCTCGTCATACACTGCTTTCAGAGTTCTTAGTGTTACAACACAGTAACATAAACAAATGAGTATATGATGCAACAGGACAGTTCCTTCTGATAGTCACAAGTCCAGGGTCTTTTGCTTCTCCAGCAGCCAAATGGGTCCTCATTCAAAGACTGAAGGACCAAGAAGCAAAGATATTAAAAGGTGGTCCTGAGCAGTAAATACCAGCATTCCATCAACTACTGATTTGTTATCTCTGCTTAAGACTCACTGTACTATATACTGACAGTTTTATGATCCAATCAAGTTGTAATTGCTTGTATCTTTATTATATGAAGGAAAAGGGAATCATTCCCAGTAATGCATGGGTTGCATATATGGGGAGCTATTATGGAATGTTTAAATGTCCTGATGACATTTAAAATATAAATCAAATATGAGAACCACATAAAATCATTTCCAGATTCATACCATCCTGATATTTTCCATCCATGTACCTTTCTCAGGTACCTTCTCAGGTAAGGGGCCAACCAGAGAAACACAGAGGAGTCTCGGGAGATGACAGATGATGATTCTTGGGATCTGTTATCAATTCAATGGACTCAAGTTTCAAACTTTCACATTTTGGAGAGAAACAGGCACCAACAGGAAGGGCTGTTTTTTGTTGTTGTTTTTGTTTGTTTGTTTGTTTGTTTGATCTACTGACTTATTTGGCAATCCTCACTTATTAGGTGATCCTCCTCTTCCTATCTTTTACCCACAATTTCTTCATCTGGTCAGTTTTTCTGTCTCTATACTAACAAACCACAGATGAAATATATAGCCTCTGTATTCTTCAAGTGTCCTCCACTTACAGCTGGATTTCATGTAGGCAGCTCAGGTATGACATACAAAAGCCACTATTTTTATCCTTGTGCTGGTTAGTGTTTGTCAACTTAAAAAAAAAAAAAAACAGTGGAATCATTTTGGAAGAAGGAGCCATAGTTGAAGAGCTACCTCCATCAGATTGGTCTATAAGCATATCCATGGGGCATTTTCGGGCAGAATTCCTTCAGGGTTTTGCTTCAAGTTCTTGCCTTGAGTGCCTCCCTTGGCTTACCATGAAGAGCTGTAAAGTGTAAGATAAAGCAACTCTCAAGTTGCTTTTGGCCACAGGGTTTACCACAGCAAGAGAAACCAAACAAGAATAATCCTCAACCAGTTTTTACTAGTTACCTACACCTGATGATGTCCTTGATGTCCTCCAAATTGCTTGGTCCATATTCTTTCCTTCTTTCCTCTTCTGTCTGTCTTACTACCATCTATCCATCTTGTCAAGACCTCTTTTTAGCATCTTTCTAAAATATCGCATTTATTATTATTGTGTGTGTGTGTGTGTGTGTATAGGTGCATATCCTAAGGCATGAAAGTGAGATCAAAGGACACTATCTCAAATTAGTTCTCTCCTTATACCTTTATGCCAGTCCCAAGGAACAAACTCAAGTTGTCAGGCTTCTGCGGCAAACACCTTTATCTTCTGAACCTTTTCACCAGCTCCTTTCTTACAGCCCAGTGCCAGAGAATCATACTATTCAGTCTTGTGAGTGTCAAATGGAGAATGTAGATGTCAATAAAAATTTAGTAGGAGGGAATATGTGACAAGAGTAGTTTCAAAAGTAGTTCGCAAAGTGGGAAGCCGTGGCCTTTAGCAGGTGAAAAAAACCACATGCCATGACAAATAAAATAAAATAAAGACTGATGGCAGAGTTCCTTCCCAGGTTCCCATCATGCATTGCGCAAAGGAGGAGTAGCAGCCTGCGGAAGCACTTTGCTTTCCTCGGGTCAGATTTGTATTTGGTGGAAGGAGGCTAAAGGGACTCCCAAATGATGTTCCTCTTGTAGCTGGAATAGAGTGGTGGGTGGGACCTCACTGCAGAGGGGTCTCATGACTTCCGGGGATCCTCTTGAAAGGTAATGTTTGTTAGAGCTTAGTCCAGAACTCAGTAAATAAATGTGACATACTATTAATATTGTTAACAGTTATCCAAACTTGAACAAGGAAAAATTGCTTCTAAGTTAATCTTAGCAGCCACAAAAATAAAATCCAAAATTACATGATGGCAGACACCATAAGTCTGTCTCACCACATGAAACCCAAATGAAGTCGTGGCTGCCTTGCTGCCTCTCCAACCTGAGCTTGCCTGTGGCTACAGGAACATGCACAGAGTGTGGATATGCAAATTCCATTTGTGTAATGGAATTTATGTCTATAAGAAGAGGAAGAAATAAGAGCCTCTCTTGTGCCTCCTTGCCCTGGCACAAATGTCCACTTTCTGAGCAATTGATTATTCACCTATATTTTCTAACATACTGGAAACCATTTAATATAGAATTTACATCTTCCTCCTATGGCTCCTTCACATGATGTAAGAGAGAAACCTGACACAGGCCGTGTAGGAAAGCAAATGAAGCCACCAAGGTAAACACACTCACATCTTCAGGAAAAGGTTTGCTTACGACTCAGCCCAGGGTGAAAGATCTCTGTAAATAACTGGTGGCTTAGTAAACATGGGATATGAAGATTGCAGATCACAGTGTGAACCACACAGTCATGTGAAACATGTGACATTTGACTGTAGCCTCTACAATAATGCTGTAGCCCTTTACATCTCTTCTAAGTACAATAGAAAATGTTGTGTGATGTTCAGAGAAGCAGATGGACCACTGTATTACAGTTTAAAAAATAATGTTACTCCTCAAACAAAAGAAACAGTGTTTTGCTATTTTGTCTTCATAACATCTACCTTATGTAAAAAGGAGCTAGAACACAAAGTGCAGATCTCACACGTTGAAAGAGATAAACAGAACATATCCTGGGATAGTTAGGATAAATACCTTAATGTTGAAAAATATAAAAATAGTTGCTAAATGTTAAGCAAAGACCATGACTCTGTAGAGCGTACAAGATATTAAAGGCCTTCTGTCAAATCATCCAAGCACTCTTAGAGAAAGCCTATCAATATAGCTTACAGAGAATTAGACTAAGGCACTATACAGAGATGTGGCTATGTCTTGCCCTGAATAACTTTATTTTACAAGTAGCATTTGGCTTCACATTGAGTGCAAATGCAGAAGCAGGATGACTCTGCATCTCATTGTGCACATAGACGCTACCACTTGTCCAGCATCAGTCACAGGCACAGTCTGATAACTTATCCTCTCAAGCAAAAGGTACACTATAATGAATTTATCAAATTCCATTTGAAAAACATGAGCACATAGGTATATTAAAACAAATCAAAAGAGGGAGTGAGAACTTACTGAATACATAGACCAGCAAACATCCTCACTTACACTCCAGAGAAAGGACAGACAGCGTGGCAATGCTTATGAACCACCAATATCATGAAGAAAGATAGAAAGATGGAGAAAACTAAAGGAATTGAGACAGGGAAGAAGTCCCTGGAATCTGACTTTACTACTGCCTGAAATCAAAAATACTTCATGACAAACAAAGCCACAATTGTCAACAAAGATGTGTACTTTCCTAAAGACATCTCACAAAGGATGCAGAAAAACAAGTGAACTGTGCCCACTTATACCTGGTAAGCTTTACCTTGAGCTGTATCTATTAGGACTCCTCTCTTACCCATAAGCCAAAACACCACCTCATAAATCCATATTACAGTTTATTTGCAAAAGAAAATGCTTTTAGATAGAATAAATAAGTAAATCAAATTTAAAATATTTATATTTAAATTTTAAATTTCATTTAAAGTTTAAGCCTTGCTCAATCTGTTAATCTTATTCTAAATTACAACATTTGAGCAGGGTATTGTGTGGAGCTACAAAATCATAAATGTAGCTACTGTAAAGACACCTAGGTGTGTCTCTATTAAGAGGCCAACACTCCTTCCTGGGACTGTGTACTGTCCTTTTCTTAAGTACCTAAACTTACTAAGATTGCTTCACTCTTGTCTGTCCTGAAACTTTCTCTGGCACAGTCAAGGATCCTGCCCTGCCAGAGTGAACAGCACTTGGCTGCATCTTTCCATTGCTACTGGACTTTTCTTGAAGGACTTTCCATAATCTGCAAACCAAGGAGCAAAATCTCTGATGAAACCAGCTCTGCAACACAGTGGTTAAGGAGTTCCAAATTCCAGCAACTGTGAGAAAGCAAATTTCTGTTGCTTCATCTGCTGAACACGGGGCACCTTGTTATGAAAGCAGCCACGGTAGTGCAGAAAGGTATCCAGAGCATCAGAGACAGCTCTCAGACAGGCCAGAGATGGACTGTAAATAGCTCTAAGCATATACACTTAATGACATCAAGAGCTATTATATGCACCAATGAGAAACGTACTACCCATAGGTTCAATTCTACCAATTAGGTTTCTATAGGCACACAGATCTCTGAATACCATCTTTTGTCAGAAAAACTGTCCCATCATTCAGTGAATTCCAAACACAAATCTGCATGTTAAAAACCCAGGAACAATCATCTGCTGATTTCGATCACAATTTAGTAGCTTAGATACCTGCACCACCCATTCTTGGGCTTTGTCTCTTTTTGTGCCCCATGAAAATTGTAGCTACGCCTTAGTGAGCACGATGCAAGGAGACATTCTAGGACCATTAATCTAGTAAGAATGAGTCCTGATTGCTTGAAGTGAGGAGGAAATTTTGTTGCAACTTAACAAATGTCTCTAAAATTTTATTTCAGTTATATAGCATTTCTTAAAAAATAAGTAAGATGACAAACTAATCACTACAAAGTCCAGGAAACTGTCAAGTCATCCCCAACTATCCCTTAACTCTTGGAGAAAATGACGAGTGTTTGGTGTGAGGCAGCCAAATCCCTGCAGGTCAGAGGGAGCAGGCAGGGGCTTCTATAGTAACAGAGGAACCGGTGCTCAGGAGAGAAAGACCTTAGCCTGTGCTGTGCAGGATGCGCTCGCCTCACATACCTTCTTGGCAGGAGTATAATCCAGGATGCTGTGGTAGTACCTCAAAACACACTTTAGATCCCTCTGATGGTGGCTGTAGCCAGTGGGAGAGCTGTGTTTGACCTAAGAAAAAACCAAGTGCCCTGGTCATCAGAAGTTGAAAATTTTATTTACATGTATTTATATGTAGGTAAAATGTTACTGCTGTGAACTTACTGTGTGTTTCTTCCCAGAGAGTACAAGCAGATAGAGAGATAAGTCAGTACCATGATGTTGGTGAGTGTCCATATTCGTGGAGCTGTGGTTATAGGGCTATGCCTTGCCATGGGTGACTTCATGCCACAACCCAAAAGTTAGCTCCATTCTAAATGCAGTGTAAACCAGGATGACTCTGTATCTTGTTCATACACGTAGAGACCAAGACCTTTCTAGCCCTGCCCATAAGGCACAGGCTGATAAATAACTTATTCATGCAAGTAAAAGTCCATTTATGAGCTTAGTGGATTAAATGGGCATTTCCCGAAAGAGGAGGGCCACAAGACAACTCTTTCCCTCACCTAGATCAAAGCGGCCTCACAGACAGAAGACTGTGAAACAGGGAGTGCATCTGCTAGGACCTATGCATGTGTGTGGCAGTATATGATAGCAGCCCAAGCTGACTTAACAACAGGTACAAAGAAATCAGTAGTCATTGAGCTAGAGATAGAAGTCAGGGAGATGGAGATCTACATACACCACAAGGACCAGGAACAGGCAAACATACATGCACACAGACTTTTACAAGGCACAGGGTTTTCTGTGACTTTTGGGCTCTTAGTGCCAACCGAAGTACGTCAGTGGAATATTGAAGGCTTGATATTTAGCTTCTGGAACCACTGAGAACGGTGTGACTTGTAGGAAGCAGAGTCTGGTAAGAGGAAGTTGGGTTATCTGGAGCATGTCCTTGAAGGGAATAGTGGGAACTCAGTCTTTCCCTCTTTGTCTTTTTGCTTCCTTTGGCCATAAAGTGGGCATCATAGTTCTACCGTGTGTTACCACCATGGCGTACTGCCTCAACTAAGGCCTAAAGCAATGGAGCTAGCTAATCATGAACTAAAATCTTTGCAACCATGAGCCAAAATTAACCTTTTCCCCTAATAACTTAATTTTTGTCAGTGAGAGAGAACACACAACCCAGGTGACCAAACAGAGTCCCTGCCTTGGCCAATTTCCTGTTGCTGCCAAAATAAATCATATAGGCCTCATGGCTACTGAAACCTAGGCAGGTAAATCTGGCTCCTGAAGGCAAGTAGGAGAATTTTGTCCTCTGCAGCTTCCAGGACCCCACACACTTAGCTGTGGCCCCCGACCTCTGAAAGTGGCAAAGGACCAGATTTCTCATATCTCCTCCCACAAGGGCCTCAACCCCTTTATTGAAGGATCCTCCTAAAATCTTTGGCCACTAGGAAGCTTGTATGACATCTTTCTGTGAGATCAGTTGAACCATCAACTTACAGCCTACCTGACAACTCATATTGGAGAGTGAGTTCCTAAGGACAAGGTTGATTCTATGCAGTTCTGTTCCTAAGGACAAAGGTGATTCAATGGAGAAGACATTTCTGCCGACAGTACTGTCTTCCACATTCTCTTCCACACACTCAGAAACCAGGCCATGGCACTCTGTGCTGAACCCCACCTGCCCTGATCTGGAAACATCCTTATCTCTTAGTGACTCTGAATTCAGCAGAAACTAGCCCAAAATCTAGCTCCAACTGGCCTCCATGTAAATGACTCTACTTCATCCAGCCCACTTTGGCTTCTTTGTCTGACTTCAGTGGGTACCTCAATGACCTTGACTCTCAGGTTTTCCAGGACAGGCAGAGACACCAACTCAATTGTTTTGACTCAAGAAGTAGATAGTTCAGTGACTAAAAATTAGACAGAGAGAAGATAATCTAAGAAAAACTACCATGGTTTTGCCTGTACTCATCATTTCATTTGCTCCCAAGAAGCCCCAACCTACATGGCACTGCCTGCAGCTAAGAACACAGCCATCAAAGCAGGAGGCTGGGGCTGGCAAGGCATGCCCTGGAGGTGTCCCTGGCAGGACTGGTTACACATACTGGCTTTCCCTGCACATTCCTGACTAACAGAGTGTTAGTGCATCCTAACCTCCAGCCACAAATTCAGGCTTTTTTAGGGGGATGGTGAGGGTCAAAGAAAAAAAAAAGATTTAAAAAATTATTCAAATACAGAGGGTTTATGATCAACACATCTGATACGACTGCTGGTTTTGGCTCCCCTACTATGTTCTGCAAATTCTTCTGGTCTTACCACCTGATGGTAAGGAATGAGGCAGAAATAGGAGCCCCTCCTTGTCAGTGTTGGCTCCATTGTCTGAAGAAAAGGCAGTGCCTGTGTGGTTCCTTCTATCCTTTCCTTTGTCTTAAGGAAGAGCCTGTCTGTTAATAAAAGGCAGGTGTGCCTGGTTGGATATAGTCCTAGAAACCAAAGTGGAAGCCTCTCCATGGGCTGATTACTAAATGAACCATCACATATGATTTTGTTTGTTCAGTCATACCCATACTTTCAGAGGTGTTGAGGGTGTGAAAATAAATGACACAGATTAGTGAATCCACATGAAAGGTTCATACTAATTGAGAAAGACAGAGAAATAAATTAAACTAAGACAGTGGGATTAAGTCCTACTTAGTGTTTATGTGAATTCCTCCATGAGCACTGAGGTAGGAGCATAATAAAACACAGTCATATAAAATGACAGCATGCTATCAGATTTGTTAGATTTTTTTTTTCCCTCTATAAACTGTGTGTCTGAAATTACCAATTTTTCTTGAGAGCATTTTTTAAATGACTGGTTCTCTAAAATCAATCTATGACAGAGGGGTAAAATAATGTTGTGTTTATCTATTCCATCATTCTCAATAAATATATTTAATGGTGCAAGCTAAAAAGTCTCACTTCAATAACTGAACATATATAAGTTTACTTTTCTCAAACAATGAAATGTGCTAGTCTGCCTATTGGCCTGATGGAAGGCAGGTACTGCCACCTAGTGCCCAGTTAAGGTATGTGGCAGCCCTGCAGGCAAAGCCAGAGTTGTCCTCCCAGGCCTCCCTCTACTGGACTACTGAGGGAATGGCAAGCAAATAGTCTG
>OU015742.1:128663669-128687878 GCA_907169655.1 Acomys percivali
GTGTGTGTGTGTGTGTGTGTGTGTGTGTGTGTGTGTGTGTGTGTGTGCATGTGTTAGGACATGAGGACTTAACATTTTGGGGTCTTCGCTGTTTACATGGGCAGTTAAGGGAACTTCACACATGAGCTAAGTGTGTTTAACCACCTACCGTGCATTATCTTGAAATCATTAAACAATCCACTGCCAGTCCATGCTCAGGGGGCTGCCCCTTCTCCAATAAAATGTATAATAGTAAGATAGCTCCATCACCATGATCATGGACACTCTAAAACTGTCCAATGATGAGTTACTCTTGGGTAATCTACCACTCAGAGTTGGGACCACACAAGGTCAATAGGGCTGTGTTGATCCCATAGATCTGAGGAACACCAATATTTTTGTCTATTCTAGATCAATGTGTTAGGATGTGAATTGCCAATGGGATGAATACTATGTTCATCCTACATCTGTGGGGGCTCACTGAACATCTATGGCTGGTTTGTGGGGCAGATACCATCTGCACCCAGGTCTACTGGGGGGTAGGCAGGCTTCACTATGCCACATGGACAGAATGTCAATCTCTAGTGTGTGGGATGGGGGACCTGTGTGTAGAGATGCTGTGTCCGTCACCATGATGGATTCTGAGTCCATGTTGGGACGGTGGGTCACATCCTGTTTCAGGCTAGGTGTGTGGGACCAGGTTTCTGTGTCTACCCAGGATCTGTGGGATGAGTCATCATGTTCTCCTAGGTATTCAGGGAGGACAGTGTCCATTCTAGGTATGAAGGACAAGGATGTTGCATCTTTTCAGGTTTGTGGAAGATATAACCTGTATTTATGGGGCGGAAATAACCTGTTCACTAAAAATCTGTAGGGTTCAATTACCATGAACATCCAGGGCTCTGCAGAAGGTGCCATATCCATCCCATGTCTCTGTGGAAGGTGCCATATCCACCCTAGGTCTGTGAGGATTGGACACCACGTCCATTCCTGGCTTGTTAGGGCAGAAGCCGTGTCTATCTCAGGTCTGTGGCACAGATACGATTGGCAGCCCATTTCCCTGAGGAAGAGCTATGTGGCTTGTAGGATCCAGATTTGTGGGACCTGACACTACATTCATCCTGGGTCTATAGGGTGTCTACAGCATGTCATCCACTACGACTATGTGGGGAGTAAGCTTATGTAGGGAACACAAATACAGTACCCAGCCTAGGTCTGTGGAAGAGTCAGGACATGTTGTTCATCTTGGTATGTGCAGTACTGAAGCCGGTCTGTACTGAAGATGCTGTTTCTATCCCAGGTCCAGGATGAGGATACAGAGCTCATGCAGGTTATGTGGGACTGGCGGCACATCCACCCCAGTTCTCTGAGGAGCACGCGGTGTGGAGGTCACTGTGTCCACTTCAGGTGTGGGGTGCAGACGCCCGACATCAGCCACCTTCTGTGGGACGAACGGTGTGTTTACCCCAGGTCTGTGGGGAGGATGCTGCGCCCATCCAGGTCTGTAAAGAGCAGAACGAGTACATGCCGGATTGTGGGGCGAGGGTGCAAACCCTCCTACCCTGGCAAACTGTCCCCTGCCGCCGGCTGCGTCTGTGAAACCTAAGAACTCTCAGCTTTCTGGGGAGTTTGGGAGAAACAGAACTAGGTAAACACTTTTACACAGTTTACACAAAGACATTAATGTAATAACGAAAGGTGGACCTCCTTTTTAAAAACCAAACACAGAACTCTCGCGAGAAGAGCGAAGTGCCAGGTTCGTACCGGAGATCTCGCGAGACGACTCGGCGACTTTCTTGGTTGTGGGAAGCTGCGGACCTCTCCCAGCGCCGGGGGTCCTTGGCGCGATGTCGTCGCCGTTCTCAGTCAGAGCCTTCCCTGTCAGCATCCCCGCGGTGATCATGGTAACTCTGCTGGCTCTAGGGGAATGGGCGGTGCCTGCACGTGGTGGGGAGTCGCTAACTCTCGTCTGGACTGCGCAGGCGCGGGTGGGCTGTATCCTGAAGTCGCGGTTTGCTTTGCTGGATGGGGCAGATCCCGGATTCGCACAGGCAGTCCCTCTGGGTCGCTAACACCCGTGTGTCCACTGTACACCCGTGTGTCCACTGTTGTAAGGTCTTGGCAGCATACGTTGTTTTCCCTGTCCCAGTCTCTGGACAGATTTCAGCGTGCTGTCTTTCCGATGTGGCACAGAAGACTTGAGCGGTACCTAGTTAAGTACATTGGACCCCAAGCAGTCCTGAAGAGCTTTAGGGCTCCAGATACCGGGAGCTGGTCATTCCTTGGGGAGCAGTGCCCTTGGACAGGGCGTGGGAAGTGCTGAGAAGTTGGGACTAGGAACTTAGTATTAGTTGGGGACAGAGTAAAATATTTGAGCCTTCGGGTATGGACACTAGTCATCTGTAACCGCCCCCCCCCCCAAAAAAAAAAAAAAACTGCCTAGTGAGCGCACTGCCTAGCGAGCTGGGTGCGTTGCAGAAATGCTGGGAACAGTCAGTCCCCAGGTTCGGATGGCTCTCATCCCCAGCCTGCTTCTTCATACTGGGTGCTTGGTCAAGGCAGCTTGACACACTCCAGGTGCATCTCTGCATAGGTCAACATGACTTTATTTAGCTTGTTAGTTCAGATGATAGTAACCCATTAGATTCCACCCAACCAAAAGAGGCGATGGTTTCTATTCTGTATGTTTCAGACTCTGAAATCTTTATATAAAGTATATATGGATGCATTTGCAATCGAGACACTGTTGTTTCCTCTCTATTTCCTTCTTGCTCCCATGTGTGTCTGGGTGGCCTGGCCTGTTTGTGTAGTCGCCAAACTCAAGGGTAGGGACCAGTAGCTCCCACTACCCACAGGAAAACAGTTTCCCAGACACACACCCTGCCCTCCAGGTCTCTAACGCTGTGTCCTCACAGGAGACAGACTGGACAGAGCCTTGGCTTCTAGGGCTCATCGTCTTCCACCTGCTGTGCCTGCTTCTCACGTGCTTCTCAACGCAGAGGTATAAACTACAGATTGGGCACTTCCTGTGTCTGAGTGAGTAGGAGAACCCTGAGTCCCTGTGCTCGCGCTGCTGTGATACTGGCCTGGCTTTGTTTTTATTATGGTTTTCACAGAGCTTCCCACGCCTTCCACTCTGTATTGAAATCGTGAAGTCATCTTTGGACATTGAGTTTGAAAGGGGCGTGGGCGGGGGTCGAGGGGGGAAGGGGCAGGGGTTGTCCTCCGTTTGCTCTGGGCTGGCCAGGGAGGATGCAGAACATCATATGCACTGAGATGTTGATTCTCATAATGCTGACTGTTACACAGATGATTTCCTGCCTGTCTTCAGTCCTGCAGCTTGGCTTTCATGCAGATGTTTTCTCACCAGGCTTAGTCCCACACCTGCCTGCTCTGGAAAGCAGACTACAAATCAAGAGGCTTTCTATTTTAGATCAGTTTTAAGGATAACAGCTTTGGGAATTTGGGGAAGGGATTAGGTATATGGAATGCAGAAAGATGACACAGAAGCAGGCACACAATAAAAATCATGGTACTTGGCCAAATAGGGACAGTCAATATATTGGGCCCTCAGTCAGTTCAAAAGGATATTTAGTGAAATGTCAGTAAGAAAACGTCAGTAACAACTGGCTGCCCTGGGCATGAGGTCTGCCCCCAATGAGGACAAGTGGTCAGAGCCCCTAAAATACAGGGTGTGGGGTGGGTCAGAAGCTGGGTCACAGGTCAGAGACCACATCCAGGGAAACTAAGTGTTTCAAAACTGAGTCACTACAAGTGTATAAATACTTGATTTTTGTAGTACTGGGAAGGATAAGATTTTGCTTGATAAGTAGAAAATCTGATTTTAGACAGAGTTAATCAGTTGACTGGGAGAGGCAGGAAATGTGAGCAAGACGCTACCTTAGAAAAAATGAGTGAAGTGTTCACAGTACAAAAATGGTGGCCATTCTTCATTTGAAATTTTCTACCTCAGAAATGTTAGGGTTACGCTGGTGAGCAAAATAGACTTCTAAGCTTAATGTAGCTTCCTTGGGGATAACCCCATTCAGTAGCTAACCACAGATGATTATATGTACCGCTACCAGCCGTGATGGTTATTTTGATAAGAACTGAGGGGCTCCCTGACATGTGCTGAGGAGCCTGAGTGGCTGCAGCAGTGTGGAGGCACACGGGTATGAGCAGACAAGGGCTGGGATGAGACAGTCTATGGGATTAATATGGACAGAAGCCTCCAGGGAAGCAGCGTGAAAAACAGAACAGTTTTCTAAGCTTAAGAACAGTCTCTGCACTTGCAGTTTTGAAGAGGAATAACACAGGTGTTCTTGGGACCCTGCAGACACTGCTCCGTGTGCCCCATATGCTTCATGGCTCATTAAAATCTCAAACAACGTAAAGAAAAAAAAATCAGAGTCACTTCCTTCACCTTCACAAATGCTCAGGCTCTAACACTGAGCGTTCCACCTCCACCCTGTTGGGGCCTGCCAGTGTGAACAGCTTCATGGAGTTTGATTAACACCCTTGGCTTCTTACATATGTCTTAATCTTTTTCCTGTTCAATGGGCATATTCTGTAACTTCACAATTTTATAGTCCTCACCACGTCATGGCTAAAGTGGAAATTGCATCGCTCAGCAAATTTTTTGACATTCTGTTGAGTTGCTGTATGTAAACATATGTTATCTGGTTGTGATTGGTCGTGAAGTTCTAACACTTCTGTCTTTTCTTAGCAGTGTTAGTCTATTGTGCTGAGTATATCAATGAAGTGGCTGCAATGAACTGGAGGTAAAGTCAACTTTTCACGCTGTCTTAGGAGTTTCCTCTGCCGAGATATTGTCACATGGAACTTTCTTGAGAAAGCATGAAACTTACAGGGAGCTGGAGGATGCCGAGAATTGTGGCCCCATAAATATTGAGCACCCTCTACATGTGTGTTTAGGCCTTAAGAAACAAGTAGTTAAATATTTTTGTTGTTGTTGACCAACGACTAATAGTTTTATTTATTAGAATAGTTAAACGCTCCTTTAAAAAAAAAAAGGTATTTTAATCCCAATACTCAGGAGGCAGAGGCAGGTGGATCTCTGTTAGTTCGAGGCCAGCCTGGTCTATAAATCAAGTCTAGCACAGGCAGGGCTATACAGAGAAACATGTCTCAAAAAAAAAAAAAAAAAAGAAAAAAAAACAAAGAAAGAAAGAAAGAAAGAAAGATGAATAAAATAAAAAGCCAAACAAACAAAAAACTTTTTTGTGTTACTGGGATTTGTGTTATTAAACAAAAACTCCAGTACCACTTTTGGCTTAATTTCTTATGGTCAAGGAGGCCTTAGAGCAGTGGGATGTTTTAAGTATGGTATAACCTTATTGACTGCATCACATGAGCTCTTTACGGTGCTGGCCAATAAAGTTGCAACCTGTGAGAAAATATTGGGGGTATTATAAAGTAATTGGAGTTACAGAATTCAGAGGTGGAGTTTTAGAGTACTGAGTATGTGTTACTATTCGGGAGTAAGTGGTGCTTTTGAGACTTTTCTGCTGCCCTCTTCTCTTTCCTCTTGGAAGTATCTGCCCTCCACCTACACACTCCAGAGCCCCCACAGCTACCTCCCTGCTTCCCAGCCCCAGCCCTGGTACCTGAGTTGTCTTAACTGATTCACTGGTCTCAGTGCAGATTACTCCAAACATCCCAGTGAGTTAATCACTCAGAGAAAAGCACAGAACTGTATCAATGCCCATGGCCTCTGCAGTAGCCTCTCCTGATGGCCCACTACCACCTCACAGTTGTCAGAGTCTAGTCCTGACCTCTCATCACCCATACATTCACGCGCTCCCTGCTGTGTTTCAGTCAGTCAGGCTAGCATTCGACCTGGACTGCCCCTCCTCTCCAGAAGGTAGGCTTCCTTCAAGAGCAAATCTGCCTTTAAGTTTCCTCACTATAAGCATAGCTCATGGAGCATGTTCCCAGTCAGTGTTACTGGGTCAGTGAAAACAGCTGTCTACCTTATTTCCACTTTACCAGGCAGGAGAACCCCATAAACAGGTTCTGCGTTCTACTGCCTGGCTCCTTACCCTTGGGCAAGTTGGAATCATGCAGCCCTCAAGTCTCCTACAGAGAAAGGCGGTTATTACTTCACTAAGGTTGTTGGGAGCAGGAAGTACCAGACACAGCCCTTCCTTAATGTAGCAGGAATGCAGCTGGTACTCTGTGATGCATGAGAGACATCAAAGCTGTTTGTGTGCGTTTTGAGAACTTTCAGTGAGCTCAGACCACTAACTGCTGTTCTGTTACCTTCCAGCACTGAGCATCTAGTAACTTTTTTTTTCCTAAAACAGATTGTTTGCAAAGTATCAGTATTTTGATTCCCGGGGAATGTTCATTTCTCTCGTGTTCTCAGCACCACTGATGTTCAATGCCATGGTCATAGTGGTATGTATGATGCAGACATTTGTGTCCTGGGTCTCTTCAGACATATGTGTTCCAGTTTTAATTGTGACTCTAAATGTTTTTTAGATTATGTGGGTACGGAAGACTTTGAATGTGATGACTGACCTGAAAACCTTACAAGAGAAAAGAAAGGAGAGGAACAGGAGAAGAAAAGAAGAGTAATGCCTCGCTGCTGCCGCTGCAGACCTTGTTCTTTCTCTGACTTGTTTCCAGCTGTAAGCTGCACATGGCCCACATGTCCTCTGTCAGCTGACTCCTGGTTTGGAAAATGGTTCTTATATTTTACACACCACAAGTGGTACTTACATTTTACTCTGTTTGGAGCCCTCACTAAAGCTGTTTATTAAAAGAACTAAGGCTGTCACCTGGGTGGGTGTTGAATGTTAACCCGTCCTTTACTTGGTGCGAGCTTTCTGGTTCAGCCACAGCATACACAACCTTTCACAACATCCTGTAGATGTCATTATATAACTAGAGTTCGCTCAGTTCTGAGTGTGGGAACTGAGAAATAAACAGCGGCATCCACTGTGGCACCACTACCAGCTCACTGTTTCTAGCCTATAGTGGTGGCTATCAGCTAAGGGTGGCTTTGTTCTTCGGGACTTTGGTCACACTTGTCACCTCAGGTGGGCATGGTACTTCTTGGAGAAAGCCAGAGATGCTGAATCCTTCAAGGCATAGGACAGCCCCACCATGGAGTATCTCTCTACATATAATGTCCGCAGTACCCAGGCTGAGGGACCTGTGGGGGCAGGTCTGGAAAAGAATGCAGTGTGTGTCAGTTCCCATGAAGCTAAGCCTCTAAATAATTGAGTTGGGGCTATGCCACTGGAAATGTTTTGTTTAAAAATATTGAGCCTGAATGAAAGCTGTAAAGTCAAGACTCCATGGAAAATAGTATGTCAAATGAACCATTTGGTTTTGTTTTTTCTGGATACGGAATTATAAATACCTGCATACCCAGTGAATGACCTAGCTGTTTGTATCCAGGCTGTGACAAGCACAGACCAGTCCTTCCTGAGTGTCGCATCCTGTGCATTTAGAGGCTGGGGAGCACAGAGCAGGGTGTATTGTCACCTGTGCTTCTGTTTTGTCAGACACCCTAATTTCTAAATCTGGAACAATAAATCTGCAGAGATTGCAAGTGACTGAAAACCCAGACTTAGACACAGTACTTAGTCCAGGAATACTATAAACTCCTGGCTTTGGTTTAAAGAAATAATTTGTGAATTTTTGTTGTTGTTGTTGTTGTTTGGTTTTGTTTTTGTTTTAATTTAGTAGGATTATTTCCTTCCTAAATGAAACATTCTTCAAAGTTCTAAAACAAAATAAATCTAGATAAAAATATTTAAAAGATTAAAAGTAGATAGTTTGATAGATTACAGTCATGTTCTCAAGCCCAGATATGTAGCTGTAAATGTTCATCCAGCTTCAGGCTTTAGGGGAAAGCCTATAGACTTAACTGTAACAGTCTGATAATCGCAAGGTGTGAAGGTGTGAGTCTGTGGCTCCTACTGCAACATTTAACCTGCATTGTGTTCTCAATCTCTTGATTTTTTCCTCCTCTTTTACACTGAACAACAACAAAAGTGCCAAAGAAAATGACATAGTGTGGTAAGTCACATTTTAAATTTAAAATCACACTGTTAAGGACATAGTAGCTAAGGGTATGGCATTAAATCATTTTTTGGTTACAAAGGTGCTCACTATAACATTGATTAGTTTTACAGAAAATAAGAACAAATTGGCCAGTTAGATAAATCTGAAACAGCTGTGTGTCAGATAAGTCTGGGGCTTAGTGGCCAGATCTCTTCCCCCAGGCCTTTGTGTCTGAGGCCAGTAGTTCAGAATGGGTCAGAGAACAGCCGAGATCTCTCAGCTCTGGCATATGTTGATATTAATACCTCAGAGTTTATATAACCATCACCTTGACTTTTGGGCTTTTGTATCTTGTCTCTGCATGTGTGGTTGTGAATGCACATGTGCTTAGTTTCTGAGACAATTAAATGTTTTTAAAAATCAAATGTTTTGGGTTAGAGAGAAGGCTTGGTTGGTAATTTGCATTTAAGCATAAAGACCTGTGTCTGATCCCCAGAACTCACTTAGAGTTTGTGCATAGTGACATACACTTGTGATCTCAGAACTAGAGACGTGGAGACGGACAGATTTCCTGGCCGGCCAGCCTAGCCTACTTGGCAAGTTCTAGGCCAGAGAGTCTGTCTCAGAAATGAGATAGGAACTTATGCAATGGCTTGGTGGGTAAGGGCGGTTGCCACCAAGCGTTACAGTACAAGTTCAGTTCCTGGAAAACTTACTTGATGGAAGGAAAGAACCAACTCCTACAAGTTGTCTGTATCAACTCCTCTGACTATATATGCACACTAAATAAATAGATTTTTTTTTTTAATGTATCACTCATTCTTGAGTAACAACACCTGAGGCTGTCCTCTGGCTTTCACACATGCATGTGTGTCCACTGGTACACACATAACACATATACAAATGTTTAGTGTTTTCGGAAACTCACTAAGTGGCTAAAATTATACTTTGAGGGAATGTCTTAATATTTTGTCTTTATAGTAAGGAAAGCCATGCAAGCCAGAGTTATGAGCAAGCAATTGGGTTCAGTGCTGCTCTGAAAACGTTACAGATTTGACCGGTGTTGTGTTCATACTTCTGTAATGGATGTTTATGGGCAATCCAATAGACAAGTAACCATTCTCTTACTGTGTACTTAGAGACAGCAGAGGAAAGGCCTATAATAACCATTTTATACATTCCAGCCCATGAAACCTTGTTTGTTGATTACTGTGCATTAATATATAATAAAAAATATGTTTGATAATATACAGTGTGCTTTTCTGGGGTGTGTGTGTGTGTGTGTTGTGTTGGATTTTGAATCTAACCTGAGCAAGGTTTCTCAGCAGTGCTAGCTTCATAGTCTACAATGCTATCAGCATCAATAGAAGAAAAGTCAATATGGAGAAGTGTATGTAAGAAAGCCACACGTGGGTCTAACTAACATACTGTGAGAAATACAGCGGCAAGGGACCGCGCTCATCTTCTCTCTCCACAGCACATCCCTGAGCACGTGAAGTGTACACAGGCCTGCCGAGATTCAGAGCAAAGCTTCAGGATTCTTCGGCAGATGTTGGAGTCTAGCACACAGCTGGCTCCATTTCTGAGGGACAGAAGTGATAGCTTTCCTTTGATAAGGACTGTCACAGAGGAGCCTCCTGGGTGCCATAAGTGCAGTGTAGGGTCATGTGATGCTCTGCCAATCAGCCAGCCTTTTATGAGTATTTTACTGGGGTGAGCTGTGGTCAGAAGTGCCTGCCCCACATCGTCTCATTTATATGATAGATAAGGAATGGGCCCCGAATGCCACAAACTGTCAAAGTGGATATTGTGAAGCAGTGGTTGGAGACAGTGTTTTCAGATAGTGAAGTGTATACAGACGTCCTTTGGCACACAGAAGGAATGGAGGCCAGGATCCCTTTTGGATCACAAAATCCTCAAGTGCCCAAGTCTCAACGTAAAGTGGTATAACATCTGCACAGAACCCACACATACACAGTTTAACCCTTAGATGACTTAAAATACCCAATACTTGCACTATGCAAGTCCTTGCTACACTTTTTTCAGAAATAGTTTTTAAAACAGCTTCATCAGTATAGATGCAGTTTTCCTCTTGAACACTTTTTGTCCAGAGTTGCTGCACTCCAAGCACGTGGAAACCCAGTTGGGTTTTAGAAGTGTTCTGGTGAGAAAGCAAAGGATGGCTGGAGGCTCTTAACAGTGTGTTGTGTTTTAAGCACTTCCTTAGGGGAGAGAATGGTGGGCCCATCTAGGGTTGGGACAAGCTGTAGGCCTATGGGGAGCCAATAGAAGACCCAGAGTATAGGTCAACAAGGAACCCCGCCCAGCAGTTTCCAACCTGAGTGACCCCAAGTCCCTGAAACCTGGAAAGACTGGCATTGCTGAGTGACACGATACCCACGACAGTGCTGTGCAGGACAGAAGCAGGACCTCTGTGGTCCAGCTTTGCTGCATTAAGCAAGCTGAGAAGGAAAGGGAGAGGCATGAGGTAGTTGGTACAGACTACCTAAACCCACAGATTTGGGGTTGCTTCTGATGCATACATGGGTGGAGGGAAGTAGGTTCCATGTGTTCGGGGAAACAGAATTGTCTCTAGACAGCAAAAGCATGTAGCAGATGTAGGGCATAGGTTGGTAGGAAGAACCAGTGAGGTTGTTAGAGCCTTGTCTGTAGCAGGAGAAAGGGTGTCCAGACCTGAGGGTAAGAGCTGCTGCTGCTCCAATAAAAGGAGTTGGTGGCCCTTGAGTAAGCAATGCCTCGGCCACCTGGCCTTGGCTAGAGTCTGTTCCATAGATGCAGGGCGAGACTGCCTTACCCTCTGCAGATTTCCCCCCTTTTATGATCTACGGTTTCATTGTGAGTCATCTAGGTTTGTCTGGATTTTGTCTTGTATAGTTCTCGGGTTCCCAATTTGGCAAGTTACTAGGTCATGTTTCTCACATGGCAGTCATGTAGAGCTAAATAAAATGCAGCAGGAGGGCTGGAGAGATGGCTCAGAGGTTAAGAGCACTGTGTGCTCTTCCAGAGGTCCTGAGTTCAATTCCCAGCAGTCACATGGTGGCTCCCAACCACCTATAATGTGATATGATGGCCTCTTCTGGCATGCAGGTGTACACATATACATAGTAATAAATAAATAAATACATAAATAAATAAATGGTTTTTTTTTTCTAAATGTAGCAGGAGCTGAGCTCCAAGTCAGAGGACCAAACAGGTGCGTTTTCTCTGGCCGGCGAAGAGGCCTCTGTAAAGCTGGCGTCTGGCGTGGACCCTGGCTTCAGAGCTCATGCTTTGGCCGCCTGCAGTGTGCCACCTGCCTGTCCTGTGTGGCAGAGGTTCCTGCAAGCTTCACTGAAATGGCAGCTCCGGTTATGTTGATTCCAGATGCTGTTGGTACATTGACTTTCTGTTTTTCAGTCGTTTCTTTTTGTTTCTCAAATTAGTGCTGACCCCATGTAAATGGGACTCTAGATAAGCAGAATTTGGAATGTCTTAGTTTGAGTCTCTGTTATTATGATAATAAAACATCACAACAAAAGCAACATGGGGAAGAACGTGTTTATTTTGCCTTACGCTGAGCAAAGTCAGGCAAGAAAGCAGGAACCTGGAGTCAGGAACTCAAGCAGAAGCCATGGAGTGCTGCTTACTTGCTTGCTCCTTCTGGCTTGCTCAGCCTGGTTTCTTGTACAAGTCAGGACCACCTTCCTAGGGGTGGCTCCTTCTACAGTGGCCTGGACCCTCTCATATCAACCATCAGTCAAGAAAATGTCCCAGAGACTTGCCTACAGGCCAATCCAGTGGGGGACAACCAAAGCTTCTGTCAGTCGAGTTGACAAATACCAACTAGGCCACAGGACCAAAGGGAATCTGTGCCTATACTTGATAATCTGTCAGGCAGGTTTGAAACACAAGTTCCTGCATATTGCTTATGGGTTGACTCCTGTGGCCTTCAGCTGACCTTCTGCAATTACCTCCACTCAACCGCAGCTCCCATCATGGGCTTAGACCTCCAGTTTTAGGAAACTGGGTAACACATTGTTTATGTGTCTCTAGCAACAGAAATGAATTACGGGGCCACCTGTCAATGGAGGCAGCTCATCTGTGTGTGTCCCTGTCTATCTCATGTGGAGTTATCTGAGAGTCCCTGGATTTCCTAGTGCCCCATCTGCTTTGAATTTTTGCTTGCTGTTTCCAGGCTTCCCTCAAGCTCACGTGTGCTGTTATTTGAAACAGCCAATGTGTTTGGGACAGGTGGCCATGGTCACTGTCATCTTTTTCTGGAAGCCTATCTTCTGTATGTAGTTTTCAGTCACTCCATCATTACTTCTATTACATAACCTGATTGTCAGTTACCTCATAGTAGCCAAACCAGGGAAGGCCAACTAACTTGGCCAGTTTCTGTTGTGGAGGTAGAGTAATGATCACCGATATAAATGAGACAGACAGCCACCGTCTTCAGTAACTGCCTTGTCTGTCTGCTATTGGCTTGGGATAAATTCCTGTCTGACAAAGTAGCTTACCAAACAACTTTCGTATGGCAGTTGTTGTTACTGAAATGTTGTTCAGTTAGCCTTTAAAAGGATGTCTTGGTATCAGTTGTACGTGTATTCTAGGATCAGTCTTCAATTCATCACAACAAAAGTGGTTCTGTGATTGGCAGGAAAAGTCCCACTGCTTTATTGTATTTCCTTGGTTATCAATGAGGCTTGTTTAACGTTGCCTTTTTTTTTTTTTTTTTTTTTTTTTTTATTTTTTTTTATTTTGGTATAGTCTGATCAGACATACCCTTCACACTTTGTATTACAATATAGTCTTTACAAGTACAATTCTATTTTTATTTTTATGTCAAAATCATAGGCAAAGCCTGGCCTGCCTTTGAATTAGACTTGTGTTAGAGTTCTATAGCATACATAGTTGTGTACTTGAGCCACTGAGTGGGCCTAAGGGCTGAGCCCCTGAGCCCCGAAGGCTGCAGATGTCCTTTTCCTCACAGGCCTAGACAGGAGTTGGTATAGGGATGAAGGAAGCCTACATGGCATCCTCTCAACTGTCTTGAGTGTGGGGTTCACGGCCATGCTCAAGCATCTCCATCTCATGGGGACCGTGGATGGACACCACTATACTTTCAGGCACAGCTGTCAACAGCATTGCTGTGTCAGGACTATCTAGAATCCATGAATACAGAGGACCAACGATCACAGCAGACACTGCAGTAAGACAGAAGCACAATTGTGGACAGCTGGCCCTCACTTGTCTTGTAGAGGTGCCTATGTCTTAGGCTGACAAAACCAAAAGGTCAAGTGCTGAAAGGGGCCGGATTCTTCACTGCTGTTACTTACTTTTCACTTCACCCCCAGAGGGCGCCAAAGCTCTATGTCATCCACCGTCAGCCACTTAGGTTCTGGTTGCTGAAGAAAACTTCATTCAGAAAAATGATCTAATACTCATTTTAGTTGAGGAATATCTTCCAGGACAAAAGAACAAAGAATGGCGATTTGGTTTTCTTTTGCACTTGAACTAGATTAACAAAGCACATTACATAGCATAGTATGCTGTGCAGCCATCAGTCAAAACCACAGTAAAATGTGTATGCCCTACTTGTGTACACAGCATACATACAAAGTACACATGAACCTAGAGAAAGGAACACTGAAGTGATTTTTCCATTAACATTAACAAACAATCATGTTAAGATAGTTTTTATCAAATGAAGAAAGAAGAATAAGTGTGAAAGATGATGGGGCCGTTTCTTAGTAACAGGAGATCTCATATGATACTGAAATGAGTGGAGGTGCTCCCTCAGCTCCTGCTATGTGCTTGGCATTGAGGTGCTGGCATTATACAAGAGGAAGCTGATGCCCATCATGGAAGAGCTTATGCCTCAGGAATTCTGAGCAAAGAATGTAAGTTGGATGCTGCAGGAAGATAAGACTTCTGGCAGCTTCCGCTCCAGGCTCAGATATTCAGGCTCCTGGGAACAGTCCTGCTCCCTCTGTAAACAAAGCCCTGGGAACTCTGGAAAGTGCCTCAGGATTCACTCTGTCCTTGCGTCCCATATTTTCTGCACAATGTGCCTTCCATGCACAGTGAGCACCGGCCCTGTTCTTTACAGCCCCACTTGAACGGCTTTGGAGAGCCAGCCACAGACCATCCTTATCCTCAAGTGCTTAGGCCTGCCAGATGGGGTAGTCTCCAGAAGTGATGTGTCTTTGGGGCCAGGCCACTTGGAGAGGGACCCACTCTTGGAAGCCAAGTACTGAGGCCACCATGGAGATGCTATGGAAGGTGACAGTGGCAAGAAGAGAAGAAGGAAGAGAGCAAGGGCAGAGGAGGCAGAGAGAGATGGAAGCAAGTCACAGCTGGAGCTGCTGGAAGGAAATGTGGGCTGCACTAGAAGACAGAAAGACAGTTTGTAGCCAATGGAGGCCAGCAGCTCAATTATTAGCATAACCAATATTCATGTTTTCATCTAGGTACCCTTTAGCTTTTCACAGTAATTCTACAAAACAGGGACCACAATTATATGTAATGTAAAAACAAAAACAAAACAAAACAACAACAACAACAACAACAACAACAACGAAACACCCTGAGAAACTAAGACAGTGGTCATTCCATGTTCAACCCTGCCATGCTGTGGAGAGGGTCCTATGGCTCTCTAACTCCAGAGCTCTATGGTCAGAGCCTGCTGGCCTTGTCTGAGTCTGAGGTACTTTGCTCTGTGTCACTGCTACCTTGGTGTCTGTGGTGAAGACTGAGGTCTACCTACAGAGCCACAGCCAGGCCCTCTGTGTTCCTCTATTTCAACAGCACAGAGTCTGGCTAGAAGCTAAACTCTCACTGTACTTCTCCCGTGCCAGCTTCTCCTGTCAGTGTGCATATAAGACCTGGTTCACAGCCTGCTGCCTTCTTAGAGCCAAAGTCATTTACCAGAGTCAGCTGGACCTCAACTTTGGGCTGAGCAGAGCAGCCTAGAATTAGTTGTACTAACAAGGAGGATGCCAGGAATCTATAGAGCTACAGGATGGAGAGGTGTGGACCACTCTTCCTTCCCAGAAAGCTTGCGGTCTACAGGGGAAATAGGATGAAATAACAGAAATAAATGGCCCAGACTACAAGCTTAGTCAGGAGAAGGTTTATATTTGCATGAGAGAGAAAAGGGAAGGGGGAAGATAAGAAGAAGAGGGTAGATAGAGTCAAGTGGAAGGCTTCCCACTGGAGGTGACCTCCAGGCATCTGCAGAGAAGACTGGCTCACACATCTCTTCTGATGGCACAATGGATGCTTCACTAACCTCTAAGGTTAAAGCTAAGGTTTATACTTCAAAGTATGACTCCCCTTCTGGAGATGTCGTTTTCCTTTAGTCCCTTGGTTATCTGGTGTGAATTAAAACTGGAAGGCAGGTGACAAATGGAGTCTCGTCTCTATAGACTTGCAGACCAGCCTTGTGTGCTTCAGAGAACAGGCTGCAGCTGGGAGCTGCTAAGTGTCAGCTGTGGTATTCCTTTACCGTATGGTGCAAGTTTGAGCTAAGTCATGATTTAGTGGGAACTGCTGGGGGCTCTGGAGAACACCAGAGCACAGGGTAGTGAAAGCCAGCAAATGAGAGAAACAGCTTTGTTGTCTGACTCTCCCCTGGGGTCCCACATGCCAAAGGCATCCAGGCTTCTTTGCAGTGGCAGGATAATGACCAAAACTAATGGGAAACTATGTGTGATGTTGATTTTCCTCAAGAATCAACTTCACATCAAACAATCAATCAGTAGATAAATGAAATAAGGTAAACATTGCCTCTGCTGTTTTACTAACCATAACTACACAGGAAAAAAATTGATGACAGTGGAAATCAGAGTGTGTGTGTAAACCAGACTGCAAGTCCAAGAAGATCTGTGCGGAAGTTCAACAGCAGCAGCAGTTTTGCGTACTAATGGTGATTTCTTTGAAGTTTATGGAGACCTCTAAGTTGGTGGATCTTTTTCCCTCTGTGCTGTTTCTTGTTGAGAACACCTCCAGCAGGCTCCTGAGGCTGGCTTTTCAGATCTCTGGAAAGCTCCTGTGCTGCTGACTCGTGTGGGGCTGCTCGGAGCAGCACAGATTCCCACCCTGAGATTAACTTCCTTACCGCTACTGTGCAACGCAGAAAGCCATCCGTGGCTGGTATAAACAGTTCGCTCTAAGTTTCCCCTGGACTTACAGTTTTGTCAACAGCTTGGCTTTTTTCAATACCCCAAAGCTGATGACAACAGAGAACCCAGTCTGCAAACCATTCATTCCCAGACTGGAGGTGAGCACTGACCATCATAAAGGAGCACTGGGCCAGGAGCAGGTCTCTTTGTATCCAAATTCCAAGAACAAACACCTCAAAGGACAGATGCATCACTGTATGTACACTGCCCCTTAAGCCCCTGGAGATCTAATGCAATACCTGCCCCATGTTGTCACTGACGGCTTTTGCCCACTCAGAAGCCACCTGTTCACCTGAAGCGCTAGGTGGCTATCAGTCTTCCTTGGACTCTTAAGAAGAACTGTCCCCTTATAATCTTGGGTGGGACAGTCAGACCTACTTATGAAGTCTGACCTTCCTGATCTGCACAGCAAACCTGTCCCCTCTCCAAGACTCAGTGACAAGTTTGGCCTCTGCTTAAGCAGACCTCTTCAGAGGTCAGAGAGTCTACAGACTAGTAAGAAAACTTACTTGGCTGTGTGTTCTGCTTGTGAGAAAACAGCAAACTGTATTTTATTAAAGTTTCACCATTATTTTAACTTTCCTAAGAAAATAACATCCATGGGTGGGCCCAAGGGAAAAGCTGGATACTTAGCTCCTTAGGGACCAGTGCACTTGCTGTGGAACGGAAAGGGAGCTCCAGCGGGGTCCTTGCATGTCCACTGATGTCTGGTCCATGGACTTCTCCGTTCCATCCTGCTTCCTGATTGAGACTAATGGCTGCAGCTGTTCTCTCCATGTTTCAAGTCCCCACTATAAAACAACAACAACAAAAACTTTGGAAGGTGGAGACAGGCAGTGGAAAGCACTCTGATAGGGGCTGGCCTGCAGTCTGTACTTGCTCACAGTAAAGACAGTCAAGGCTGTCTAAGTAAGACTAGCTGCAGAAAAGTGGGGCAGCCGACTTCCAAGTAACCTCAGTCAGGGCCATAGTCTTTGCTGCAAAGAAATAATAAAACTTCTTTGTAAGAAAGGCTGGATAAGGGTATGCTCAGGGGAAAAAATAGACTGTACAAAGTTCACACAAAATGAGCAATGATAAGTCAAAAATGAATGAGATAAAATTTGAAAGGAAGAAAATAAAACTTGTCCTTAATCACAGATGGTGCAAATTTTTAAACTCAGAAACCTCTAAATAAAATATGTATAGATGACACGATATGACAGTTGAGGGAGATGATAGCTACACAATCAATGCCCATCATCTATTTTATTTAAAGGCATCTTATTATTTTTTTTTGGGTTTTTCGAGACAGAGTTTCTCTGTGTAGCCTTGGCTGTCCTGGACTCACTTTGTAGACCAGGCCGGCCTCAAACTCACAGCAATCCGCCTGCCTCTGCCTCCCGAGTGCTGGGATTACAGGCGTGCGCCACCACGCCCGGCTGGCATCTTATTTTTTTAAATAGAGTGTTTTAAGATATATTATCTAAAATATTAGTTTCATGGAAACTAATGTAAAAATGTGTGAAGTTTTTAGGAATAAGAATCACAAAACTGTTTTTAAAAGATGCAAAAATGACCTGATAGAAAAGAATATTTTATGTCAGAAATAAAATATCTCCACATGGATCTACAGCCACTGCAGCCAAGGGAGAAGGGGCTCTTTGAGGAATACCAAACTCCAAAGACCCAAAGGTATCAACCTGAGGTTGCAACAGCATCAGCAGGCAGCTTCCCCCAGCAGATCCCAAACTGTGAAGCCCCGCAGTTTCACAGAGTATTAAGAGAAAGATGGGTAAAGCTGACTGCCTACCTATGAATTTATTTTTCAAAGTATTACTCAAGAGAATTTGGAAAGATAAAAGACTGTCTATACATAATTGGCAAAAGGAGTCCTAACCAAAGTATACGAAGAATTTTCCCCAAGAATCCACAAAAAAGTATAAATGGACAGAGGGGAAATCACCATTTCCTGGAAGGCTAACCAGGTGGTGATTAGAGGGCTATAGACAGTCTGGGTCTCCCTGGGGCCATCTTCAGATCTGCTAGAAATTGTCAAGTCTTAACATGTGAAATATTTACAAAGCTGAGGAGTAAAAGGAATAGGGTGTAATGCACTTAGCAGACACCCCAACCAAGCCTGTGGTGAGGGACATGTCAGACCTTCTGGAAGGAAGGTCCCTGGTCTCCTATGGTGTGGCCCTTGTCTGCAGAAACGTTACTGGTCTCACCTCAAGGCAAAAGTGTTAACCTGGAGATGACTCAGTTCTGTAGAGCAATCTGTCCAGCTATAGGCTTCACCACTGTAGAGTCTCAAAGGCAAACTGTTAAGTGAAGTGAAGTCACAGTAGAGCCTGCATGATCAAAATGAAGATCCATGTAGACATTGTTGATGGATGCTCATGGGTCAGAAGTCCTTAAGTCAGCATGCGGCTTCTTCCTGGCAAGGGGAGATGCATTTTAGGTTTGAAGTTCACCTAATCTTCTTTCATCTTTTTTTATGTGACTTGTTACCATGACATAAGCTGGTGATAAAAATTATTATGAATTATTAAATTGAAATATAGTGACAGCGGAACTAACATTGGTGGGTGAACATTTTCTGTCGCATTCAAAAAATAACCTTGCTACATTTTGAAAAGAAAAGAAAAACAAAAACCAAAGCCAGAAAGCAGGAAATTAGCACAGCTGGCCAATTTACTCAGCAGCTTCGGCTGCAGCCAGCAAGTCAGTTCAGGGGTCACTGTTTGCCAGACTTCAAGCTGCGGTGACTCGGGGCCTGGGACCCTGGGTCTCCTTGGTCTCTAGGGGAGTTCAAGTCACCCTCACCAAGGAGGCTTCATCCTCCACAATAGAGAGCCAAGGGTTTGCTAATGATCCACTTCCAAAGAACCACCCCTTGCATAGCCACAGTGTGTGGTTGATGTCTTTCCCCATGTGGGTTTGTCCCATATCAAGTTCCAGTTGCTCCTATATCCCAACATGTGCTCTACCCCCATGTCTTGCATGGAGGAAATGTTCCCCCTCCATTCTGCGCCATGAGAACATTTATCTTCAGGGGACAGCATGCACAGCCTTGCCTTTCCTTCCCTTGCCCTATCTGGACCCTCTTGGACCCTCTGTGCCCTCTTCTCTCCTTTTTTCTTTGGGTTCCCATTGTATGCTTCTTCCTGGGTGCATGGACCTCAGTTGGTGATGCTTTGGGTCCCGTGTCCTCTGTAAGACCACAAAGCCAGATCTGTCTATTCTCTGATGTTACTTCAGGGCTCAGAACAGAGATGCACAGCTGACCCTGTGACTCCGGCATAAAATTGCAGTGTGCTCCCTGTGCCTCTGCCTTTCTTCCATCTCTAATCCCCTTCCTTCCGTTTACCAAAGATCCTGCAGGTCACAGCCAGGGCATCTTCCCTTACAGACCTGGGCTGTAAAGGCATAAGCCTATGGGCATTGTATTTTCTTTCATATAATATGATATATGACATGGTGTGTTTACCTTTTATAAGCAATAGAAATTCCTTTGTGACATGTGCCTGTTTGCTTGTAAAACAACAGATACAAAGTCAAAGTCACAGGGCTATGTTTGAAGGGGGACTATTATTTTGAGGGACCCCTGAACAGAAGCCTATGGGGACAAGAGCTGGGATCCAGGAAGTCTTCTTCCTTGTCCTCTGCCTGCACCTTAGCCTGGGGGATAGGAATCATCGCACTGCCTACATGTACTCCTGAGTACCCTGGTAGCTTCAGGAGCGCCAGGGTAGTTATGGGAGCTGTATCTTTCCTGCTTGTCATGCCAGACTCCACCAATCAGCGGGCCTCCTGGGGACTCAGGCACCAGAGAAGGAGGACATGGAGCTGGGTGTCTCACAGTGCTGAACAGAGACAAGTGGCCAGGCTGGTTTATAAAACCTGGGGAGGACCAGAAGTCGCAATGCAGAAACCCATCCTAGTCTCAGAGGCGGGGCTGGGTCTCAGAAATTGGGCCCACTGGCCTCCCATCTACCTGATGAAATCAAGTTGGTACTGAACTTCGTTCCTTCAGATTTACCTTTCTACCCAGCAACTTCCTCTAACTGCAGTCCCCCCAAATGTTCTCGCTGGAAAGCAAAACAGACCCTGGGTTCAGTGTCGAGTCCTCTTAGAAACAGATGTGTGTTGAGTGGCCCGAACATGCCAGCATGTGGCATTAATTTAGACTGCATTCACTCTGTAATTGACCCTTACTTTATCGACAATCAGGCTGACAATACCCCACCCCCCACCCCCTGAGTTGCTAAAATATTTTAGAATCCATTCCAGAAAATCACTTTCCCAGATTTCTGAGTAGCAACTGTTATTGATTTCATTGCATCCACCCAAGTAAACAGAATATTTTGAATACTTAATACGTTTCCCATTATTTAGCGTCACACAAAAACAGATAATGGAGGCTTGTAGCGAAGGAGATTCGTTAATAAGCCACATTGGCAAATCATCCCAGGTCCATCCCAAAGCCAGTTCCTGGAGACACAGATGTACAGGGCTCATGTTTGGGAACTCTTTCCTTCAGAGCTCAGTCACATGTCCATACTGTACATCTACACACATGCCCCCACAGAGCCCTCAACTGCCAAGTGCCACTAATGAAACTCCAGATAAGGAATCAGCTGAGCTGGCCCCTCCATGTCCCACTTCATACACAGAGTTCTGAGCATTCTTCTATCTGACATCTAATGTGGAGATGGGACCGCTTCCTGAGCTGCAACCGGGGCCCAAGGCACATGAACATTCATATAGTACAGTACAGGAAACCAGAAGTGACCCTGCTGCCATCTTCACTGTGTATGTGTGTCTCAAGGTGGGGCAAGTTTTCATCGCAGCAGGGCTGGGCTGGCCCTGAGCTGTTGGCAGGTGGCAGGTACACCTGTGAGGACCAGGGTCTGAGAGAAGGAGCCATGGGTGTGTACTCCTCAGGATAATGCCTTTCTAGGAACAGTCATCTCCTCCGTATGTGATGACACAGCTACTCAGACTTTGGCTGAGCTTGCATATTTTAACATGTTTACCCTGCTGCTGTCTGCCTCTGCCTTATTTCAGAATGACTTTGATTGCCTCCTAACACTGCCCAGGGTCACTCTGGTCTCACTACCCTCCATGGCACTTTGTCCCCTAGAGTAACTTTGGTAACAGTCTTAGATATTCTGTAAGGATGAATATAGGAGATAGGGAAATAGATAGATCCAGAGGGTCCTAGAAACCTACAAGAAGAACACTATGATGGGCGGGTCTGGGCCCAGGGGTTCTGCTCGATCTATGGCACCAACCAAGGACAATACATGCAGTCATCATCAAACCCCTACCCAGATCTAGCCAAGGAACAGCACATTCTCCACAGTTAAGTGGAGACTGGGGACTGATTTTCACACAAACTCTGGTGCCCCATATTTGGCCATGTCCCCTTGATGAGGAGGCCCCATGGCACTCGGAGGAAGAATAGCAGACTACCAAGAAGAGACTTGATACCCTAGCATCATATTCGGGGGGAGGAGGTCCCCCTCAGTCACAGTCATAGGGAAGGGGAATGGGGTAAAAGCAGGAGGGAGGGAGGAATGGGAGGATGCATGGGATGGGATAGCAAATGAGATGTAATATGAATGATTTTATTTTTCAAATAAAAATAAAGGATGAATAGTCCTGATTATCAGTGGCAGAGTAAACAGAAGATCTGGTTTAGTTCTTAAATGTATCTTGCAGCTCATCTCAGCTTCCTCCAGCATCCTCCCTGTCGCAGCCTGACGGAGCACTATGTGGACCACCCCCCACCCCCAAGACATACCCAGGCCTTAGCCCAGAGGGCAAGTTGTAAAGTCTATGTCCTGATGCAGGCATCCTCCATCAGCACATGGGTGACCCAGGGATTCAGGCTGGTGGTGTGTTCACATGGCTTTGTGGAATAGTATAAGAAGAATGTTGACTTTGTATTTCCCTTATGAGTATTTGGAAAAATATTTTTACCTCTTTTAGCCCTTTATCTTCTTTTGGAAGAATTAGTGAATTACTTCTTCCCACACATGGTTGCAAGAACTTGAAGCAATGAAAGAATCGTGAGCCTTATCTGAATCTACCAAGCTGCCATTACTTAATAGTTCATGTCTTCAGAGCTTTAACCACTCCTTTATCATATTTAATTAAAATATTTCTATAGAAATATCAGCTCAAATAAGAATCAAAACACCTAACGTTGCTGCTTCTTGGACCTTCCCAGGCTGGTGGGAACTATGTCCAAGCAACATCTACAAAGAACCAGAGCATCTTCAATTGCCTCTGTGCATGTCCAGTGGGCAGGAAAGGTAAAGCTCGCAGGTGATACAGAAAAGCCAGAGCTTCCCAGAGCACTATGAGTCCACAAGCTTTCCCGCAAGCCTTTGTGAAAGCTGAGAAAGTGGCTTTCCTCTCCCAGGACCAGTGTGCCTGGCTCAAAGCCCAATTTTCTGGAATCTGGAATGACAGTGGTATCGATTGCCCAACAATCCTGTGGTTTTTGAGAGCCCAGGACTGAAACTGAAGGTGTGTACTTCCCACCAAGGTCTTCAGGTATGTTGCACTTAATTCATTAAAGGGTACTGGGATGTAGCAAGAGGTTGCAGGAAATGGGAACGGCCACCATGGATCTGCAGACTTGGATCTGCATCTCTGGGCTTATTGCTCAGGTCAGAGCTCAATTGAGAAGACTCTCGATTCATTGTGGATTCTGCCACTTTTTCTTTTTTCCAAATCAAGGTCAGAGAAGAATGACATATGTATCATTACACAATTGCCTGGATAAATGCACGGGTGTTTTGTTCCATGTGGTCACATATTTCAAGTAGAGAGAAATGTTCTATACACTTAATTTGAATTGAGTTTTGATCAATTGACTGGTGATATGGAGCACTTAGAGGTTCAAGTCCAGTTTTCTGTGTATGGGAGAGCTGAGCCTATAGAGGCTGTTCTTCAGGATGAAAGAAAGCCCTAAGGGATTCTGGCCTAGAGTATGCTCCCACCCCTCCAGCTGTAGCGCAAATCTGTTCTATGAATGGAAATGTTTTAATGTTTTGAGAAATTCAGCATAAAATGCAGATACTATTGTGATAGAAAGTCCTTCAAACCATCACCAAAGCTCGCGTCATTTTATGAGTATGAGTATGCATACACTATGTAGTCCTTGAAAGCCACTTCACTTCCTGAGAAGCAGTTTTTCCTATTTGCAAAGTTGGCAACCCTGTGCAACCCATCTCCCTTTGCTGTAGGAACTCGTGGTGGGATGACTTGCGGTAGTGAGTGACTTTACCGGCTTCCTAAAGTTTGACCAGTTCAGCCCAAACAGAGCTCATTCCTGAGGCAGTGGCAGAGGCTTCTACCCCAAGAGTCCTCAGTTTTCAGGTTCCGTCTGTCAGGATGCTCTTGCCTGGCTGAAAATGAGGAGCAAGCAGAGCACAGAGATGCTGGAATGTCCAGGCCATAGGTCTGAAAGTAGTACAATTATTTATGTTTTCTCTCCAGCCAAAGTCAATCAGTGGCCCAGTACCCAAAGAGAATAGGTCAAGGGTAAACAGCAGTAAGTTCTATCAAAACATAGTGCCATAAACCTTAGTTCAAAAATATGTATATATCATGCACGTGTAATATACGCAAATACTTGGAGGCTGGGGAAATTTTTTTTACCTCCTTTTGGTAAAGTTATATTTGCACAGAGTATTATGTTGTAAAAGATACAGTTGTAATTATCCTTAACATTGGGGACTTGGCATTCTATAGTTTCTGTTTGTCTTGAAGTCTGGCAGGTGCACAGATTTAGCACATACTCTGCACTCCTTCGGAAATCTGACATGTAATTAAATGCTCCCTCCAGACTCTGGGATTGTATCAGGTGTCCTTGTGGTCTTCAGGGAGGAGCCTGGTGGAGCTGCATGCTGAAAAGAGGGAGAGGAAGAGGGAGAGGGAGAGGGAGAGGGAGAGGGAGAGGGATAGAGAGAGTGAGAGAGAGAGAGAGAGAGAGAGAGAGAGAGAGAG
>OU015742.1:128697313-128721847 GCA_907169655.1 Acomys percivali
AGAGAGAGAGAGAGAGAGAGAGAGAGAGAGAGAGAGAGAGAGAGAGATATTTCCATTATCTGTTTATCAGCTTGGTTACATTATCTGTTTATCAGTGGTGGACACTTCAGCAACCCCATCTCTTGGTTACTCTGAGTAATGGTACAATGAGCATGGACCACAGGTGTCTCCTTGAGGTGCTGATTTCATCTCCTTTGGACATACATTCAGCAGTGGGGTTATAGGATCAAATGACATTTCCATTTTTAAAGCATCTTCTGTACTGTTTTCCAAAATGGCTATACTAATTTATATTTTCTCCAATAGTGTGCATGAGTTCTGTTTTCTTTTACACCATTGCCAACCTACCTTTTCTCTGTTTAATGACAGTCATCTTACTGGAATGAGGTGGCACATCATGGTTTTCGTTATATTTCTTATGGTTAATGATATTGAGCATCTTCATGTATCTCCCATTGGAAGGTCTCCTTTGGAAAATGTCTATTTGGGTCTTTTGTTTATTTTTAATCAGGTTGATTTTTTATTGTGTGCAAGCTATTTTTCTATTTTAGATATTATCTCCTCACCAGATTGTTGGGACACAAATATTTTATAACAGTGTTTGAACCGCCCTTTCATTTTGTTGACTGTTCCTTTTCTGTACAAAAATGTCTTGTTTGTTACAATCCCACTTGTTTGTTTTTTCCTTTCTTCTCTGTACTCTGCTTATCACAGACATTTCTTTTCAAGAGTGATATTCCTTTATATTTTTTCTTGTTTTTTTTTAATGGTTTTTAGAGCTGACAGTTAAGTCTAATATGTTTTGAGTTTACTTTTGTCTGTGGCATAAAATATGACCTTATAGTTTGTTTTTCTTGCCAGGTGGCCAAACAGGTTCTCTACTATCATTTGTAAGATGTACTCTCCCTGTGTTCAGTGTCTGCATGAAGGAGCTGGTACATGTGCAGGATTGTTTCTGGACTCTCTAATGGTGCAATGCCAGCAAAACCTTGTTTTGATTACTTTTGTTTTGTAACATTTTTTAAATCGAGAAGTGCAATTTCACCAGTTTTATATTTTCTTTTCAATACTGCTTTGCCAATTAAGTCTTTTGTAGTCCTGTGTGAAATACGGGGTTGTTTTTTTTTTTCTATCCTAAAAAAAATACATTATTTCCTTTTATATTTAGTCTTATATCTCTTCAAGTGGTGAAAAGTATTAATTTCCAAGTTCATAATCATATTGTTGATTAGTATGTCTCTCATAAGACTGTGAATGTCAGGAATGAGAGAAGTTTATTTTGTTCGCGACTAAATTTCTTTTACACATAGGAGAGAGGTAAACATTTGTGACACTAATTGCTCACAGCAACAGAGTGCTATGGCTGCATTCATTGTCTGGGGAAGTCTCTGGGAAAATGTTGAGGTTCTGTTAGCACACAATCAGCCCCTTTTCTCACCTAGAAGCATCCCTATAAATATGTCTATAAACACACACGTGGGGACGGTAGATGCTTACTGAGGTCAGCAAGACCCGAATGTTTTCAGAGCATTAATCCCCAGGAGGCTGTCTGCCCAGAATTTAAACACAACACTGAAAATAACTACGAGTCATCTATTTTTCTAATTTTAAGTGATAATACACTGTGCTTGGTAAGAACATTCTGTTGATCCAAGTTGTTCTGATCAATTGCTTCAATTTAATGATACGAATATGAGCTTCAAATTAGCACATTCATACAAATTTCACTTTAATAACCAACAAACTCCTTAACAAGTTATTTAAAGGAACTCTCAGATACCTCCAGAGTCAAGGCACAGGGGCTCATTGGGCATGCTGATGACAGCTCTGTGTCTTGAATGTGGGCACAAGTTGCTATATGCTACCACGCTCAAGCACTGTCAACATGTGCAGTGTCCTGGAACAATTACAAGGGCATAGGAGCAAAGTGTTGGTCAATTCCAAGCCAGCACTGGGAACCTGATGGAGCTGACAGTCCTCAGGAGCTGCGGTGTGTGGTCTGCACACGGCTCCTGGCGTGTGTGCGTGTCTTGATGACTCTTGCGCAGAAGTGATCCCGAGGCCAGGACTCCTCTGACTCCAGCCTTCTCACATTACATGGCCCATCTGTATGAGAGTCCCAGTGCTGGAGTCCCTGCAAGCCTGCAAGAAGAGTTATGTTCTAATTTCACAAAGGAACAAATGTATGCTGCCAAATATAATCAGGAGCAGATTCTTCTTGAGAAGATTCCAGAACCCAGGGGCTTAGAGGAGGCGGCAGTGGGGCTACATCACAGTGATTGGATTTAAAATAACAGCACTTACTCATATTTTTAGTTGTTCATTCACTCGGCAAATGTTTATTGAATGTGCAGTGCAGGGAAGGGATTTTATAAGCTTCTACCAGGAGAGCGTTCTGCTTCATGTTTAATTGGGTTGATCAGAACTTGAAGGACTGTGTTGTAGAAATAGTTAAGCTTGTAGGGAACACTTGTTTACACACTCGGGTTTCTGCAGAAGGGCCTTTACCTGTCCATTTCTCCTGTTCAGATGTCCTGGTGAGTGAAAAGCTTATGAGGAGGAGCCACACATGGTCCATCCCTGCCCTTTGTCTGCTGATTACTCTTTGTATTTCATGTTAGTTCCGGATGTTTGGGCTTTATTCTTTTTCATTGTGCCACAACTTCTCTTCTCTTCAGCTGTGACTGCAGATAATGCCAGGTCTCATTGGGTCAGAGCAGCCAAGACTATTGGAAACAGTTGGTCAGCTACGTACAACACTGACCAGTTCCTGGAGCAGGGGCCTCGGTGGTACCATGGGCAAACTTTCCTCTCAGGACTCTGTACTCTGTGGTAAATGTGGAGGTTGCATTTTTAGTCTTCAGGGAAGCCTTGGGCATAATAAGACTTGCAATTAGAAAGTTAAACTCAAAGTCACTGCTTCCTTTATAACCCAAACAGTGACAGCAACAGCGTCTGCCTGACTCATGCTTACCCAGTCATCTACAGAAGTTTGCTTTATTTAATAATTAGCCATCTATTTCTATGTGTGCTCAACTTTTTGTATGAGAACCAGTAATATCTAATTAATAAAAATGATCAAATTTCAAAACGTAAGGTCTCATGTAGGAAAGCAGACGTGTTTACTGTGAATGTCTTGTCTACTTTTCTAAGGCCCTGGAATATTGTGGCCCCTGAGAGAAGTAGAGCTCTCAATCAGAATCAACAGGTGGGAGTTACCCATTGTCTGTCTTTTCCCCTTCCCTGGGGCAAGAGACAAAAATATACTCCTGTCATTATTACAAGTTTAGAGAAAGTAGGCTTCAGTGGCTGCCCGCCACGCCCCTTGCGAACAGATGACAGTGGTGGCTTTCCACTTGCGCTGTAAGGTTCTTACCACACAGCTATGACTTAGGGACAGTTTCAGAGCTCGCCCATGACCTCAGTGCTCTCTCTGGCTCTTCCCTTAGCGGGCTACTTCTCCTCGGTTTAGCTTTCCTGCCTGCAGAGTTAAGTGTGGGCAGTGAGTTCAGACCTGTGACTCCACTTCAGTGCTCTTTTGGCACTCTTTGTTATGTCCTCTGTTGGAAGAAGTGAGCCCCAGCAGAAAGCTAAATGGGATTTTGGGAAGATGCCCATGCCCTCCTGCCCTTCATCTGACTGCTTCCCTCAGGGCTTGAATGACCACTACACCAGGTACTGGGTCACATCAATGTGGTGGAAACCCAGATGAGATAATCCTTGAACAGGTCATGTCTTGAGAGCCCCGGGGAGAAGAATATGGACTAGAATTCAGTGTTTTCAACCAGCTCCTAGTCATTGTGAACTAAACGTACAAGAGAATCGTTACTGTTTGCAACTATAAACATGGCTAGTTTTGGAACAAGTCACACAGACATGAACTTATGGTGACAAATTCAGAAATTTGCATGTCATGCTCAACTTTCATATGGTTCGCATTTTTAGATGCCCATATGAGCAATCTGAAAAGCAGTATACACATTTTATACACACAGTATACAAACACACCCGTGCACACTTACACATGTGTCTTAAGGTTTTATTGCTATGAAGAGACACTATGACCATGGCAACTCTTACAAAGGAAACCATGTAATTGAGGCTGGCTTACAGTTCATTACCCTCATGGCAGGAAGCACAGCAGCATGACGACAGAGAGGTAGCTGAGAGTTCTACATCTGGATCTGCAGGCAGAGGGAAGAGAGCATGTCATTGGGCCTGGATTGAGCTTCTGAAATCCCAAAGGCCAACCTCAGTGGCCACACCTACTCCAACAAGTCCATACTGCCGAATAACGCCACTCTGTATGAGCCTATAGCACCATTTTTATTCAAACTACCACACTCCACTCCCCAGACCCATAAGCTTGTAGCCAAATCATAATGCAAAATGCATTAGTCCAATTTCAAAAGTCCCCATAGTCCATAACAGTCTCTGTTTAAACTCCAAAGTTCAAAGTCTCTTCTGAGACTCATGCAATCTCTTAAAGATAACCCTCTGTAAAATCACAATTGAAAAGCAGATCACATATATTTCCAATATACAATGGCACAGGATACACATTACCATTCCAGAAGAGAGAAGTGGACGCATAGTGTGGAAATACTGGGCCAAAACAAAACCATAAACCAGCTGGGCAAACTCCAAATTCTGCATCTTCATGCTTGATGTCAAAGTGCTCTTCAGATCTCCAACTCCTTTCAGCTTTGTTGACTGCAGCACACTTCTTTTTCTTGGGTTGGATCCATTCCCTGTTAGCAGCTCTTCTTGGCAGGCATCCCATGACTCTGGCATCTCCAACATCTTGGGGATTCCAATGAAATCCAGGCTTCACCTTTACAGTTTTACACAATGGCCTTGCATGTCAGGGTACCCCTGATATATGCCTGGCTTCAGCAGCTTTCCTTAGTCACAGAGGGAGATTCTACAACCCCTTGTATTCTTGACTCTAAAGCCAGAACCATGTGGCCAAAGATGCCAAGTTCTGCTGTTTGCTGGGGCTGAAACATGCCCTCCTTATTCAAATACATTTCTACCAGCTTTCTATTTCTCGTGGCTTCCTTCACTGCCTAAATTTTGCTGTCCTGAAACTAGCTCTGTAGACCAGGATGATCTCAAACTCAAAGATCTTCCTGCCTCTGCCTCTGCCTCAGCCTCTGCCTCTGGAGTGCTGGGATTAAGCCACGACAACACACAATGGGTCTGCAACTCTGGAAAGCATTTTTAAGGAATGCAAACCATTCATAAGCCACATAGTTCTGCTACTATGAGCCTGCTAATGGTAATTGCCACTGTCCCCTTACTTCTGCCAGATGTTTCCAGATGTCAAGGTTATCTGGAGATCATATGAAGACACAATGAGATGATAACTGCTTGGCAGCTTTCTATAGATCCAACTGATAGAAATGTGGGGACAGAATTTGTTGTTCCCTCAGCATTGTCAGCTGAAAACAGACAACAGAGCTATCCAGGAGTCTCCATCATAGCACAATCAAACCCAAGGTCCCTGGAGAGGCCTCATTTCTGACTAGCATATGAACAACACACGATAAGCAGCCATGTGTGGACTGGTTATGGAGACTCAAGCCATTCCTTTTTTTCTGAGCGTTTGTTAGGCTCATACCTGCTGGGGCAGGCACTCTCATTATTGTGTTTTTTACTTCTGGTTCTGTGACTTTCTGTCTAACACTTCCAGATAGGCATCCATTGTGTGCACTGAGAATCTAGAGGCGGTCATGACCTTCAACATCTTTTTCTCTGAATAAAGCTTTCATGGTCCATGCAAATGGGCAGCAAGAGTGTGTAAGTGAAGGCAGTGTTTGGCTGTGAAGAAAGAGATAAAACAGGTGATGAGTTAAATACTCACTCCAGAACCTTTCATTCAGTGGGATGGCCACAGAAGTCTCTCTGAATGGGGTGATGCCTAGAAGAGGGCTTCAGAATGGAAGAAGCATCTTGACAAGGAAAAGGTGAGAAGCCTCTCAGGACAGAGGCTGTGTGCTGGCTGTGGGTGAATAGTGTCTGCTCTGGAGCAGGCTGCAAAACCTAGAGAAGTGCCAGGTGTGGAACCCAGCCTGTAGCAGCTAGGGAAGTGCATAAAGAAGGGTCTTCCACTCCCTTCCTCGGGAGATGTCTAAGGGCTCGGTGACGTGTGATCTGAATCCTCTTGAGGAGGAATCAATAGAGGAGCTTTGGGACCAGACCTGCCAGGGCTCCACACTGCATGGGCATCTGTGCTTGGTGTGTGTAGTAGCTAGGATGAGAGCTAGGACTGCAGGACACCTCCACATTCAGGCCCAGGTTGCTGCGTGAGGAAAGGAGGCTCGAGGAAGAGGGGAAGGGTGCAGCTTAATTGGGCATTTGCTGTACTGTGTGTCACAAAGGAAGCAGGAAATGTTCTAGAAGAAAAATGCGAAGTGGTATGAGTGCAGAGCACAAGCAAACTACTCTTGTTCCCTTAGACATCCTGGGGACCCGACTTGTAGGCAGAGACCAAGAAGGGGCAAGAGTAGGTAGTGACACACTTGGTGGCACCACTGACCCTCTCTGTGCCATTGGACATGTTTCCCACACCGCTACTCAGCCAGCCAAGGGGGGTGGGTGGACACACAGCCTGATTCTCTTAGTGCAACACAGTTACCAGGGCCTTTGACAATGTTGTTCATCTTCCTAATCATCAAGACCTTCGGCATTTAACTGGTAAATAGCTAAACTCAATTAATGCTCTAAGCTTCTGGGAAACCCGATTTCCTTGTCCTCTGCACTCTGCATAATTTTATTTGCTTTGCTCTTTAGAATTCTGAGAATAATATATAAAGACACTAAATGAAATGAAAAAATAAACAAATAAAACTAATTATTAAAGGTTTTTGTAAGAATCTGTCCCAGTCTTAGAAATGGCCCCAGGACCTGGTTGATTGGAGGAACAGAACCAGGAGGGCCCAGTCTTCAGCAGTTCAGGCCATGGATGGGGAGCTGTGAAGGGCCACACATCATATGCCTCATACTCAGAGGCATAGAGTTCTTCCCAGAACAGAGGCAGGCCCCTCCCAGGCTGCAGGAAGCCACCCCAGCCTTATTTTTTTTTTTTTTTTGGAAATGGTGGCACTGATCTACTTCTTGGCATTATAGGGAAAATGAGTGACCTATGATCTTATATATTTTCAAAAGGTGTTTGTGGAAATTGATAATAAAATATTTAGCTAAACTGGTCATCTGGTCTTCACAGTTGACACCAACCCCAAGTCCGCATAAGAACACCAGAGTCTTACAAGAGGTGACATAAGAAACTTCCAGAGCCACTGTTGTACCTGACAGTCTGCGTGTGCTTCACTCCACAACCCATCCGCCCTAGTACTATGACAGTTATTCACTGGGTGGCCAGAGTTATACCCAGAATGCTCACTGTTCCTTCTTAGTAGTTCTTATGACTGTGACAAGGCTCCACAGTCCTCCTTGCCCAGGAGTGAGCTGGGGAGTCTCAGGATCGCAGAGATCCTGGATTCTGCTGGGAGATGATCTTGGAATCTGAGAAATGTTTGTTACTGACTTCAGTCTCCACAATGGAAATGGGACGGACAGATGCCATGCTATACTACACACTCACATGTTTTTTGTTGTATTGTTTTCTGTTTTGATGGAGATGCTTCTGGGTCAGGATACCCAGAGTTAAAAATCTAGGCAATGGAAATGTATCCTGACCCAGAAGCGTCTCCATCAAAATAGGACTTTCAGACCACGTCCTTGCATGGAGCTCACTGGTAATGCCTTTCTCATGGATGTGTCACTGTCTGCTCAAAGCTTCAGATGCCTTTACTAATTTTTCTCTTTAAAATATGATTTCCTATATAAAGGGATCTTTGTGCTACCAAGGACTTAATGATCATGTCAGGATTGAGCACAAGAGCCTTTAACTTCAGACTATGACTAAGCATAAATGTGAAATTATTAATTCACCAGAGCTATTCTTATTTTAGGACAAAAATCTGAATTAGTGCTACTTAGTTATTTCTGATGTGTCCACCAATGTTCAGTTTTTACTTAATGGTTGAAATACAAACCAAGGTTTTGTTCTTTTCTAACCCTGTAAACAAATCACAATGCATTTCCCCTCTAACTTATCTCTAGATTGTTTTTTTTCCATTTGGACAGTGAAGGGTAGGAACAGAAAGTGACCTTTCCCAGTGCCATACAGGCAACCACAGATCTAATAAAGGTAAAATTCACAACAGAATAGAGCAGAAATACAGATTTCATTTTAGTTTTAGATGAAACACGGACTTCAGCATCCCTACAGCCTGATGGCCACGGCCACAGATAGTGATTCAAAGAGAAAATAAGGTCGTGGCCTGGTTGCTGGATGCTTGGCAAGCTGAGGAGAGGCAGCCTTTGGCCCTGCTGAGACACATGAAATTCCGTGCATCATCCTCCATCACGGGGTAGAGACTTCCAGAAAGACGAAACAATTCATTAAAGGCCAGGCTGCTGCCAGTGCCTTATGTAATGCTAATCCAAATAAATTAAAATTGGAAATGACATTTCTGATACTCCTGAGGCCCAGTGTAGATGTTTTGCTTGTAGCTATTCGGCACTATATTAACAGTTAAGTATTGTCGCTGACACCGTGAGAGTCACTCACATGAAAAGAGGCAAATTAGCTTTGGGAGATTCATGCCGAGTCAAAGCAAATTGAGTTTTTGTTCACAGGCAACATTATTCTTTATTCTAAAATGATGAAATTCTCTTTAATATCTTCCTTAACTTTGATTGCAAATACTGTTCAACATTTGTATTGTCATACTGGCTGCGGTTGCTGCTCTCTGTGTTTGGTTTACATATAGTATGGGTGCCCAGATTTGACAAAACATCATCAGTATATGATGTGTGGATATATGAATTATCTTGTGTGTGTGATGATATTGTGCATTTTTCACTAAATTAATCTTTATCAGGATACAACGTGAGTGGAAATGTGGGCTTGTAGACACTTGTGAGAGGTGAACATTGCTCTACATACCTGTGTTTTATGATTGTGCATTCAAAGAAGCTACAGACTTCCTAGCTGAAATCGGGATCACATATATAGGATACATTGATCACTACAGAGGCTTGCTTCTGTGCCCCATCAAAGAAAGTCCCATTTGTCTGCTCTTGACTTTCATGTCCTGGTGGCATAGTCCAAGTAGATTCAACTTCCACATGGTGGGTGGGTCACGTGGAAGCCCAGCACTTGCTTCTCCCTCAGAGTGATGCTTCCTCCATGTCTTCTTGGCTAGAGACATTCTTTCAATAATTGATCCTCAGAGGCTAGGAAAGTCATAGTTCCCCAGTGACTCAAGACTTCCTAGGGACATATCAGGGAGATGTGATGATATATGTCCATGCTCCTGCATTCTTCTGATTCTTAGTGGCAGCTGCCCAATCTCATTCAGCAGGACTTCATCTATAGGGAAAGAAAAGTTGCCATGAGATGGTAGGTTCAGTGACACATATAATCTAGGCATCCTCTTTTCCCTCTTTTACTCTGGCCATGTTCCTTTCTCATGGAGCCTTCATTTTTCTGGTGACACTGCTGTGTGTATGTCACTGAGAACTTTCTGGTATGTGCAATCCCCCTTTCCCCTGTGTGTAGTATATGTAGCAGTGCCTGGATGGGCATAGCAACTCATGAGGACATGGCCTCCTCCACATCACCAGACATATGCTTGTGCTCATGTTTCAGTCTTACACCTGGGATCTGGTGTACCTGGCTGTGTGCACACTTATCCAGGGAGAGAAGACAACATGACAGATGGATATAGGATATGTGATGCCACACAGTCATGTCTAGAGTGTTTACATGTCAGTCCCTCCTCCCAGGTATGGACATCTGTGTTCCAGGGTGAATCTGCATGGTTGTCTTCACTGTAGGTGTGGCCCTATGCTGTGGAGGTGGTAACAGTGATGGAGGATAGTTATTAACCATTACATTGGCAAGACAGGGACGGATGGAACCTTGGCAGTTTGTCTTTGGGTTCTCAGTTGCTCAGTTTAAGCTGAGCATCCTTCTCAGGAATCTTTGAGAATACCATCTTCATTACAGATGTGGAGCCTGAAACAGTTGCCAGATTCAGCCTTACATTGTCTCATTGTCCTAATGGAACTTTTGGTCAAGGACAGCTTGCTCTCCTGATCAGTGGAGGGATGGGTGAGGCCCAGATGGTCTGTTTACTCACAGAGGGTACATCACAGAAACTTAGCACTATGAATAACCCCCCCCCCCGAAATCCGGGAAACTCTATGAATTGAACTGGCCCAACTTTCAGAAAACAAGGCATCTACAGTTGATTCTGGGCCACTTGGGAGTTACAACTAACTCTTGTTTGCTGTCCTCTGTGAAAATGAATCTCTATACAACGATCAAGGTTTTAAAGACCAATTACCAAGTTCTTATTTGGCCGAATAGATATTTACTTTTAAGAGTTCTTGTTTTCCTTTTTTTCTTCAAGTTCCCTGTAATTTGGGCTGAATAATTCTGTCTTTCCTGAAGCATTTCTATTTTGTGGGTTCACTAGTCCGTAGCCCTTGAGTAACGAGCCTACCTGACACATCCCCGGGAGTCTGGTGACTTTCTTCTTCAGATTGTTGATAGTGGTGTTGAGAACATCTCGGGGGAGTTCTGTGGAACATATTCACATGGTGCCTTTGGTCCCCCATATCTCATATCTTTCCTCTGTGGGGTCTGGGGAGTGGGGCACACACCTCCAATTTCTCCTCCTGGCACCTTTTCCCATGCCAGCTCCTATCACTAAGAATGCTGAATTTTCTTCATTAAAAAAAAAAAAAGGCACATGCCTTTAATCCCAGCACTTAGGAGGCAGAGGCAGGCAGATCGCTCTGAGTTCAAGGCCAGCCTGGTCTACAAAGTGAGTCTAGGACAGCCAAAGCTACACAGAGAAACCTTGTCTCAAAAAACAACAATAACAAAAGTATAAGTGAAAAGAAATTTTACAAAAGCCCCAGCTGAGTCCACTTTTTGAGCTGACTACAGGAACTGCCTCCTTGCTAAGGAGGCTTCATGTTCATCCCTAAGGTGCTCAGTCTGATGGGGAGAGGGGGTTCCTAGCTGCAGAGTCTCACCTTGTCCACTGCTCTGTGTTATGTGAGCTCTGAACTGCCACTTCATGTGCACGTCTGTTGTTTGATCACATGTTGCGGCATGGTGGAAACATCTCTCTGTTCTTTGCTTGGATCGCTTCTCTCTTTAAAAGCCACCAGCTGCTTTACTAAATGGCCCACTCTGCTCAGTGTCTTTAGTAAACACTATTTTTATCATATTCTTGGGGTAAAAAATAATTCACTTTACCATAACATTTCTGTACATCCTTGCACCTTGCTCACATTTGTCCTTGCTGTACTTTCCTGCACTTCCTCCTATGTTACTTATCCTATTGTCATAACTAACAATTCTGAAGTTGAACCTACTTTTTCTTTTCGGATATCTGAAGTAGTCCTTTCAATTCTCTTAACTAATTTTTTGTACGTACTGATATCACTGTGTTGTGTGGAATCATTTTGCAGAGTTCTACTTCCTGGAGCCCTCTCTTTGACTGTAGTGAGTTTGCTAGCCACATAATCACACTATTTGCAGTAAAGATGGTCTCACCTCAGTCCTCCCAAGTCTTATCCTTTGATTTGCTTTGTTTTGCCTTGTTCCAACATAAAAATAAATAATAGCTAACCAGTGTTATCAAGATTTTCTCCAGTGTTCAAGAAAGCTGAGGCTCTGCATGCCATCTAATGGATTTTAATTTTGTATTCTAAAATTTATTAACACACCAAAGAGATTTCATCTGTGTTGATCATACTATTATTAGTTACTGTGTAAGAAATAAAAAAGGATGTTTTAAAATATATATTTAAATAATATAAAGTCTAAAGGCATCAAGAAACTCATTAAACAAGAAAATAAATTTTAGAAATATAACTATGTCTAAATATAATATAATATAAGTATATATATATAAGTAATATATATAAGTATATATATTATAAGTAAATATAATACAAGCAGGTGGTCCTGCCTCAACTATAGTTGCTGTATGCTGCCTGAGGCCACGTTGCTGCTGATCTCTTCCCTGCAATTTTTAATGATCTAGGTTTGTACAAAGTTTGGTAATGCCATTTCAGTCATACACATAAAAAAACCCTGTTTCTCTAACTGTGCTCATTTTCCAAGTGTTAACAATGAATTTAATATTATAATATCAAAACATGGAATTGTAAACACCTTCAATTTCTCTCCAGTCGGAAGCTTTTGGCTCACAGTGGTGAGTAGAGATTCCCTAAAATCCTGGGTTTTGTTTTAAGTTTTATATTTAACCTAATGTTATCTGGGTTTTCTTACCTAGCTCCTTCTTTTTAGTCTTTGAGTGAGAGTTTCTAAGAACCTACCCAGAACAGTGGAGATTCCCTGTGCATGCTTCCCACAGGCAGGACCAAGTCTATGGGAGAACAAAGGGTTTGGCTCCAACTGGGTTCTTGACCATTTAACTGTCATATATAGCTGACGGTTCCTGCTTGCACCCCAAACACACACACACACACACACACACACACACACACACACACACCTCACTCTATTTTCCACATGCACTCTGGCTTTCTGACATATCAGGGCCATCCCTGAGTGGAAATAACAAAGAGTGATGGGTCACCATAAAGCTGACTCAGGGTGGCAGTGAAGCCTTTGTCTCCATCTGCCCTCAGGACCGTTGGTTCCACCCATTCCTTTTTGTTTGCTGGTGTTTGTCTGATTCTGTTTCTGAGCAAATATTCACACAGTAGGAGGAAAGGGGTATCAGAGTGATCCTATGAAAACAGTTATGGCCTTTAGGAATGTCGGTTTGTGGTCTCAAGAGGGCAGTATATACTGTATACACTGTGGTGGCATGTTACAAAAGCAGGTCTTGGTAATATTAGGCTCTACACATAGTTAAGATTTCTGCACCACCATTGACTCAAAGAAAGTGGTTTGTAAGTGTGTTTCATTCTTTGCTTAGGGACCAATATTTCATTCATAGTAAATTTGGAAGTTTCTCTGTTCTTCCAATGTTATAGCTTGAGTGTAAAATATCCCCCACAGGCTCATGTTTGCAACATTTGGTCCCCAGATGATGTCATTGTTTTTGAAGGCTGGACAAACTTTTGAAGAGCTCTACTAGAGGAAGTAGGCCACTGGGGCAGGATATTGGGTCAACAGTATTCCTAGCTCCCTGTCACAGTCTGCTACCTAGCTATCAAGAAGTGAAGAACTGTTCCCAGCAAGCTCTTCTTCTACTATCCATGCCCTGTGAAACGGTGAGCAGAGTAAATCCTTCCGTCTTGAAGTTGTCATGGTGACAAGGAACTGGGTTGTACTTGGATAATCAAACTCAGAATGTTTATCTGAATAGGTGTTTGTATATTTTGGCCTAAATAGGGAGCTATGTGTTAATTTATTTAAGACATAGCTGTGTGCAACCTATGGCCCATAGGTTCACACATTCTAGGATAGTTAAGAGTGTGGCCCAACACAAAATTGTAAACCTTCTTCAATCTATGATATATATGTATTTACATGTTATACATATAGATATACTTATGAATATATATACATATATATACACACTTCAAATGATGATATATATGGGTGTGTGTGTGTGTGTGTGTGTGTGTGTGTGTGTGTGTGTGTGTTTGGTTTTGGTAATTCCATTGCATAGATATCAAACATGAACTTTGTAGATGACAGTAGTGTCATAGTGTCAAGATTGGACACACCTTCAAGTTTTTTACTTTATTTTGATTAATTTTGCAAAATGTAAACTTATAATTTTTTTTGGATTTTTCTGTGTATGCTTTGGGTCTCTAGAACATTCTTTTTATATGCAGCTGAGTTCCTCATGCTCACTCTGGTCCTGACTGGCACAGGACCCTGGAGTTAGGCATGCTGTCTTATGCCAGTCTCAAAGTTTCTCAGTGTCTCTGATCATTAATTTACTCCCTACTCTCACTCAAACCCCACTCTAGTCTCTTGTACTTCCTATCCCTCGCTTCTCTGAGTCACTGTGTGCTGTATTCTGGGTGTATTCTAGAACCTTCCATTATTTTTTCCTTTTTTAAAAAAGTTATTATTATTTATTCATACTACATCTCGATTGTTATCCCTTCATTTGTATCTTCAAGTTTCCACCTATTCTCCATCTTCTGCCCTATTCCTCTCCACTATACCTCTGACAGAAGGGCCCTCTTTCCCCACCATAAGGCCACAGCCTATCAGGTCTCATCTGGATAATCTGATTGCTTCCCCTTCCCCTGTTTCCCTGCAGAAACTTCCACTCTTGACTGCCTATTCATTTTTTCTTTTTTCTTTTGTGTCTCAATTTCAGCTGATGACTTTTGATAGTTCCATCATTTCTCACAGCCCCTTCCGAGGCTTTCTTTTACTTTGACATATCTTACATGTACTTTTTATGGTGTCCCCACTGCTCCAGTGTGCTGGCTAGTAGAGCTCTGAGGTCAGAGCTTCTGTCTTAGGGTTTGCCTTCCCAGGGTGAAGGCCAGTGATGTCCCTGTGGTGAAGATGAGGTCATGGTGGGGCACATGTGAGTGGGTGAACTTTTCCACTATGGACTAAATATTTGCTCTCTGGTTAATGACAAGACCAGCAGATCAACTTGACCTGTCCTTCAGTACCACTCAGCTGGTAGCTACCTGCCACAGTGGGTACTGTGGGTGATGTGTTAGGAGTGTGCTTCTTATACAGCTATTAGGCCGAGATGGCAGAGGATAAAAATTAGACAAGTCCTTCATGAATTCTGGAGGTTTGAAAGGGACTTACAGGCTCATCAGGAGGCTGGGACTGTTCCCTGCACATTGCGAGTGTCACTGCATCTGCTTAGTCACCAGCCTCTCTGGGCTTTAGGGAGGAATGGTAGAAGAGTTTTCTCAGAAGAAACTATGGACCAAACAATCAAGTACTCAATAGACCAGTTGCTATAGTGTCCAATGTGGTCTGAGAAGTCTGTGCCTTTCTTCCTGTGCTAATCATGCATGTGACATGACAAGACTCACCATGGATTCACTCTGCAAGTTTGCACAAAAGTATCCACCATATAGCTGGCCCTGGAAGAAACCAAACTCAAGTTATGGGCCACAGAGAACAGGAAGGAGGCCCAAACTACCCAGGGTTTGGTCCCTCTTACCCACTGTGCACTACCCAGGCGAGACTCAGTGTCCACGTCTGAGGAGATCTTCCCATAGCACTGTGTCTGAAACCTAATCTGAAATGAAGTTCTCAAAATGCCTGCCTTCCATGGATGGGAATACCCAGGGAGGATACAACAGTTCCATTTTCAGTGTCCTTCATAGAAAATCCACGAGGAGAAAATGAGGAACAAGAGACACAGCCCATTGCCAAGTTCCTTCCAAAGGGCTGGAGTTCTGACACAGGCACTTCTAGCGACACATTATTTAGCCTCATAAAGTGACTATTTTCTGTCTCTACAAGATGTTTACCCAAAGATCCCAGTAGCTCATGGAACTGGGAACAATGAGAGCATCACCCAGCCCAAAACAGCTTGGGGCTGTTCCTTCACATCTGGCAGCCATCAATGTTGATATCTGTATTAACGCATTGGCTCAAATTAACATTCCTGCCAGTGAACCAGAGCAGTTATTTTTAACTGGAACAGATGTTTAAGATAAGAACGATTTTCAGGAGGGAAGGGAGTTTTCAGAGTTCTTATGTGGACATGGAGCTCAACAGACCAGGTCAGTCAGGTCGACTCCCCAGGCAGCAATTCTGGAGTAGGTCAGCTCTGCATCTTTGTATCCCTGACCTCAGATGAGAAGATAGGCCTAATCCTGGGGTGGCCTGTCTGCTATTCAGTAGATACTACAGTTTGTATCCAGGCACAGTCTCTAGCCTCTCCATAGCTTACTTTAAATGTTAACTTCTTACCTTTTATATCAACAAATGGCTCAGGAACACAGTGTTCAAAGGTATAAAAAGGAGGACAGTGCTGTCTTCAGCAACAGGAGGTAGGACATGTTGGTGCAAGACGTGAAGGGTGCAGATAATGCATAACTGGCCACCTCCCAAAATGTAGTTCTAATGACCTTGAAGCTGAGGTTACCAAGTCTCTCTAAACCATGTGATACCAACATCAGCCTATAGGTACTATGTCTGTAGATAGTTTGCTAAACATGACGATAGAACCACATTTCCTGGTGGGATTTGATGGACACAGAAAGGATGTGCCACAGAGCAGTATAAGAAGTAAAATGGAATTATCTGCCTGGAGTAGCTTAAAAATCCTCAAGAAGGCAGTAAACAACAAGATACCTAAAGGGGTTGATGGATTTTCCTTGTCTTAATAGTCTTTCAAGGACTTTTGCAAGAAATCCACATTTTTCCAAGTTAAAACAAAACAAAATAAGTATTTCTTAATAAACCTGCACATATTCTCAAAGTAGACATGAACACAAGGCAAAGAAGAGAGCAAGGAGCCATGCATTTCTAATACACTTTTTTGTGAGGACTCTCCATTTTCTGTGCACATTGCAGTTATGTTCCTCAATCACACTTTGAGTATTAGAAGCCAAGGAGAGGAGCAGCAGGTCAGTGCAGATTTGGGAAGAGTTAGATTAGGAACTATCTGGATATAGTTCATTAGAATAAAGAATATTCTGCCTTCCTCGCAGTGTTGACCACTACATCTCAGTATTCATACACAATGGCCAATGGAGCAGTGGTCAGTAACCCTGAAGGTCATTCCACCTGCTCCACCCCTCTCCAGGGACTGCTGAAGCCTCAAAGGTTATTGCAATTTCCTCCTTTTAACAGAATGAACAATGTTCCATGAGACCTAAAAGGCCATAATTACAAATCCCGTCCACCATTTGAGAGCAAATGCCTACCTCTACATATTATTCAAATTTAACATCTTCCATTTAGAAGTGACTCTTTTAAACCTTTCAACAAATGCAAAGTTTCTAATCATTTCATGAAGGCAGAACAACATTCTTGACAAAACGCAGACGAAATAGATCATGATTATTTCCAGAACCACAAACTCTAGACATTTGGCATGGCAGGAAGGCTATTACTTAAAAAGAAGAAGAAAAAAAGAAAGGATGAACAAGCCTGCGTTCCATGCCCTTTCTTTTGCAAGGATTGTACATCCACTGTGATGTCTCACCCACTGCCTGTGGGCCGTGAGGTAACTTTGTCCTACACATACTTCTTGGGACTCTGTGTGTGTGTGTGTGTGTGTGTGTGTGTGTGTGTGTGTGTGTGTGTGACAGACACATTATATTTCTACCCTGTGGCATACCAATGAGGATACCATGACACAGAAGTTTCTGGTCCAGAGCTACCATTCCACAAATACTTCCCTATTTGGCCTATGTCTCCTCATCCCAGCATTTCTAGTTTCCTGGACATGCCTGCTTTTGTGCCCCGACTCTTGTCAGATCTGGCACTATCTTCTCTCCTAGATTATCTGGCAATCGCAGTTGCTGCAGGTACAAGTCTCCATTTCTTCCCTCATGTTCCAGGTCCTTCTGTGAAGTACATGGCTTCTATTTATCTTTATCTTCTTCCTACAGTGTCCCGCTTAGAAGATGGAACTGGAGAAACGATCTTTGAATAAGACATGCAAAGAGAAAAGACCATTTGTTTGAGTGCTTGCCTAAAATGCACAGAGCCCATGGACGCTATAGAATGCTCAGGGTTGTATGGGGCATGAAGGTGCACATTAAAATCTCAGCCCTTGGAATATGGAATCATGTTGAGCTATATAATTAGGTCAGGCCTACATAAAACAGGGAGTAGCAGCAATCAAAGAAGGAAAAAAGGCGGACAGCAAAAACAAACAAAAAACAAAAAACAAAAACAAAAACAAAAAACAGGGTAAAGATATGAAATACAGAATGAAAATTCTGACAGCTTTCACAAATAATTTCAGGGCTCACAAAAGGCTGGGTGGCAGCTCAAGAGCTCAGGATATGCAATTCTTCCTTCTAAGATTCGACTTGTGTTTTCTAGATGAAATTTTTCAGGTGATACCACTAACTAATTCCAGAAAACAACAAACAAACTTGACAGACCTCAATTCTTAGTTCTTTCAAACATAAAACTTTTGCATACTTTGGAAATATAATATACCATTCTTAAGTTAAAACTCAAAAATGAAAATATTGCAAAATTATGTTGTTCTGGACCCTCCTGAACCAAACTTACTTTTATTATCCTTTTAGATGACATAGGAAAGAATTTTGCTATCATAGCCAAAACTCATATACTGCTGATATTTGTGTGAATGTAAAACCAAAACCAAAACCAAAATAGAACACTTGTATAATGTGTTGCTGGCCAGAGTGCCTCATCTGACTGAGGACAGTGTTCAGCCCATCACAGCTGCCAGAGAACCATCCACCAACACAGAAAAATGAGAATAAAACAGGAGTCCTAGCCATCAGCCAATCACATGCAGTAAGGTAGCTCAAGCAGTCCACTTGGACTTTCTATCCCAGAATATACAGGTCTTTCTTATGAGTGGCTAAAATGAGAGAAGGACTACTCAGAATCCATGGGAGAGTCTTCAAATACCTGGTTGAGAACATTCCAGAGAGTTAAGAAGGCTGCTGCCCAGGATCTAGCTAGCTCCTGAAAGGTATGTTATGATAAGAAAAAGATTTACTAAATAATTAAGGAGAAATTAATATGTCAATCAGGCATTTCCAAATCTACTGCAGAGGGCAGAGGACTAATGAGGCCTGAAACATTATATAGCTCAAGGTCCTGGACTACCTTTGGTAGCCTCAGTCTTGGGCCGGCAAGATCCCCTTTCCTGTACAACATGAGCTACAAGTCATCTGTGCTAGAAGTTCCCAAGAAGCAGAACAAGATTGCCACAGAGCCCAGGGAAGCCTTATAGCAGATTAGTGGATGTCTGCCCAAGGAAGAATATCTCTACTCAAAGTTTTGTCTTAGCTAAAAACACAAACAAACAAACATCCAGGAGCAATGTTTGGTCATGGGTTTCTTTGGTGACCCACTTACAGACCAGGAAAACAATCTAAGATAATTAGGCCATCATTATTGCATCTAGTCTGTGGTCAGAAGACTAAAAGTCAGAATCCTTGCCAGGATTCAGGCAGCCACAAGACACTGAGGCTGATTCCTGTAAGGGAACTAGCCCATTGGCTAGCCGCTGTATTTGATTTGACTTAGAACCTCATAAGGGATCCCAAAGAACATGTGCAAACCATTCCTATGAGTTCTGACTATCTGGACGTGGTGCCACCATCCTGGGCAATACTTGGAGATGTGCAGGAGGCTTCAGACAGTTGGGGTGTGGGGCTTGGGACAAGGTACAGGCAGGTCAGGAAAGACCATGGCAGTTCTCATTGTGCCCCAGTCAGAACAGAGAGAGAACAGTAAGAGACATTCACCATGGAGGCGAGCTAGGTATCAAAAGCATCAAAATAGGTGTTATCAGATGGGAGGAACAGAGACTTGAGGTGATGCTGTCAGTTGACTAGAGGCCATTTAACCAGAGGCTCCCAGTGGCATCTAAGGAGGCAATATCCTTCAGATGTTTTCTTCTGCCAGACTATGCAATTTCACTTTAACTCATGAAATTAATTCAGCATTATGAAATTACAAAGATGGACTGGATCAGGGGAGTGTGGCCATCAGGACAATGTGTGACTGTTCTTTCTTGACAGTAGGAAGGCTGGGTGGTCTATAGGACCAAGAGTGCCATCTCTTCTGGCCACGTTTCAGCCCCTCTCAAACACCTTACTAGCTAAGGATACAGGGGGAAAAAAACCTTATCAACATGGTCCCTGGCATATTTTTGCTTTGCCAGCTGGGTTTGTGTGAATAATGTAGCCAGCTGCATGTGAACAATGTAGGCAAACAATGTACAAATGACAAGGCAGTGTGGGGACAGAGTGAGGAGCTTCACTTAGTGGCTCTGTATCAGCAGATGTGGCAACGAAGAGGACAGAAATACAGTGTTGCTGGGACCACAAGCCTGATGATCCTCAGAAAGAGGATGATGGCCAGAGTGGGTAAAATGCACTGGGACATTTGCCTAGGCCCTGGGATAAATTTGAAGAGCACTGTGTCTGGTTGTTACTGTGGGGTTTCCATTCTGAACAAAGCATATGGTAGGAGCTCAGCCCAGATCCGGAGTAAGGAATGGGTCCTTAGCTGTTCACAACTGCTGTACATCTCCTCTCAGCTCAGTGCATTTTTGACTCTGTGTCTCTGTGTCTGTCTATCTGTCTGTCTGTCTGAATGTGTGTGTGTGTGTATGTGTGTATAAACACTCCTTGCTCACACAACAACCCATAACTGAACAGTGGTTATTTTAAAAGTAGTGAAACATTTTACTGATTGATCTTGCTACATTTGGAATCACTAAAATCATGAATCCCTATTTTCCCAGTTTAAAATGGAAGCTCCCACTTACTGATTTACGTATTCACGGTTTTGTCTTCCATTCTCAGACAGGGTCTCCTGTAGCCCTGGATAGGCTCAGATTTGTTATATCTCACAGGTTGACATCAAACTTATGATTACCTAATCCCACCCTTCCCTTGTAAAAGCTGGCATTACAGGCATGCTCTTACAAGTATCGCCATGCCTGGTTCTGTGTGGTCCTGGTATTAGAACACAGGGCTTCGTCTATGTGAGGCAAGGACTCTACCAAATGAGCTACATTACACTACACTCAGAAAGCCTGGGTGCTATGGGTGAGAGAGTCACTTGAATCCCTGTTGTCTTAAGGAAAAACTTTCTTTTTTTATTTTTTTTAATTAATTTATTCATATTACATCTCAATTGTTAGCCCATCCCTTGTATCCTCCCTTTCTTCCCTCCCTCCCGCTTCCCCCCTACTCCCTTCCCCTATGTCTGTGACTGAGGGGGACCTCCTCCCCCTGTATATGCTCCTAGGGTATCGAGTCTCTTCTTGGTGACTTGTTATCTTTCCTCTGAGTGCCACCAGGCCTCCCCATCCAAGGGACATGGTCCAATATGGGGCACCAGAGTTTGTGTGAAAGTCAGATCTCCTTCTCCACTTAACGGTGGAGGATGTCCTGTCCATCAGCTAGACTGGGTGGGGGTTCGAAGTTTACTGCCTATATTTTCCTTGGCTGGTGCCATAGTTTGAGGAGGACCCCAGGGCCCAGACCAGCCTGTAGTTTTCCAGGACCCTCTGGATCCTTCTATTTCCTCATTCTTCCAGGCTTCTCACCCCTAAAGTCTCAATAGGATTTTCTCCCCTCTGACCCACTTTCCTGGTAGGTAAAGTTTTTCATGGGGGCATACCCCTTGGACTAGTGTCTCGATATAAGTGAGTATATACCATTTGACTCTTTTTGCTTCTGGGTGAACTCACTCATTATGATAATTTCTCCAGAATAGCAAAAACAATCCTATACAATAAAAAATCCTCTGGAGGAATCTCCATACCTGATCTCAAGCTGTACTATAGAGCAACAGTAATTAAAACAGCATGGTACTGGCACAGCAATAGGCTAGTGGATCAATGGAATCGAACTGAAGACCCAGAGATGAAACTGCACACATTTAGTCACTTGATTTTTGACAAAGAAGCCAAATCCATTCAATGGAAAAACGACAGCATCTTCAACAAATGGTGCTGGTCTAACTGGATGTCTACATGTAGAAAAATGCAATTAGACCCCTATTTGTCACCATGCAAGAAAATCAAGTCCAAATGGATTAAAGACCTCAACCTAAAACCAGAGACATTAACCCAATTAGAGGAAAAAGTGGGGAAGAGTCTGGAACACACAGGTACAGGAGACAACTTCCTAAACAGAACACCAACAGCCCAGGCCTTAACATCAACAATTAATAAATGGGACCTCATGAGGCTGAGAAGCTTCTGTAAGGCAGGAGACAGTGTCAAGAGAACAAAGCAATAGACTACAGACTGGGAAAAGATCTTCACCAACCCTTTATCTGACAAAGGTCTAATATCCAAAATATATAAAGAACTCAAGAAATTCAACACTACCAAGCCAAATAACCCAATAGAGAAATGGGGCTCAGAACTAAACAGAGAATTCTCAACAGAGGAATATCAAATGGCGGAGAAACACTTAAAGAAATGCTCGACCTCCTTAGTCATCAGAGAAATGCAAATCAAAACGACACTGAGATTCCATCTTACACCCATCAGACTGGCTAAGATCAATAACGCAACTGACACCACATGCTGGCGAGGATGTGGAGAGAGGAACACTCCTTCATTGCTGGTGGGAATGCAAACTAGTACAACCACTTTGGAAATCTATCTGGCGCTTTCTCAGAAAAATGGGAATAGGGCTTCCTCAAGACCCAGCTATTCCACTCCTTGGAATATACCCAGAAGATGCACTACCACACAACAGGGACATATGCTCAACCATGTTCATAGCTGCCTTATTCATAATAGCCAGAAAAACTTTCTTAAAAGGGCAATATTCCTGGGATATTGTCCTCACCCCCAGGGGACTTCATCCTTCTGTTCTGGCCTCTTGCCTCCCTCTTTCCAGTGAATTTCTATTTCTATTGAATCTAAAAGCATCTTATTATGGAAACCAAATCACAGTTAACTAAAGAAAGAATACTGTGCCTTCCTTGCTAGAATTGTCCAGTAGAAAATTAAACTGGCTCTGGATTTTCTGTTTGTAGTTTTTTGTGTTTTTTCTCTTTTCTTTATTATTACTGTAGAACTACAGATTGAATTCAGTGCCTCACAAATGCTGGGCAAGCACTCCATCATGAGCCATATCCTCCAACCTCTTTTTACTTTGAATTTTGCATCAAGGTCTTGATGCTCTCAGGATGATGTCATAAGAAATTGTAGGAACAGAATCATTTTTTCCCATTGATTTAAAGAATAAAATGACAGGAAAAGCAAGTTCTTAGTACTCAGCCAGATTTTATTGAAAATGAAAATACACGGAGGCGGGAGAGACTCTGTCAAGTGAGAAGGGGGCTCAGAGTGGAAGGGTGTGGGGGAGTTGTTTAAGAATGGGGTGAGATCCCTTTCTTCTTTAGAATTGGATAGTTTGGACTATGGAAGGGGATTAGATAATATAGACAAAGACAGAAGTGATTGGCTTTTGTCACAGAGGCTGTTCAGTGATATTTGAATAGTTTCTTCTGGATGGGTAAGGTTGGGTGAACCCCATGGTAGAGGGAATCCACCAAGTCATTGTCATAGGGGAAAAGAATCATGAAGTTTCCTATCTTCATATTTAAGTGAAGAGTATGTTAGTCTACTTAAAAACCCCTTTTTCTGGTTTGTCTGCTTACCAGGGATTGGTCTTTTAGTCTCTCAGTCTCACTAACTTCCACAGGTTGGTCTTGAACTCTCTGTATAGCCCAAACAGGCCTTGAGCTTGAAAAGCTTCTGCCTCAGCCTTCCAGAACCACCAGACTGAACTCTTTCTAGCCTTCTGAAGAAGAACATAGTCCTAGTATCAAAGTGTTGGATACTACAGTGCATCAAAAGTTCACAGTAGCCACATCTTTCTGCTACTGAGCAGGCAAGAGCCTGAAGAAGAGACACAGACTTCTGTCTAGAGCATATATGGCACTTGTACAGAATTTGATGTCACATTCCTGCTTCATCACAAAGGAGGCAGAAAAGGGAAATGGTCACTCACAAAACCATGTAGCTGAGACATTCTTAGTCCCAGAATCATGAAATCTTCACGTGCAACCACAGCTGGCCCAGCTCCAAGCCACACTACCAGAAAAAGCCAGGAAAGGATTCTATCACAGTTGCCTAAGGGTTATGACAGATTTTTGAAATACAGGTTTGTCTGAGGTCAAGTAATAGAGAAAAACAATGACCTTACTTTACAAAATAAAATGTCTTAAATTTTCAAAGAGCTTTTTTTTATCAATATGCAAGTATGATTCTTTCAGGATATGACAAACTTTCACAGAAAAAGAGACTGTGAATCATTGAGCTGATTCATCTACTGACTTCAAGCAAAGCTAGAAACGTGTGCTTTAATGCAATATGGATAAGGCTGTGTACTCAATGACCAAATCAACTCAAATTCAATCATAAACTTAAAAAAAAAGAGCCACCCAGATGTACCCTGTGTTCAATGACTGCACTATTACCATCCAATTCAGACATGAGCAATACTCACCCCCTGTTGACTCAGAGCCTCACAGCTGAGCCAAGCAGTAATCTGGGGTGGAGGGCAGAGCACTGGGCTATTTCTCAAGCAGGCTGCCTCCTAAACAAGCTCAGGAGACAAAGTTCCATGGAGCCACTCTGATCTAGCTATGCATTGAGTCACCCTGGTGACTCTCCTGACTTTCAGGGTAGTTTTTGAAGTCTCTGCCAATTATAAGTCTGAGTTTCTTTGTTTTAGCCTAGTGTGTGTGCCAGTGTGCCAGTGTGCTTGTGTATACAGATGTGTGTGTGTGTGTGTGTGTGTGTGTGTGTGTGTGTGTGTGTGTGT
>OU015742.1:128721857-128736849 GCA_907169655.1 Acomys percivali
TGTGTGTGTGTGTGTGTGTGTGTGTGTGTGTGTGTGTGTGTGTGTGTAGGAAAGAGAGTATGTTTGGAGAGAGAGGAGAGAGGAATAGAGACAGAGACAGAGACAGGATATATCGTCCTGGTATAAAGCCCTGTTCTTCCATGACAGATACTGGAGTACTGACTTTATCTTTAATATAAAGAAGGCTATAGGCACTCTCCCTAAAGGATAGCAGTATCTCCTGGCCATTTCTGTGCCCAGGTAGATACCTTCCGATTTCCCCAAATAGAAGATTCCATTTGCACAGCCCCCAGTTTATCCTGGAGTCAATACCCCATGGCCAGAGTTATCTTCTTCTTCAAGGGACACAGAAGCATCTCCAGTGAGAAATAAGCATTTTAAGAAACATCAACATCAATAGACTCTTGGGAAATTGTAACTCAGCCCAGAGAGAGTACAGTAACCTCTTTACCATGAAAATGACTTCTTCTTCCCATTTGGAGATCTATTGTGCTGAGTAATTGAACCATAATTCAAGCAGAATGTCTAAGAAATAATAAAAAAAATACAAAACCAGAAGCAGTTGGGCTCCTTTTTTGGAGTCTGGCAGGCTTCAAGCACAGCCAGAGGCCAGGCTCAACCTGTGTGTCCCCTTCTTCTGAGGCTTTGCATTCTTCACACTGCTTCACTAACAGGAGGCTAGAGACTGCCTGGAGGGGACTTTTGTTTGTCTGGCCAGAGCTTTTGAACAGGAGTGTTCCACAGAAGTGCCAGATAATATTTATATAAGAATGAACACTTCTTAAAAAGTAATACTCTTTCAGAGATTTCTAACTATTTTGTAACTGCATGATTAACTTAGTGATAAAAGAAGTTAGTAAAAGTCAGCCTTTTCCAAAAACAAAACAAAACAAAACAAAAAGAAGCATAAATATCTAATATCTTATTTTGTGTTACTCATGCAAAAATTCACTTCTCTGATAAAGAGACAAGTTATTTATACAATAATGTGTTAAATATAAAAAATAAAACAGGAAAGAGCAGAATGTAGCTATTCATATGACATGATGATCTCAACCATTTAAAGATGATTCAAATAAATTTGTATTTATTTCTTCACTCCTTAAAAATATTTCCACACCATACTACACAAGGGTCCTAAGACCACTGTGCAGTTGATTAAATGCAGTAGCAACTGAGATCTTATTGAGCAGAAGGAGAGATGCGGAAGGTTTTTACAAGACTGAGGTTCAAGGTGGACCTACAAAAGGATATTTGTCTGAGGCGTGCCTGGTGCTCATCACTACAGGGTCCTGAGTGGACTGCATGAAGAGTCTATGACTGCACTTTACACAAGACAAGAACATTCCAGGCAGATCCTGGAATAGTTTTCTTATTTCTATGGCAAAATATCTGACATAAGCAACCGAAGATCTTGGCTCATAGTTTCAGGGGATACAGTCCACTGTGACAGGAATTCATGAGGTCAAGAATCTAAGACATGTAAGAATAACTGGAAATATTGCCTCGATGGTCAGGAAGCAAAGAAAGAAGAATGCTGGGATTCTGGTTGCTCTCCCCTTTTATTCCTTTTAATAAGTTCAGCAGCCCAGCTCATAGAGTGTTGCCTACAAGATTGTCATGAGTGTTATGGTTAATCCTAATTGTCAGCTTGATTGGTGGACAGTACCTTGAGGCCTATGAAAAAAGTGATGCTACTTAAAAACAGAAAACAAACAAACAAACCCCAAAACACCTTTTCATTGGTTCATTGTGAATTTTACATCATGCACCCCAATCCCATTTGTCTTCCCCTCCCCTTGTACCTGCCCTCCACCCTTGCAACCCATCCTCAGAGAAAAAAATCTTGTCGTGAAAGCTGTAGTGTGGCACAGCGTGTCATACAGTGTACCCTTTTGTCCACACTTCTTTGATGACAAATGTTAATTGCAATGATTAGTTGATCTACTATGAGACCTGTGGCTTCTACTACTCAATTGATACTGGAATCTCACTGGGACTCCTCTCAGATATCCTGTTGTTGCTCTGTGTCATAGAGATACTGTAGTTTTGGATCTGTAGGATTGGCCTCTTCATATACTCAAGCATTCATCAATAGGGTAGATGTTGGTGTGGGCCAGTTCAAAGCCCTAGATTTGGTCCTGAGAGGTATCCGAGCTGGCCAGCCTACCAGCTTTCCTGATCTCATGCCATCAGGAGCCATTCACCAGCAACCCCTGAAACCAGGTCTAGCTCTACTGTGCTCCCCAGGTGAGGGGCAGGGACCAGCTTTCCCATTCTGATGCCCTCAGGGCCAACTCTGCTACCTGCTATAGGTGAGAAGGGGTGAGAAGGGTTCGTCTCCCCTTCACTCATGTCACCACATGCCAGACAAGTGGTGATGCCAGCTCTAACAAGCTTATTCCCAATAAGATGGCTCCCCCATGCCTCTGCCACCAGGGTCAACTCTACTGTGCTGTCCAGGAGAGGTGCAAGGCCTGTTCTCTTGAGTCCTGCAGCTGGTAAGGGATAAGGATACCTCCTCTGCTCTCATGACTTCCAGGTCTCCTGCCTGCCAAAGGTGTGGAGGGGGGAGCAGGGTATCTCTTTTTCATCTATGACACTGCATGGGACACAATTGGTGGGGTAGGGCCAGGTCTTCCACACTCACATGCTCTGGGCCACTCTTCTGTGTACTGCAGCTGGCTAGAAGCAGGGTCAGTTCTCCTGCTCTCCTGCCTCCAGAGGCAGCTCTCCCATGATGCCAAGGTAAGGAGTGAGGCTATTTCCCTACAGCCCTCAGACATTGATTTGTTTCCAGGTGGTATCCCAGACCAGGGATGTCTTCCTGGCCTTTGGTGGTAAGAGACCCCTGCTGCTTCACAGCCATGTGGTCTCCAGTGGCAGAACAGGCCAAGATCCCAAAATGATCCCATTTGGCATCACCAGCTACTGACATCAGGCTGTTCTTCACTACCCTTGAGTCTCCAGTTCTGCTTCTCTGTGTTATGTCCACATCCTTCTGTTTCTCATTCTATTCTATTTATCCACCACTTACTTGCTCCTCTTAGAGGTTCCCAGGGTCTCTGAGTGTCTGGGGTTGTCTCATGAATGATCTCAGGAGTGCTATGCCCTGCTCATGCATTATGGAGCCAGGTAGGGGTCATCCCAGGCATGGTCTTCCCTCCCAGGTCTGCCTGGCGTCAGACTGATGGCTATCGCACGCTCGTTTTCTGTTTTTCAGAGACTGGTAGGCTACTAATAATTCAGTTGTTCACAGGTCAGAACACTGAGCATGGACACAGCCTCTCCCCTCTCTGCCACCTACTGAGCATATGTGACACAGCAGCCATAACTGCAACACTTCTAGGGGCAGGGCAGTGCTGCTTTTTTTTTTTAACCTGGCTGTGCTCATTCCTTGCTGTTAAATGAATCTCTTCTGTTATTGATATTGCTGACTTCCTTTGTAGAAATCTGAATTGAGCTTCTTTGGCCTCCTACTATGAATTATGGATTTTTAGAAATCCACCAGACCTTCCATAACAGATTGGTACTGATGAGGTATCTAGCCACATAGACTTGGAAGCTACCATGCCAACAGTTACTCCAATGTACAGTCAACCATTGTTGGATGACTCAGTATATTGTGTAAGCCGACTTGATAAATTCCCTTTGAAATATATGCATTTTTTGGTTTCTATTCCTCTAGAAAATTCCAATGAATGCAGTAGATCTTCCTTAGTTAAACATTTTCAGAAACAATCACATGGGCATGGCTGCGGTGTCTCTTATGTGTTTCTAAATTTAGTTTGGTTAACAGCAAAGATTAATCATCACACACATGTACACAATGCATACACCCATGCATTTGCATACTACACACATGTACACCATACATGTACACACATATATACACCATGACGCATGTGTATGTATAGCATACACTATATACAAACCAGGCCCCTACACTTACATACCTGCACATTACACTACAGATGAGACCCTATAAATCCTTAGTCCAATTTCATCTACACCTGGGGATGTTTAGCAGTTTCTCTGAAGGGGCTCAGCAGCCCTTCTGAGGGTTAGGTGTGTCTCTGGCATTAGTGTGTAGGAAATTCAATTCACAAGCTCATTTGTTGATTGTATTTTTGAGCCAGAGACTGGAGCCCTCAGAGTCACATCAGTGACTTTATATGGAGAGAAGAGAACTTGGCTGGTACACTTGTCCTGTCTTCCTGTAAGATATCCCCTGCCTCTCCGTTAGGATACTATGCAAAACTCTCACTGTCTGTGTTGGCTCTTGAATGTCTACGTAATAAGAAGACCTTTCTTTATGGGTTATCCAGTTGTAGTAGCATAAATCAGATGAAGCCTAATCCTTGGGTATTGCATCACAAGCACTGTAGACTTTAGGCACACCTGACAAGGGGAACATGTCTCAGATATTTCTCCTTGGCCTTGGTTTCCTGCGGTGTTCTTTACCCCAACTTGTATTTTTGGGTTTGTACAAAATCCATACCCAGTGTTGTCAGGATTTATCTCTGCCAGGGCCAAGACTCCATACTGTCAATGTCTCCTTTATCATCAGATCTGAGGCCACCATGTCTACACTGGGCAAAGTTCCTCCTACCATATTTACCTCTTAATAGATGACACCAAAAGCAGGGAGATCTGGTGTCCTGAGCATGGGCTTTACTGGGCTGATACCTTCTCATGGAATGGCTTTGAAGAAAATCTTGTAACTCTCCCTATCCCTCCCAGCTCCAGACTAGCCTGTGTTGCCCTCACCACATTGCCTTTCAGTTTCTGGCTTGCTTGATAGTAGCTTCTCTTCAGATTTTTAAAATCATTCTTATAAATTGAATAAATTAAAAATTGTTCATCTTCAACATGATCATAGCAAACACAAATAATAACTATAAACTCCATGAATTTTCACAATTCACTGCTCACATCAATTAAATAAAATAACCAGAACACTGGCCTTTCTCTGCCCTCTCCATGTGTACCCCTCTAAAGCAAGATTTTTTATAAAGTACAGTGTTCCAGGATATTTGATTCCATTGTAATCCCTGAAATTGTGAACTGTAAAAACCTATCTTTTGTTTGGTGCAGTTGAGCCCTAACACACACCTTTAATCCAAGAGCTTTCTGCACACAGGATTTAATAAAGTTAACCCTAGGTCAAAAGGCTGAGCAAGAAACCAGTTGTCAGGGATTAAAGAGCCAAGAGGGACTTTGAGTTGAGCTCTTTCACTCTTTAGCTTTTGGCTTTAGTTTTTCAAATCTTGAGCCCTTCAGCTCCTTGGTCTTTGGCTTTGGAGGCTTTTTGAGCTTTGAGCAAGCAAGCCTTTGGCCTTGGGTTTTTTATCCTTTTCCTCCTGGCCTGTCAGCTAAGCTAGTGAGCCTGTTGGACTTTTCCATCAGGACTTGAGCTGAGTAGGAGGGTCAGCTGGATGCTCGGTCTGCCTCTCTGAGCTAGCAGGTTTTCACTCCAGCATCTGGCTTCTGAGTCTTTATTGGTAAATAGAATGGTTGGAATTTTCATTTGAAACAACATTTAATTCACAATCTCAGGGATCACAATGGGATAAATTTCCTGCAACAATTTGAAGTAAAGCTGAATTGTGCCTTGGATAATGCCATGCTTTTGTTGAGTTTCACCTCCTGTAGGTGGTGTATGGTGGCACCCATCAGGAATCAGTCTTCCCTGGCTGTGCTCAGAATATTTGCCTGCATACTCTTGTCTGTTGAGACTCGTTTGGGTTCTTTTTCAACTAGATATAAGCTACTGCATAAAGCCTATACTAGTTGGTCTTGGCTTTGCATTTTATTGGAAAGGTATTTGTATGTTAGTAGTCCATTGCCGTGTTTTTATGATATTATCACTGTGGTTTAATAACACATTACTGTGGTTGAGTGCTCTTCTGCAGGCTTTGCAGGTTACCATCCCTAGAGCTGAGTCTGCTTAGGGATCATGTTATAGTCTACCAAAAAAAGTACTACAATGACTCTAGGTCTGTTTATTGAGGAGACTGTGTAAGAACCAGACAAACTCCATTTTGAAAAAGAAACTCCATTTTGTGTTAAACCTAGCCAAAAGCTGAACCCAGATTACAGAAAACCTACAAACTAGTCTAAAAAGAAAAATATTCCTTAGCAACACAATCAGCTCACCTTGGGAAAGTCCAAATACACTCTGCTGGAGAAGCCAGGCTGAAGTTCCCAACGCCCCCATGACTGCTTCAACCAATCTTTTATATAGGCCAACTTGCCCCTGCACCTATTACTCAAACATGAAATGCAAAGGCTTATAACTCCCTGCTTGCAACTTTTCTACTCAAATATCATCCAATCATATAATGTAAAATCCATTTCTTTGTCTACAACCTATAAAAACCCCTCTCAATTGAGACTCGAGGCCACTTCCCTGCATCTGCTGAGTCAATGCATAGGAGATGTGTCCTGGGTTCAAACCTGCAATAAAGACTTCCTTGCCATTGTATTTGGACTTGGCTCTTTGGTGGTCTGTTCGAGAGTCTCTCAAAATTTGGGCATAGCAACTGTAGTTGTCACTCAGTTTGGAAGCTCTTTGTTACTTGTGTATGTGGACTCATTTCCCAGCAAGGTGCTTGGAGCTCTTGTTCTGTGTCCATCAGGAGCCTGTTCTTTGCTGTCAAATCTGCAATGCTTCTCAAGGTTCTCCCCAAGGAGTTTAATTTTGCATGTTATGGTAAGAGTTTTCACTTAACCCATAAAACAAATTACAGAAAACTGACCACTTCAATTCAAGGTATTCTTTTTTAATTTTTTTGGTAATATAATCTGGATTTTTCCATGAACATTTGGTGCATCATTGTTGGGTGGATTTCTAAGACTTGAATTTTTATGCCACTGCAATGTTATCTTCAATACTTTGTTTTCTTTTGTATGTTGCTAGTATTTATAAAGCAATTAGTTTTTTTTGTTATTCAGAGTCTTGCTAAATTTAGTTACTGACTTTAACATTCCTGTATACTTTATTGGTATATAAATTATTTATTCACATAATCTCTATAGAAAAGTAGATTTGTTATGATCCTTTCTGGTTCTCTCATTTCTTATTCTTATTTTACTCTAATGAGTATGAGCTCTTGGTGATGTTAACCACCGGTAGGAGAGTGGACCATCCTGCTCTCATCTCTATCTCGGGCTGGACTGTTGGGCGCGCACAAATCACAACTGTGCTGTAGGCGTTGGTAGAATAGTTCTTTATGCCTAGATGACCAGATCTGTTTCGTGATTCATCAACTATGATTAGAGACTGCACCTTTACAAATATTCTTCCTGTATTCATGCACATTTTTTCTTTATTCTGTTGCCTTGGTAATTTATACTGTATTTTAAAAGAGTGTTCAGTCCTTTTATATCCTATCTAAACTGTGTGCCTTTTGTCTTAGTTACTTAGAGATGTTTTAAACCCACACAGAACAACTGCAGATCACATATTTTCCCAATATCTTTTTTTTTTTTTGACTGACAGTGCCTGCTGTATGGAATGAGAATTGAATGGCTTAGGGTTGTAGTGTGACATTTGTGAGTTTCACCCTGCTTTTGTAAAGTGTTCCCCTCTACCTACCTGTAGCCATGCTCTATGCTCTGCTGTGATCTCAGACTATCTGGCCAGGAATGTATGCCCACAGCTGTTTATTTCTACTCATTTATGTTGAACACACATCTCCTATAAACTACACATAGTTAAATGGACTCCCTCCCCATCAGAATAAAGAGTTTTTTCAGGTTCACTACATAGATTCTAATGTTTTCTCTTGTTTTTCTATTCCATGATGACACCAGAACTCAGTCATTTTTCTTCTCCCCCTAAAGGATGCCAGAAACCTGCTGTGCTTTCAGTGCTTCATGACATCAAGTGCTGGCCCCCATTGGTTCTGTGTCCTTGAACACTGTAGAGCACTTCGTCTTGCCTCTAAAACTCTCTAGCTAGGTTACAAACACATAGTGTGCATCTTTTCAAATGCTTCTGGATAGGATGTTGGGCCTGCAACCACTGTAAAGAACAGAATTTCTTGGACATAGAGTATACACAACTTCTCCACTCTTCTTTCCTGAACTGCTCAGCTCTCTGTGGTCTTGGTACTCACAGGAAATATGTGTTTACTTCTGGGAATACCGTATATCATTTACAGAAAAAAGGGAGAGAAATGCCAAAGGCCAACTTCAGGAATGGGAGGTGGTGCATCTCCATAGGTTTGGCATTTTAGCCATATAATGAGGGCCTACATGTACTCCATGGTGGAAATGGACAAATTCTTGAGGAATAGAGTTAATCAAGCTAGACGGGAAAAAAATCCACGGACCATGCAAGGTTCTGCCTATTACAGCCACTTAACACAATGAAAATATTCTCTCAAAGACATTAAAGGCAGAATGATAAGAACCTTGTCTTTAAAAAAGGACAACACACACACACACACAGAGAGAGAGAGAGAGAGAGAGAGAGAGAGAGAGAGAGAGAGAGAGAGAGAGAGGCCCATACTGTATACACAGTGACAAGGAGGATAGATTTTTCTTCTCATCTGTTTATGAATCTAGACTGGTCTGACTCTGCAAAGGACAGAGGGACACACCTGGACTCCATCTCTGGCTTTCACATACCAACATTCAGGTAACTTCTGGTGAAGATACTCAAGAAACAAAGCAACTCAGCACCATAAAAGCAAGAGCGTAGCGCACACAAGTGACCCTAACCCATGCTCCGTGCTTTAGTGTCCTTAGGTTTTCTCCCACGGGGAGGCCTTGCCTGCAGCCCTCACTCAGCTGCCTTCTGGCCTCAGTGTTCTCTCCTGCTGTTTGTTGCTCTGAGATTCAGGGCATCTTTCTTCTTTTTGGATGTCTCCTTATCTCCCAGGCACTAGAAAGATGGCCTTTCCCATGGAGAGGAAGGAGGCCTCTACCTAAAGACATCACAGCACCTACACATGTGTGGATTGCTTTTTTGACATCCAAATCACAAGCCCCTTAAGGGCAGCATTGCTTTACGTGCCCTGTTGTCCTCAGCACTTAACAGTATAGAGTGCATGCTTATTCCTTAAGCGACAGGAAGCTAAGTCTTCTATCTCGGTTCTGTACCGCACTCAGCTCGTTCACACTCAGAAGCGCCAACCTGGTTTGGGAAGGTCTTGGGTTCACTGGTGGCCATTGGTTTATGCAGTAGCAGCTACTTCTCTAGGACACCAACTGTGTGTAACCCTTCAGTAACATGTACCGCTATCCTTCTGTTCTTGGTAAATGGCACAGGACCGATTAATTTCCATTTGTAATAAGTAATTTGGACTTGGAATTTGAGAAGAAAATTAAAGCCAGGATTGTACCAAGACACACCCCTTGGCTAGCCAGGCATGTTAACTGCATACTCTCCTGCAAATTTTGGTTGGACATTTGAATTGTGCTCAGTGATTAGTAACTTAGAGGAATCCCCACATTTGTAAGCCAAGTGATTAATCCACTGGTAAGAGGTAAGAAAAAAGAAAGTGACTCTATGTGACAGGTAGACATTATTGTCTTGAGGGCTTATTTGTATTCATTGAACACTCTTGTTGAAATTACAATATTCTCACTTTGTCTCTAGTTAATGTTATCATGGTGGGATGACAGTTCATTTTCAGTCTTTCTTCTCAGCTGCTTTTCTTTCCCAAGCCATTAGTTAAGCCAGATAAATTAAGGCAGAAAAGCAAGGAGCTAGGGGCTTGAGCCTAGAGGATCCTGGCTAGAAGTTCTGGAAGGTCATCTACAAAGCCAGAAGTCTGAGGATTTCATTCTTCTTAAATAAGATAGGGAGCTGAAGAACAGCCTGCTGGGCCAAAGGAGGCTCTGCCTGGTTATAAAATCCTTCTGAATTGCAAACAGATTCACCTTGAGGACATGCCTGGGAAGGAGCCCCCATGTGTGCAAATCATGCAGCAACCTGTCCAGAGCACAGAGTGAGCACTGATGAGAGTCCCTGCAATGACCCTCTGTCTTTCTGGCACAGTAAAAGTGCAAACTGATGACATCACCTGGAACCAGTAGCCATGCTGCCTGCACAACTTTGAACATCATAAAGCAGCCTTCTTCCTCCTCCCTTTTCTGGTATTAGCTTGGTAGAAATCCCCAGGTCTAGGTGAAGGCAGGCCCAGGTGTTTTCAATCTGTGATGCCCCACTGTTCCTCCCACTAACCAGGTTCTGTATTGTCCCTCCAGTGATGGATACTAAGGTGTCATTAGTCTGTAGAAGTCTGTGACTGCCTTTGGTTCTGAAATCTCACTAACTCAACAGGTCCAGCCTTCTTGAAGAAACAGCATTAATGACAGTACTCGGAAAGTGACTTTTTAAAAATAAGGATATATATTTAAATATTTATATATTTATTTTATGTATATGAGTGTTCTATCTTCATGTACATCTGCATGCCAGAAGAGGACATAGACCCAGTATGATTGTGAGCCACCATGTGGTTGCTGGGAATTGAACTCTGGTCCTCTGGAAGAGCAGACAGTGCTCTTAACCACTGAGCTATCTCCCCAGTCTTGTAAAGTGACTTTTATTTTAACAGGATGATCCTTAGCAAAGGAACACATGACCAACAACAAGAAAACATCTGATGTCACAAACAGTGAGAACCATGGCTCCTCTGGGATGTCAGCCCATCAGGATGACTCCATGTCTTGGCAGCATATGGACTGGGTTCTCAAACATGTTATCCAGAGTCTAAAAACAGTAGAGATGTTTACTTCTAGCACTTAAGTACCAAAAAAGAGAACATTTTTCAAAAATAAATTATAAACAGGCTGCAAACTTTTGTCACTTTAAAATCCCCTTAGTTGAAACATGGACCCAGTTAGGTCATCCTTGGCTTCATTCTTGGAGGCTAGGGTAAAAGGCCTCACCGTCCCAAGGATAAACTTGAGAACGGGCAGAATGGCACAAGTAATTGTTAGCTGAATGGAGTACTTCTCTGCTTACCCGCCCACATACAGCCTGCCCCAGAGACGTTGAGGCATCTACAGAGTCACAATGCCTCCTTATGTACATTGCACATATTTTGACAAGAGAAGCATGAAAACTACACATGCAGTGAAGACTGGTGGTTGCATAGTATATAGGAAGTGGTTTGCTTGTCAGATGTAAATTACAGAGGGTCACAGGTCAGCTACCTCTCTGAGGCAAGAGTAAGTTAATGGTATAGGGCAAAGGGCTCTACCCACAGCAGGGTAGGGAAAACAGGACCCAGGCAATCAGGAAATTGGGTCTTGAATAGAGTGAGGTGGGACATGCTCTCCTGTGATGATGAGGAAGCAGGTTTGCAAGACCCACTAGTTTTCCTATAAGGTCACGGGAAAGGACCTTTTCAGATAATTAATTATCCATGGTGTGGTGATTTGAGTTAAAATGGATGGCATAGGCTCATATATTTGAATGCTTATTCATCAGAGAGTAGAACTATTTAAATGATTCAGGATTAGGAGGTATGACCTTGGTGAAGGAAGTGTATTGGGGGGGGTGCAGACTTCGAAGTTTTAAAAGCCAGACGAGGCCCAGTGTCTTTGTCTTCCCTCCCCTCCCTCTCCTCCGCCCTCCCCTTCTACCCCCCTCTCCCTCTCCTCTCTTCTCTCTCTCCCTTTGAGTATCTTCACTGGAAGAAGAGTTCTTCCACAGCCCTCTAAGCAAGCCCTGCTGCCTGTGTGCTTGGGATACATTCTGCTTCACTCTTCTATTTTAAAGCATGCAGTCCAATAGTGAACAAATAGCCACGGATTCAATTTACCTCTATTATAGCTGTCACAAAAGGTAATTTGAGATGTCAGTGTGGCTGTATTAAGGAGTACCTAGAAGCGTGGGAACACACTGTTTGGAAGTATTTTCCTGAGGAGGGGCTGTGAGGCTAAAGGGAGCTGGACAGAAGATGCCCCAGCATGGCCACAGGACCTATAGTCCTGGAGGGAATAACTTCAGGCAGGGAGTTGTTTCTCCCACAGCTGGAACACACGTATCATGCCGGCTTTATGTTCACATCACAGGTTTATCTCTCAGCTTGGGTCTGAGAGTTATAACGCTCATTGGCTTCCACAGTTCCTAGGCCGCTGGACTGAACCTCACTACTCTCAATCTAGAGTGTTCAGATTATAACTGTCCATGGTGGACCTCTTCAGTATTCCCTGCTCCATAAGCATCTAAGCCAGTCTCTCAAACAGCACTCCCAGACTGTCCCAATGGCTGTTCCTCTGCAACCCCGTGCAGCATCCTAGTGTAGAAACCCAGTCTTCAGCTGCCCCTCCCTTCCAGCTGCCGACTACAATGGAAAACCCCAAACCCCAGTCAGCATCTCCCTGTTGTTCTTAACTTTCACTGGCTACTTATGGGATTTTCACACACACCCCAAACACACTGACAATTCTTTTCTTGTCCTTGTGTTACCAACATCAAAGCACTGGTCACAGCTTCTCCGGGAGCCTTGTCTTGTTTAAAGAGTTTCTGGCAAGGCTCTGAGCTCCTGGTCTCCTCTAGGCTCCCATTGTCCATTCCAAGCCCAATATCTTCAAGGTTCGCTGGGCCTACAAACTGTTGTCCCTTCCCTTTGAGGAGGGGACATGCTTATCCGAAGTTCTCTAGACAGAGTTAGTTTTCTCCAATGTGACTGACAGAAGACAAAGGTGCTCAGCTTGATCAACTCGGTTGTTAGAAAGAAAGGACAGTGTTGAGAAAACTCTCATGGGATGGAGCACCACATTGACAGTGGGTCCATGAAGGAGCTGGATGCCCAGGGTAGAAGACCACTCAAACTCAGACACCATCATGATGAGGCTGGCTAGACAGCATCCTGCTTTGTGTGGCTTTTGTATTTAGTCAGGGTCTCTCATGGCAGAAAACAGCCATAAAACATGAGGAAAGGCAGCTTTCTTCACACACTCAGGACTTGAGGAATGAAGCTAAGATTGAAATAGTTGAGGGGAGACCATCTCTCATTGGAACACTGGGCAGGAACTACTTATTGCAAAAAAACAAAAAACAAAAAACAAAAAAACACAAACTGCTAAATAATGATTAAAGTGATGTTAATCTTGCTGATAAATCTTTAAGTGTTTATTTTGATGTTTACCTTTTTCATACATGTATTAAGATATTGGTGACTGGGGAAGTTTGACTCTCCTAATGAACAGCTGCTAGCCTCTTCCTTGGATACCTTGAGCAAAGGGCTTTCAGTAAAGCATCTAGCCAAACTACCCTATGTCATCACTGGCAATTTTGTACATGCTATGGATAACCAGGGTAGGCTATACTACAATTACAGTTGCTTGCTGCCAAAAGATGATTCTAACTCCGCGGGGCATAGCCCCAGCAATGTGATTCACATAGACTGTGCCAGACTCTGAACTCTAGTTGACCTTGAAATTATTTCTACCTTGGGGGGGGGGTTTCCCTGGGAGACTAACAGAAGGGCTGTTGTGACTGGTGCAATGCCATGATTGGAAAGATATGACTGGTGCAAGCACCCCTTTTTCTGGCCAGATAAGCAGAATGTTTCCCATGAGTTTTGAGACTTCAGAAGACAACTTACAGTGCTGCCTCCCTCAGGCTCAGGTTTTATAACATTACACCCCAAAATGTCTTCTCTCAAGTGGTCTTTCCTCTGCTTGATTTTGCTCTTCATTATAATTAAACTAGTTTGAGCTTATAACATGAAGCAAGAAGAAGCAATGACAGCAGTGACAGCAATAGAGATGGTATCCATAGCAGTTGGGTCAGTTGTGACAAAGGCATCCAGGGTAGAGGACAGAGCAGTGGCAAAAGGCAGTTGGGGCGGCAGCTTCCCAGTAGCAGCAGTGGTGGAGGAATCAGCAGTAATGAAAGGTATCCATTGAGTTTCAGACAGTTGCTGGGGTAGAAAAAACAGGGGACAGAAGTGGTCAAAACAATGAGGAATGGGGATAGCAATGATAAGCCAAGAGAATATAGAGAGCCAAGGCCGAGGGTTTATATGAGGCTGCCAAGAGCCCGAAAAGAGACACTGCATAGCATGGTCCTGGAAGAAGTCCAGAGTGCTGCCAACCTGTAAGGGCCAAGAGCCTAAGAGATCTTGGTCCTGAGATCACACTAGAACTGCCAAGAGCTGAGGAATCCTAATTTCCTAGGCCTCCAATGCACTACAATTCTATTGTTCTAGAGGTAGGCATGCCAGTAACGCAGTGTTGCATGAAAACTGTAACAGTAGAGGGTACCACCTGGACTGTTGCCAGAAACTGAGGAGTTCAAAAGCTGCCAGGGAGCAGCATTGGAGAAGCTTCTCGTCTGTCCCCACTTCCTAGCTAGGAGCCCTAAAAATACAAGCCAAATGATTGATAACAGTAAGAACGGAATTTTAATTAAGCATAAATTGAGGGACTATGTTGCCATCAGATCCATACTACAGAAATACAAAAGAGAACATCAGGACATAAGAAAATGATGAAAATTAAAAATTTAGCTCTATATAAAATATTAAAGAGATATGAAAGTATGGTAAGTATAGGGGATTTCCATCTTATTTTTTCAGATGTTCATACAATCAACTTACTGCTTAAAATGAAAATAGATGATATCCTCTGGGAGCTAGCTTATTTTAGAAATAAAATCTATAATAATAGCACAAAATATGAGAGAAGACAGAGAGTGCACTAAGATCTTTATATCACACACACTGTGTTATGATACTAATTTAATGTTAATGTGAGTATTCATTCTAAAAAATCTATTAAAAAGAAAAATGGATTGGCATTAAAAATATAAAAGGAAAACCAAAATGATTACTAAAAACAAACTCCAGAAACCCATAAAACCAAGGAGCAAACAAAACTGAAATAGTCTGAAAGAAGACAGGAAGTAGGACTGAGGAAGAAATGGAAAACAAATCAGTGCCAGATGTAAGACTTAAGCCTAGCCATATCAACCAACAAATTATACAAATAAACTAAACACTTCAAATTAAAGAGACTA
>OU015742.1:128774738-128804239 GCA_907169655.1 Acomys percivali
AGAAGAAGAAGAAGAAGAAGAAGAAGAAGAAGAAGAAGAAGAAGAAGCCCACACTGAACATCTTTCTTTGGTGATGCCCACATTCCCTCTTGGATATGTACTTTCATTCCACAGTAAAATTTCCACCCAGTTACTTGCTTCGTCTACTATCTGAATTATCTCTCTCATGGCAACAAAAGACTAGACACACTGGCTAGGGGTCTTACCTTCCTCTTTCTACCTTCACGGCTTCCCCAGCCTTCAACAACAGCCATGGGAGGGCTGACATGAGTGGTCAGGAACCACTAAGATCACTGTCACAGAAATGGAGACTATCACAGGTGGCTGGGAAGCACACTGCACACGGCTAAGAAAGGATGCGTGGGCCTCAGTGCATATCCATAGCTTCCAAACCACAGCTTTGGAAATTCAACAGCAGGACAACAAACCCCAAAACTCTAATCTTAAGATTAATAGCAAAGCTTCAGAAAACCAAAGACAAACAGAAAACCTTGAAAGCTTCCAGAGATGGACCTTAACCTAGAAAAGAGCAAGGGTAACAATTGAATCTGATTTCTGTTGAGGAGACATAAAGGTAGAGTGAAGGAAGATATATTTAACATGTTGAAAGAGACATAAAATCAGCCAGTCTAGAATTCTGTCCCTAGTAAAACTGCCCTTTAAATATGAAGATGAGAAGGGTTTTTCTCAAATTAAAACAGATGAATTTCATGTCTAGAGATCATTGCAGAATTGAAAAGATTTCAGAGAGAAGTAGAACAATATAGGTCCAGATCTCATACATCTTAAAGGAGGAATTAATGGAAGGGAGTTTTATTCAGTAGAACTGTTTTGCCTGATACTGTATGGTGGGTATATGACACTGGGCATCAGTCAAGACTCAGGGGATGTGATCTCCAACACAAACTGTGGACTTTGGATGGTAATAGTGTCAATTTGGGGTCATTACCTCTGATGATGGGTTAGAGTAAAAACTATAAATTTTGAAGCCAGAGGAATATGTGAGTGCACTGCACTGTCTGCTTGATTTTTAGGAACTAGAGAACTGCTCACCAGGAGGCAGTGGCTCACGTCTTCAGTTCCAGAACTCAGGAAGCAGAAGCAGCTCGATCTCTGTGGGAGCTTGAGGTCAGCCTGGTCTACAGAGCAAGTGCCAGGATATCCGAGGCTACCCAGGAAAACCATGTCTTGAAAAACGTGTGTGTGTGTGTGTGTGTGTGTGTGTGTAAAGCCTATAACTCTTATTTTAAAAACCAAACACAGTACATAAGGGTAACTCATCTATTCCCAAGGATAATTTATGTCAGATGATCTTTGTCCTGGAAACTCCAGGACATTATAAATATTCTTATGTCTTGGAGGTAAATTCCTGCCTTGTATGTTCCATTGTTCTGGTCTGCCAGTGGCCACGTGCCTGCAGACACATGTATATCTGTGTGACCAAGGCTCAAGGCCTTGAAAGATTGAATCATATAATATGTCAGAAAGCTCTTGATGCAGAATAAAGATGGGGCAGTTTTTAAAAAAATAATATCCACATTGAAGCACTTCATCTTCATTGAATTACATTTACATATCTCTGCTGTACTAGGAGTGGCCAAGGGGGTCTGGTGAAACATTTGGTGATTATTAGGTTTTGGGAGCTAAATTATAAATTTGGCTTCGTCACTAGTGGAAATGACAGATGGGGCTCAGATACATATGTCCTTGCTACCCACATTGAACTGCCACAGACTTAGCAAAAATCATAAACTTCAAAAATTGCTCTTAGCATAATAAAGCCTGATTACATATGCAAAGGGATTCAGGCTGCTTCATCTACACCAGGAATCAGGAGAATGAAAGATAAATAATCTCTTCACAGGAAACTGAGAGGTCTGGCTTGATACTTTTCAGACTGTGACATAGAATTCCTGAAGAAAACTGTAGAACTTGAAGCTCAAGTCTGGGTAGCTCCCCTTGTTTTCTCGAAAACAGCTCTCTGGCTTTTCAGGAATGTTCCCAGAGGAGTCCTACCCCAGAGCAGAGACACAGCATATCGTCCCCAGGGATTTCACCCGTGGAGGACGCCTCGAGCTTGAGATGAGTTTCAGAGTTGGTGGAAGTTGGCAGCAGTGTCTTCTGACCCCAGTCCCTCCTCCTTTGTTGCCATGGCAGCAAGCTCCATGACTGAACACCCTTGTCTTGTCTCCCGCATCTGCTTCCTTCTCTTGCAAACAAGAGAAATTGGAAAACACTACTTTGGTACCCAACATGTATGCAGAACTCTGCATACCCTGAAGCATGCACATTCATGTGCTCCATAAATGTATGGAGGACAAGTATAAATTGTCTATTGACTATCTGCTTTTTAGCAACCATACAGAGAAGTCCTGAAAATTATTGTGTAAATCAATCTTCTTTTGCTAATAGGAAAAACTACAGAGATGGTTCACATGTTCTCTTCTTGATAATATAAAGGATTATTTCAACTCTAATTTTAGTGTCCTGCTCCTACAGAAATCTACGTTTAATCTCCTATCCACCGTAGTTGTAGGAACCTGCTGATTCAGTCCCATATTATACAGCATATTCCTAGAGGCTCTCATTCTTCCCTATTGTTGACAATGACGACAACATCACCAAATGGACCCTACCTGCCGCTGTACCCTACAAACACAAGCTGGTGACAATTTGTGAAGGCAATAGAGCAGACAACAAAGAGAAGTCAATTGTGTTTGTGGTGCCTGCAAATGCCCTCCCTGCTGCTCGGTCTCCTGGGAAGCCTGTGGAATGCACTCTGAACAGACTGTGGAACCCTTGTTTTCATGATCCCAACCCATCCTCACTTCTGAGTGCACAGAGGCCACCTGCTTCTTCTGATGTTCATTACAGATTGGGCCTCAGTTTTGAAGCATGATGTGGCTTTGCAGGCAGGCCCGGGGGAATTCCTGGAGCAGCTCTTTAATATGAGGGGATTGGTGTCACTATGCTATCACATTAGGCCCAGGTCATCTCAGCTTGCTCCGGAGGAACACAAAGTTGGAGCATTCTGGAGTGTCAAGACCTTGAAACTATATCTTGATTCACACTGGAACTTTTCTAGTTTGTCTACAGAGCACAGTATGGAATTGTGGACCAGTGGTCATTCCTTAGAGCAAAACTGACTCAGAACAGCCATGTTAGCACTATGACTTTTATTATTATTATTATTATTATTATTATTATTATTATTGTTGTTGTTGTTGTTGTTGTTGTTGTTACTATTACTATTTATTATTATTGTTATTATTATTATTATTATTATTATAGAATTATCATATTTAGCTTGTAAATACGAAAACAGGAAAAATGAGAATGGTGTACATTAACAGATGACGCAAATAGTACAAAAGGAAATGCAAATAATCAAGGGAGGACAAAAAAAGAAATGTATGTGTTAGGGTCATCTTCCCAGCCCACGTCAGGTAAAGAGAAAAGCTGCCCTGAGCTTTGTGTCTCTCAAAAAGAGCAGAATAGAATTTCTTTTTCTGATGTCTCTGCTATGTATATATGCTAGTGGTTTGACTTGCATATTTTTGTTATTTTTCAGGGTCTGGGGACAAGCATATATTCATTTTATAAGTGTTTGTTGGGCACTAGCCATATGTGAGGTGGGTCTCAGAGCTGGGAGGACTACCAAGAAGGTCCTTACCTTCCCAAGGAAGCTACACTGGGCTGGAGCTGTGAACAATGCTTTGACACAGTAACTGTGCCTTATAATAGCAGGAAAGCCCATGCATTTTTTTTCTAGTCAATTCTCTTGATTTAGTTTTGGCAGGCAATAGGACATTTTTCATTCTGTGTAATACAAAAATCACAAAGGTTTAATTCCAAGACTTGCTTTGGAGTTATTGAATGTGGTTGTGTTATAGAAATTGTGGGAACAGCACTAAGCTGCCTGCAGAAGGCCACACAAAGCAGCCCTGGCCTCTGGGCTGTATTGATGGCTCCATGGGGGTAACACTGCATTAAAGAATGAACACCTCATGTGTCAACAAACCAACATCCCTACCAGGTGTTCAGAAATTGCTTCCATGAGATGATATTTTTTTCTTTTCAAGGTGACTGTGCAGAATTTTCACTGTGGAAGGGGTGCAGTGGAGGAGAGGGGCATGGATAATTATATTTTTCAGACCCCATAGTTAACTACCCGTGTGTTTAAGGGGCACCCTTGTGCAAAGGTCTGTACTAGGACATGTAAAAAAACAAGCAAAACTAGTGTGAGCAAGCGCCAGGGACCACATAACCTTTCTAGGAAGCTGGGTGATAGGGCGTAATTACAGCAGGGTATATAGTCTGACCTCAGTGGGTCACCTAATATCCTGACACTTCCAATTAGAGAGATCTGGCTCTTATTCAGTGACATTCAGGATCATTATGTAGAAAATATACCATTTGAGCCAAAACAAATTGGAAATCGGTAAGACAAGAGCTCCAGGTTAATATGAACAGAATAGTAACAGCAGAAGTTACATCTTGATTGTAGCAATACTCCAAGCATTATTTTATTGGCTTGTTATGTGAGTAGAAAGTTCCTATGAACATTTAATGGAAGAAACTACTGGAGGAGTGGAGGAGTCTCAGACTTTCTTATGGGCATCCATGTATTATGTAGCACTATTCAAACCTAGATGCTTTGCAAGGGAAATGCTGGGGTTTTTTCCTACATGAGACAATGTCTTTTGTAATCAAGGATAAAAACAGAATTTTCTAATAAAGAAAAAGAATATTTCTGAAAGTCTACACATGCACATAGAATGATCAGAAAGGGGGATAGTGAAAATCTATAAGAAATATATAACTCATGTATCTTGGCTACTTTTCTTTATAGCTGTGACAAGATATTTGATAAGAAGCAACTTAAGAAAGGGAGGATTCTGTGGGCTGGAGAGATGGCTCAGAGGTTAAGCATGCTGACTGCTCCTCTGGGGGTCCTGACTGCAATTCCCAGAAACCACATGGTGGCTCACAACCATCTATAATATGGCCTAATGCTCTCTTCTGGCCTACAGGTATACATGCAGACAGAGCACTGTATACATAATAATAAATAGATAAATGGTTTTTTTCTTTTTAAAGAAAGGAAGGATTCTTTTGCTGACAATGTGAGAACATGGTACCTTGTGTTGGGAAGTCATGACATCTGCAGCAAGATGTAGCAGGGCACCATATAGCCACAGTCAGTCATTGCAAAGAGATGAATGCTCGTGCTGAGCTACCTTCCTCCTTTTTATGCAGCCTGGGACCCTGTCCCGTGGGCTTATGCTGCCTGCATTTGGGGTGGGTCTGCCCACATCAATTAACCTAAGCTAGAAAATTCCTGAGAGCCCTGTCCAGAAATAGGCCTTCAAAGTGATTCTAGACCCTGTCAGGTTGACAAGCAATGTAAATCACAACATCAGGTTTTGCAGCCACCAAGACAGTCTGGCACTGGCAATGGTAGACTCACTGAAGGACGAGAACAGCCTGAGGCAAGGGCTGGTGGTGACAGGGCAAGGATTGCTGGGACAGGGCAGGGGCTACTGGGATGGGACAAAGGCTGCTGGTGACAGAGAAAGAGCTTCTGAAATGGAGCAGGAACTTCTGGGTCTGGGTAGTGCCTCCACCTGTGCATCTTGTATCTGGAACCCTGATGACGGGCAGCAGGGAATGAAAAACAACAACAAATGTGTACACATACAGGAGAGCTGAGGGCAAGTGGGGTACGTGTTTTGTTGGAGCCACACCCACTAATCTTCAACCCTGAACCTCAGCATGTTTATTACATAGAGCACAAGGGGAGGAACTAACTGGTCTCAGTAGAAGGTGTGTGTGGGCAAGCAACCTCAAGCTGTAATTAGCAAGGAGGAGAAAGCTCGAGTTGCTAGTTTGAGTGTATACTGGTCACTCTCTTTCTCATTGGACCCCAAAGGAGTCATCCCTTTGAGTCTTATCAAGAGTAAGGCTTTGCCACTCCCATGGGGCTGCGGCATTGGAGTCTTCACCAGAGCTATGCCCATGTTAACAATATGTGTTCACTCACCCTTCAGGGCAACGGCTTCTGGGCTGAGGTAGGGGCCATTAGGGATGGAGCAGACGCTGCTAGAGACAGACTCATAAGTTGTTAGTTCCCATCTTCTTTCAATTTTCTAGAGGAATCAAGTAAATTACTTTGATCGAAATGTTGTGGAACATCTCAGTGAATGTGTGATTTAATTTGTTTGATGAATTGATAGCTGCAGATTCCATATATAGAAAACAGAGCAGTGGCCTCTCTGCAAACCCTGGCATTTCATCAAATATACCAATGTGTCATTAAAAGCCAATTAATTTTGTGTGCTCAGACAATAAAAAATGAAAGGAGGGAGAGGGGAATGAATAAAGGAGAAACAAAGGAAAGAAAGAGAAGGAAGGAAGAAGGAAGGAAGAAGGAAGGAAGGAGGAAGGAAGGAAGGAGGAAGGAAGAAGTAAGGAAGGAGGAGGGAAGAAGGAAGAGTGGGCAGATGATCTGGGCATAATGATACTGGACAACTGCTCCTTGATTTGTGTTTGAATAGGTACAGGACAATATATACAGCTCTACACTGTATAAAGCTATGGATTGGTAGGTAAGAGTGAGGCATGTGAATTAAATAGAGAAAATGGGTCTACCTCCTCAATTCAGATGTGTAAAATAAACACTAAGTTCCAAGACTCTGCTGGCCCACAAGAACACAACGCACACCCAACCCTGGCTTTTTTGTATGTACTTTTATCTGCATATGCTTTCTTAATTTCCTCATTGCCCTCATCTCGTCAACCCCAAAACCATGTAGTAAGCATGGCAACTCTGCAAGATGGTCTGGTGGCTGACCCAGCATTTGTGGAACTATAGTGCCATTCTTATGAACATATTAGTAACCAAGTCTCATGTCAATAAACAAGGACTGACTTCCACATGCTGTTGGAAGGAGATTCACATGAGCTGACACAACACATGAGCTGCACCATATGAGGGCAGCAATGTGCTTGAGATGTAACAAAGACAGCACATGTGTGTGGCAGGGAGCTTTTTTCCCCCGGATGAACAAACTACTGGAAAATACAACCTCCCACATCTCCTGGGGACAGATTTCAGCTCTGTGAGTCACACCAGGCATGGAGGTGGGATCCTTGCCACTTTTAATGTTCCCCTCTTTTAAAGCTGCCTGAGAGACACAACCCAGGTTATCAGCCATGCTATGCTGAGATGTCAAGGAAAGAACTAGGAAGGGGGATAGGGTTTATAGGAAAACTCAGGTTTAATCTATTAGCACAGAAGTTGTCCCTCCAACACTTCGAGGATTCTTGGAGACTTCAAGCATGATGAATTTCTTCCTTGATTCCTGTCACAATTGTCACTTAGCTGCCTGTTTGTTAACTGTCCTGCTTGTTCCAAAGTATGACAATGAGCCTGTTACCAGTCTCCAAAGTATGCCGCCTCCCAGTATCAGATCGTGTGGCTCTTCCTCATTTCTGCTTTCCATCTCTCCCCTGGGCCACATACTTATGTTTCTTTACAGAAGTGTGGCTCTACAAGACCTGTATCACTGCAAATAAAAGAAAACTGTTTTTTTTAATGAAATAAAATATATTACTAAGGAGTCCCACTGGTAGTGTGATTACAATAGGTAAAACAAAGGCATGTTTCTTAGTGTCTGGTTTTCCCCCTTTTGATCTGGATATTACAATAGTTATCCAAACAGTTGTTTTTAGGCTTGACTATTGTTTTCATCTCCTTGAAAGTATAATTGACTACCTTCACTGCGATGTACTTTGGAAGACTGTGCCTGTCATAGTAAAAGTAGAACATTTTAGCTGAGGGTATGGCTGGTGTGGGAAAAGACTAAGCAGTAACCTGTGGGGATTCCTGCTTCACTCTGGGCATTGATGGCACAGAAGAAGGACAGATTATGACTCCAGAGTCAGTAGAGAAGGCTGCTTTCCTCCAAAGCCCTTGAACAGCTATGTAACCTCTGTGTGCCTCTAAGTCTCTAACTGGAAGAAGACTTGGAAAAACTCACAGGATTGAGGGTCAAGAAGGATGAGAAGCAGATTGTGTGGACTAATGGCCCTTGACACCATAGCCAAAACTTAAGATGTGCCCAAATGTGAAACTGTTTTTAGTGTATTTTTTTTTTATTTTGTTACTGGGGCGCGTACACACTTAAGTCATAAGCATATGATAAGCAAAGAAGTCCAAGCTGGTCCCAGAGCATTCACAGCTGAGGAAAGTAATGACCTAAGAGGCAGCAGAGCCTGTGGCCCAGTAGCAAATGAAGACTGGCTGCAAACTGGCCACATCGGGAACAGATGCAGGCTGTGAAAGAGACAACCATGCAGAAAAGCACGAGAGAGAGAAAGAGAGAGAGAGTTTGCTACTTAGATGGACCAAAACACATCCTGTAGACCACCTGGCATTGGACAGCACCTTATCTTGACAGAATTAGCATAATGAAAGAGCCAAGTGGACAATTCTCAGCTGCAGTAGAGGAGATGAAGTCAATAGTAGTAACAGAAATAATAATAATAATAACAACAACAACAACACATGCTAGGGAAAGGGTGAGGGAATGTCTCAGTGGGTAACGTGCTTGTTGTACAAGCCCGACAACCTGAATTTGGATTCCTGAACTCACATAAAAAGTATAAGAAGCCAGGGATGGTTGCACGTGATTTGCAATCCCTGGGTCATGGAAAACGGGAAACAGATGGAAGTATTGTTAGAAGTTCATTGGCCAGTTAGTCTAGAGTACACAAGTGGTGAATGATGAAAACCCCTTCTTCACATGAGGTAGACAATGAGGACCAGCACCCACAGTGGGCTCTCTTGCCTTTATTCATAGCCATGTCATATACAAACCCTTACTCACACACGGAAACACACTGAGACATATACACATACAAACATCATACATCATACATACAGAGACAGTGCCCCGCTCCTACTTCTCTCTCTTTCTCCTATCTCAACATCCTGGGGCAGAAGCATGTAGGGAAACAGAAAACAATCTAATTTTAAGTGATTTCCTTTATAGCATCTTAAGCTGAAGGGAAAGCTTGGGTATCCTACTGATCCTTCTTCCCAGTAGCCTGCCCATGTCTAGCGTCCATTCCACCAAGCCCTTTTATTGGCAGTTCTCAGGGAGTTCCTCTTTGGATCATTTCCAGTTGGCTCAGAATAATTCCACTCCCCACCACAAGCCACACATCACCACTTATTATTTCCTATATGAAATGTCCACATGTAGGATGAAATTCTGACTGTACCTAAGAAAGTTACCCATGTTTACTGTTTTTTTTCCCAAATATTCATTTTGTTTATTCAAGGGCATGTGCACACACAGTGCTCTCTCTCTCTCTTTCTCTGTGTGTGTGTGTGTGTGTGTGTGTGTATGTGTGTGTGTGTGTGTGTGCATGTGCCTGTAACACAGCATGCTTATGAAAATCGGAGGACAGCTTGTAAGTATTGGTTTTCTTTCTTGTGTGTGCGTCCCAGGGATTAAACTCAGATAATCAGCTTTGGTGGCAAACACCTTTACCCACCAAGTCATCTCTCCAGCACTCGGAACTTTGAAAAATGACTTGAAAAATGACTAACTTTGTAGTTAGTATAAGGGCATATTGTTCATACACAGTCATGTATGTGTGTACAGCCATGGGTATACATGCACTTACATCACATGTATGTTTACATGCAGTCATGTATATGTCTATATATGTATACACACAGATATATGCACACATGTATGCAAGCACAGCCTTACATAACATGCACAGATCATATGTATATGCACACACAAGTATATAAACATACTTGTGCGTATGTGTCCACACCAAATGCATACATAAAATTTAATAAACATCAGACCCATTTTCCCTCCTCATCTTTTAAGAACAAATAAGTAAAAATAATAATATAATGAACTCATTTGCATAAAACTACGATTGTAGATCCAGCAGCATAATCAGTGATATAACTTGAATATCTGCTGATGTTCTTTCTACCTGTGTCAACATGCCTGGGCCCCAGAATCTGCTGAAGGACTGCAATTGGTCTTAAGGCCCTTCCGGGTGAACTCCCACTTTCTAGGGTCTTCATGGTATCAGAACTGCACTACTACAAGATGGTAGAGGCTGAGTAGACAGAACTCTCATAACTCAGTGGTGGAGCTGAGTAGTCTCAGGACCCAAGTTCTCAGGCCTCAGACCGTCTTACATGAGGACTTGTATCATGGAATCACTTAAGCATGCATGCAGCTTTGCTTTGCTTTAGGTAAGTTGTAGACTGGCCTCATTGGATAAGATGCATTAGTCTTCTATACAAGGAGTGGGTCACTGCAAGTAGACTGCATGCTGACCTGAATGGTGGAAGTCACAACCCCAGAAAGGGGGTTTGCAGATGAGTCAATTAAACAGCCTCTGGCCACACATGCTGCTCACAGATCAGCTTTTCCAAGGATGCACCCACAAGTTCTGGGCATTTGGTACCCAGATGTTGGGATACTTTCTATTTACAGATGGGGGAGAAGCAGATGGAAATCTCTCTAAGGAAAATGTCCAAGCCTGTTAGAGAAAAAGCTGAGCAGCTTTTTGCAAGTTCATCATTTAAAAGGAATTTTAAAGCAGCCATATTCCAATAGGAGGTAGCTGAGTAAACACTGCTGCCCTAGGGACTGTAAAGTTGAATCTGAGGGTCTAACCCACTGAGTCACCCCCACAGTGTCAAGTCCTCATTGGGCCATGCTCTAAACAGCTTGAGTAACCCTTGAGTAATGTTGTGGCTTTGGGCTTGGATTTAACTTGCCAAATATTGTTTTAGTGTGTATCCTTATCCAAGCTACTGAGAATAACTCAGAACCACTTGCTTGTAGAGCTCTATTACAGGTGAGACGGAGTTGCAGATCCATGAGGAGACAGATGGGTCTCTTGGAAGTGATGTGGGATGCCTACAGGAAGAAGAGGTTACACAGAGAACATCCGACTCAATGCAGGCATATTTGGACCTCAGGAAGCGATTGAGCCTCACTGACCTTCTCATCAACATTCAGAGAGAGAGAGAGAGAGAGAGAGAGAGAGAGAGAGAGAGAGAGAAACATCTGGACACAGCAGAGCAGCTACATGTGTGATCTTACAGCAGTTGCCACAGCATGCACAAAACCTGTGCAAGTCCAAGTCAGACCAATCCCAGTGTGGAAGGGGACCTGGGCCCACAGGCCCAGCCCTAGACATATTCAAATGGCAATTATTAGCCATTTGGGAGAAGGAAAGTAATTTTTATAAGATTACATTCTCAGATAAGTTGGCCACTCTCCAGTAGAAGAACAAACATCCAAGACTATTTGGGCAGGAAAAAAAGGCAGGGGGGAAAAGTCTCAAAGACTTTTAAAGGGGCACAAAGTTTGGGAGAGTAGAGAATGGGAGGTGGGTTTAAGATGTGTCTGAACAAGCCACGAGAAGCAAGGCAGTAAGCCCAGTTCCTCCAGTCCCAGGTTCAGTTCTTGCCTCCAGGATACTTTCTCGAGCTCCTGCCTCTCTTCCTTGGATGATAGACTCTAACCTACAAGCTAAAATAAATGCTTTCCTCCCCAGATTGGTTTTTCCTCATAGTGTTTATCACAGTAACACGACAAACTGGAGTACCCAGGCTCCTTAAGACTCTTGGGATTTATATACCAAAATCAAAGAGGCCCAGCTCACTGTCTCTTCTCTCTGTTCAGCTGCTGGAAACAAACACAACACTGAGATCAAATTCTACCCCAAACAGTTTGGCCAGGCACAGCCCATGACAGGTGGTGCTAGGGTCCCAGAGGACAAGGAGGCAGCCCAGATCAAGATGTCATTAGGTAGGAAAGGAGACCAGAAACACAGGCATGTTTCTCCTCCCTGTTTTCCTTATTGTCCTACCTTCCTACAGGACTTCCTATCATGGTCTATTAGTTTATGCCCCCTCCACACGACACAGAGAGGCGGCTCCCAACAATGCACATCTCTGGATAGTGAGTCTGGACGGACAGGTCCACACTTTCCTGTCACACCTTCGCTGGTAAGCATTCAGCCCCTCTGCTGGTCCTGCATGGGAACCCTTACATGTTCACTTTCAATCAGTTTTTAAGTCGGCTACATTTCTTTTCATCTAAAGCACAATCATTGCTGTGATGTATGAACTTCTTAAGGCCTGGAGGTGAAGTACCAGCATTTTAAACTCCACCAAGGCAGAAAGTGTCCTGTGCTAAGGAAGAAGAGGAATGGGAAAGGGATTCTGCCAAGGCAAAGAGGGGGATGCTGATGCAAATCCAGCCACTAGCTGAGGGATGGATGGTAATGAACTATTATCTATTACCAGCTCAGAGAAGCTCTTCAGCATCCCCATTTCCTATAGCAACCAGAGTGCACAGCACTATCACTGCTCCTATCACTGGAGTCATCATCACCAAGGTACCATGTCACAGGACCACGTTATTTTCTTCTAAAATCCCTCTGGGTTAGATATAGTTTCTGTCTGACTCTGCTATCAGCAAATGTTTGTTTGCAATTCTCTGTGACTGGGGTGGGAGAAACAAAGCAAGATATTCCTGGAATATGGTGGGACTGAGTGTCACGAGGAGGTAGGGAGCAACCCGCCACTGAGCAGTCACAGGACACAGATATATGATAGGTAGATTTACAGAGACTTCTCAGGCAGCACATAGGTCTAACACAACTCAGACAGGGTACAAAGTCAGCCCTCCTGAGAAGAGCTCTGAGCACGTAAATGTGGAGGAAAGACAGCACCAGGCAAACAGCACAGTACTGCCTGTGCTGGATAGGTTTTGTTGTTGTTTTTAATGTCACCTTGACACAAGCTAAAGTTGTCTGAGAAGAAGGAAGCTCAATTTAGAAAATGCCTCCATAAGGCCAAGCTGTAGGCAAACCTGCAGGGCATTTTCTTAAGTGATTGATGGGGGAAGGCAGAGCCCACTGTGGGTCGTGCCAACCCTAGGCTGCTGACCATGCATTCTATACAAAAGCAGGCTGAGCAAAACTTGTAGAGTAAGGCAATTAGCAGCACCCCTCAGAGGCCACCTCTGCCCCAGCTCCTGCCTGCAGATTCCAGCTGTGCTTCAGTCCCTGCCCTGATTTCCTCCAATGATGAACAATGATGTGAAAGTGATAGCCAAATAAATCCTTTCCTCCCCATTTGCTTTCGGTGTTTCATCACAGCAATAATAATCCTACCTAGGGCACTGCTAAAGCCCAGGCATGGAGTGAGAGCCCACAAGGGACTTACATATGGTCAAGTTCAGGATCGTGAGTTGATGAGCAGTCTAGCAGTTTGGATGGGTAGGTAGTTTGGTTAGAGAATTGGCAGGGCTATGCAAAAGAATTGAGACAGCCTTCATGGGAGCAGCCATGCATGCAATCTCCAGATAGTGCTTGAAAGCCCTGTGTTACACACCAGCAAAACTGGCAAGGCAGAAAGATATTCTTTATAAGAGGGACTCCAAAGCTGGAACAAGTCTGAGGTAGAGTAACAGCGTATCCTGAGCTGTCACAGGACACAGCGAGAAAGGATTATCTCCAATACATGGCAAACATGGGACATAAGACCTCCACAAATATCCAGCAGAGAGCTTAGTGGCTCCAAAGTTGCATCCTTCAAGGAATGCACAAATATGACAAAACAGGTTGAAGGATGGGTGAGGCCCTCATCACTTGATCTCTATGCTCCTGTCATCCAAATAGAGCCTAGGAGGCCAGGAAGAGACTCCCCCTCAGTCTAACAAGGCTAGAATGCCAACCAAGGTGACCATGCCTGAAACTGACTTATATGAAGCCGACCAAGAGTTATATGAGAGTAGGTGGGATAAGGAAAACTCTAAAGAGCCAGCTATTTCAAAATCAACAGGGGTGAGGTGGGCTTGATGAGGTAAAATCGGACAGATGTAGGGGCAATAGCAGTGGAAGGGCCATTTCAATGAACACAGTAGCACAAGCAGAGGTAGAGGACAAGAAAACTCAGGTAGTACTGGGGATGTGACAAGAATTCAATGTGACAGCATTACAGCTCTACACAGTGTTATAAAATATAGGCTATTGGCTAGATCAGAGTAGGGGTTTGATGTTTACTACTTGTATTATCCTTGGTTAATGCAATAGTTTGAGCAGACCCCGATCCACGCATCACAATGCTCTTCTTGTAGGTTTCTAGGACCCTCTGGGTCTTTCTATTTCTCCATTTCCTATATTTGGCTTACCTAGAGTCCCAGTGGGATGTCCTCACATTTGACCACCCCCTCTGGGTGGGGAGGCCTGAGGACACCCAAAGAAAGACTAAGCAGGCTACCAAGATGAGACTTGTTAGCCTATGACCATATGGAGGGGAGGAGGTCCCCCTCAGTCATAGACCTAGGGTAGGGGAATAGGGTGAAAGTGGGAGGGAGGGAGGAATGGGAGGATACAAGTGATGGGATAACAATTGAGTTGTAATCTGAAGAAATTAATAAAAAAATAAAATAAAATAGATGCAAATAGTGAAACTTGAACAGAATACTATACAAAAGAGAAAAAGGAATTTAAAGTCCTGCAGGAGGCGTCTATACATGGTGGGCACAGGGAGGCAGGAGGACAGGCAGCGGACAGTGCTCATTCTTCATAGCCAAGGGCTCTTACTCTTGAGGTGCATCTCAGAAATTAGTGCACAGCAGTGAAGAGGGCCAGGAGAGAGAACTTAGAGGAAGCTACGCAGAGAGTTTGTGGGTGAAAACCAAGGAAGGGGTCCACAATTCTTACAGAGAGCACCAAGAGCCTGTAGGGGTGAGTGAGCCCAGCTGAAGTGAAAATAACTGTTAGAAACAAATAAAAATGACAATTGTCAGATGCCTGGTTAAATTAGAATTTTTGAGCAACAAATGATTTGCTTATAATTTCCTCAATGCAATTTGCCATAGTTAAACAAAAATTACTTGCTAGATATCTAAAATTAAACTTAAAATAGTTTGTATTTTTATCTGAAAATTTTGGCAACTCTACTTAAAGCAAAAATCTAACAGCAGAAGTAAAATAAAAATCATCAAAAAATTTTAATGAAGGTGAGTGGTATTCCACTGGGGGAGGGGAGAAGAAAGGCAATAAGTAAAAAAAAAAAAAAAAAATCAGGAGAAGACTAGAAACTTAATAATTTCAATATTTGAATAACAATCCCAGAAGGAAAGAACAAAGAAAGTCTATAATGGGAAAGAAAGCATCTTTAGTAAATAAATTTTTTAACTGTCTTCAAAATGTTGGGGTCTGGAGAAATGGGTTAGCAGTTAGGAGCGCTAGCTGCTCTTCAAGATGTTCCGATAGAACCTTCCAGCACTCTCAGGGCAACTCATAACTGTTTCTAACTCTAGTTCCAGGAGACCCGACACCCTCTTTTGTCATTCTAGGGCACTTCGTGCAAGCAATGCGTAGACATGCATGTCTGCAAAACATCCATACTAATAAAATATTTTTTTCAAGACAGGGTTTCTCTATGTAGCCTTGGCTGTCCTGGACTTGCTTCGTAGACCAAGCCCCGAATGCATAGTGATCCACCTGCCTCTGCCTCCCTGCGTGCTGGGATTAAAGCTGTGCACCACCACACCCGGCAATAAAATGATAAAATAAAAGACTGAATTTTCTAGACTCAAGTTCCTGACAATATGTTGTATATAAAAGAAAAACCTTGGGCCAGAAAAACTTAAAATGGCATTTCATAACAAAATAAAAGAAAATAATTTAAAACTTCCAAAGGAGAAGAACAAGAAATGTGTGCGTAGATTGAGGCAGAACAGTGCTGGGCCTTGTCTCGAACAGTGTCAGAGAGACGCTAGGGCAAGCCCAAAGTTGTCGTGGGAGGTCTCCAGGGACTTCCTGAACCGCAACTACCGTCCTGACAAGCGCACTGAACATCTCTTGAAAATGCTATTTTCTCCTGTTCAACTTAGAGTTCCAGAATCAGCTTTTCAGTTCCACTAAAAACCATGTGAGAGTCTATATTGTTAAGTGAATGAATTTTGTAAACTTAATTTAGTAGGTTAATTTGGAATTTTGGGATGAAATGTCTGCTTTAAAATGGTAACCTTTCCCACTCTATGAGGTGGTTCTCCAGTTATGTTTACAGCTTACGGAGCTTATGGTTTTGTATAATTGTATGCCTTGCATGTTTCTTGCTACAGGTGACTTCTGCCAGCTGTTTGGGGTAATTTTGTATCCTTTACAATTCAAATGAAAAATTACTTGTCTGGTCATCTTTCACTTGTCACCTTGTTTGTATGCCTGAGTATATTTCTCTGGCTGGAACACAATCTTCTATTCTGTTTGTCTTCCCACTGGTTAAGTTTCTTCCAGATGGCTCACACAAACTCCTGCCTGGCACACCAACTCAGAGAGGGGACAGGAGGTTTCCCTCTTCGGTCTATAAAAGTCTGCGTTTGCCTCCATTCCCACTTGGAAAGTGCACATTCAGCCACAGAGATGCCCCCCCCCCTTTCAGGAGTCGGCTGTCTTGGCAGAGGACAGTGTCAGCAGGAGAGCAGGGACGTTAAATCCTCAGCTCTAGGCCACACACTATGCCAATTAAGGGGTTTCTGCAGGTGGGACTCAGCCATAGCAGTGTGCGGGACTCCACAGGTGAGCCACTGTTTGACCCTTGACACATAGGTGTGATCCTCCAACCAGCAGCAACAGGCCCCACAGGAGCTTGTTAAATCATTGCTCTAAGCACGCTCCAGCCTTCTCAAATCCAAATGTGCACTTCAGCGGCAATCGGCAGGCACACTAGAGAAGGAGGGGCACACCTCCGGAATCTGAATCCTGCATCACGTTGGCAGGCTCCAGGACAACGTAGGAATGGCTGGTGGCTGAGCCAGTGTGGAGAAAGGGGCTTTCCTATCCAACACTGAATACTGACTATGACGTCACTATTGCTTTTACTACAGCAGCCTCAGATTACACCTGCTGCCAAGCCACTGAAGGACCTGTACCAGCAGACTGCTCTCATTCGAGCCTTTCCCTCGAGGAACTTCCCTCTCAGTTTTCTCTGATATCGGTTCCACTCATCTCTCCATTTTCCTGTTTGTGTTTTTTTGTTTTTGTTTTGTTTTGTTTACTATCAGGCTCAAATTTCCTTTCTCATCCCCCTTTCACTGTGCGTTTTATTCCTTCATTGTCACTTTGTGGGATTTGATCACAATAAAGCACACACCAACTTGTCAATAACAAATCTGAAGCGCTCTGTACCTTGTAAACCTAGGGGCCAACTGCTAAAACCACTCTGGGCTTATTAATTATGTTTGTTTTCAAGTCATCTTTTGTTGTTGTATTTCCTCTCTTTATTTGGATTTAAACTCCTATTCTTGTTTAATTTGATACATTTTGGTTGTTTTGTTTTGTTTTTTTTCACAAAGAAATGTTTCAGGCCATTGCATGTTTACATGCTGTTAATTAGACACGCAGAGAGATCTGATAGTCCTTCAGGCAGGGAATCACAGTAAGGAATCGTAACAGTGATCCTGTTTTGACAGAGTCAAGAACAGCTTCACTCCAAGATGATTCCCTGAAAAACTACTAGTCTGCAAGGCATTGTATAATTTTGTTTTACATTATATAATATATATTATATAATGTCATCTATACCATTGCATGATCTGATGTATAATAGCACAAATTATAGTTAGCACTATGCATAGAATTTACAAATATAGTACAATATTATATATAATAGTATAGTATATAATGCTATACGCTATATACATGTTTAAATGAAGAATATTTTTGTATTTTATTTCAAGAAAATTAACCTAATCACAAAGACTGTGACCCTTACAGCTTTACTTCACTCAGATAATTCTCTTCGGCACAGAGAAGATGGCTCAGTCACTTAAGTGCTTACCATGCAAGCATCAGGACTTGGTTTTGACCTGCATACAAAGCTCAGGTGAGATGACTGCATGCCTGTAATCCCAGCCCTGGGCAAGTGGAGCCAGGAGGACCGCTAGGGCTGGATGGCTAGCTAGTGTAGTCAAGTGAGTGAGTTTCAGATTTAGTGAGAGACCCGGTCTCAAAAAATGAGGAAGATACCAACCTCTGGTCTCTGCATGCACCTGAACACTGATAAGTAAACACACACACACAGGCACACACACAGGCACACACACAGGCACACACACATGCACACACCTGGGCACGCACACACACACACATGCATGAACACACACATGCATGCATGCACACACACACACACACTTGTGCGTGCACACATACATACACACACAGGCACACACACAGTCACACATACAAGCATACACACAGATAATTCACAAGTTCTTGTACCAATAGTTTCTTCTCATTGAGCAGTGCTCAGCGGATATGCCTCAGCTTAACCATTCTCTGGTTAAAGGATTCTTTCAGTTTGTGACTATTAAGACAAGGATTTATCCAAGTACCAGTTGTTATGTAAAAATCTTTATTTCTCTGAAATAAATGTCCCAGAACCACTTGTTGGGACCCGTGGTCCTTCTACATTCATACCTGTTTCCAGAACGGCCAAACTACTATAAATGCCTATTAGTGCTGAGTAAGCGGCCTTGCTTCCTGCGTTCTTCTCAGTGTTTAGACCTTGACACTGTTCTACTTTGAGGTAATATGATAGCTACTCAGTGATATCTCATTAAAGTTCTAATTTGCATTTCTCCAATGCCTTCAAGAGGCATCCTGTATCATGTCATGAGCTCTTTGTCCTTGACACACCTTCTCTGAAAAGCATCTGTTGGAAGACCTTACTCATTTTCTTAAGCACATGATGTGTTGCTCTGTTGTTGATTTTTTAAATATATTTTATTAATTTATTCATATTACATCTCAATTGTTATCCCATCCCTTGTATCCTCCCTCCCTCCCGTTTTCCCCTTACTCCCCTCCCCTATGACTGTGACTGAGGGGGACCTCCTCCCCCTGTATATGTTCATAGAGTATCAAGTCTCTTCTTGGTAGTCTGCTATCCTTCCTCTGAGTGCCGCCAGGCCTCCCCATTCAGAGGATGTGATCAAATATGGGGCACCAAAGTTCATGTGAACGTCAGTCCCCATTCTCCACTCAACGGTGGAGAATGTCCTGTCCATTGGCTAGATCTGGGTAGGGGTTCTAGGTTTATTGCATGTATTGTCCTTGGCTGATGCCATAGTTTGAGTGGGACCGCTGGGCCCAGATCTGCCCATTATAATGTTCTACTTGTAGGTTTCTATGACCCTCTGGATCCTTCTATTTCCCCATTCTCCCCTGCTTTTCTCACCTAGAGTCCCAATAGGAAGTCTTTCCCTCTGTCCCACTTTCCTGGTAAGTGAAGACTTTCATGGGACATGCTTCTTGGGCTAGTGTCCAGATATAAGTAAGTATATGCCATTTGACTCTTTCTGCTTCTGGGTTAACTCACTCATTATGATAATTTCTAATTCAATCCATTTATCCACAAATTTCGGAAATTCCTTGTTTTTAATAGCTGAGTAGTATTCCATAGTGTATATGTACCACAGTTTTTTTATCCATTCTTCTACTGAGGGACATTTAGGCTGTTTCCATGATCTGGCTATTATGAATAAGGCTGCTATGAACATGGTTGAGCAAATTTTCTTGTTGTGTGCTGGTGCATCTTCTGGGTATATTCCAAGAAGTGGAATAGCTGGGTCTTGAGGAAGCCCTATTCCCAGTTTTCTGAGATAGCACCAGATAGATTTCCAAAGTGGTTGTACTAGTTTGCATTCCCACCAGCAATGAAGGAGTGTTCCTCTCTCCCCACATCCTCGCCAGCATGTGGTGTCGCTTGAGTTTTTGATCTTAGCCATTCTGATGGGTGTAAGATGGAATTTCAGAGTTGTTTTGATTTGCATTTCCTTGATGACTAAGGAGGTTGAGCATTTCTTTAAGTGTTTCTCAGCCATTTGATAGTCTTCTGTTGAGAATTCTCTGTTTAGTTCCAAGCCCCATTTCTCAATTGGGTTATTTGGTTTGGTGGTGTTTAATTTCTTGAGTTCTTTATATATTTTGGATATTAGGCCTTTGTCAAATGTAAGGTTGGTGAAGATCTTTTCCCAGTCTGTAGGTTGTCGCTTTGTTCTGTTGACAGTGTCTCCTGCCTTACAGAAGCTTCTCAGCCTCATGAGGTCCCATTTATTAATTGTTGATGGTAAGGCCTGGACTGTTGGTGTTCTGTTCAGGAAGTTGTCTCCTGTGCCAGTGTGTTCCAGACTCTTCCCAACTTTATCTTCTAACCAGTTTAGTGCTGTTGTTGATTTTTGAAGGCACTTTATATATTGTAGATACTAAACCTCGATGGGATATGTTACGGCAAAGTTATTCCCATCTGTAGCTGTGCCTTTTCCTCTTAACAGCATCTTTCCCAAAGTAAAGAATTTTATTTTTGATGAAATCTGTCTTAGTTACCTTTCCTGCCTTTCTGTGTGATAAAACACTCTGACAAAAGCACCTTGAGAAAGGGTTTGTTTTGGCTCAGAGTTCAAGGTTCTAGCCTATCACTCAGGGGAACACAGGAGCAAGAGCCTGAGGCAGCTGGTCACATAGTATCCATAGTAAGGATCTGAGAGCAATGAATTGTGGGCAGCTGGTGGGCAGCTTGCTTTTAGTATTGTGTACAGCTTAGGACTCCATCCCAGACAGCAGTGCCACACATAGTTGGTGACCCTTCCTACATTTGCTAACCTAATAAAGATGGTACCCTAGAGTCACTCCCAGAGTTTTTTCTGCTGGGTAATTCTAAATCCCATCAAATTTATAAATGAGATTTATCATCACAGAGGCCATTTTGATCATTTCTCTCCTCATGCATTGTGGTTTTGTTGTCATCTACAAACACATCCATCCTTAAACCTTTTTAGTTGTCTCTTTTTTTTTAAGTTTTTAAATCTTATATAGTTCATATAACTTCATGATCTGATTTGAAATTTAAAAAAAAATTAAGATATGAGGCTTAGGTCTTATTTTACTATGCCACACTGTTGAAAGGCCCACACTTGATGTTATCTCTATACTTGTTTTGAAGATTATTTGAAATTATTACATTGCCTTGTGTAATGTTCAATGTGTATCTTCTAGTCCCTTGCTAAATTTTCCTAGCTTTTTCACTTGTTTCATGAGCCTATTTATACTGCGGCTTTCAGTCTATGGGCTTTCAATGAGACATGTCCCCCATAAGCACATCTGTTTGAATTATTGGTCCCCTGTCTCTGGCATTTTCCGGGGAAGATTATGGAATTTTCAGAAAATAGAGCCTTGCCAAAGGAAATAAGTCTCTGGGAGCAGGATTTAAGGGTCTGTAACCTGGCCTTGCCTCTTGTTCTTTGTTTCTCCTAACCTCCACATGTAACAGCAATCTATCTACCTACTATCTATCTATCTATCTATCTATCTATCTATCTATCTATCTATCTACCTATCTCTATATCTGCCTATCATCTTTCTATTGATCAATCATCTAAGCTATCTATATTTTCTTCCTGTGTGCAGATGAAATGTGATCTCTTTGCTTCCTGCCCTCCAGGCTGGCCTCAAGCTGTTGCTGCCGCCATGCCATCCCAGTCGCGATGGGGTGGATTTCCTTTGGAATTGTAAGCTAAAATAAGCCCTTTTCTACTCCAAGTTGCTTTTGTTCACAGCAGCAGAAGAATAACTAGCACACAGTCCTTGACTGTGAATCTAACCCTCAGTAGTGCCAGCCTCAGTAGCTATAGATTATCTCTCATGGTGTTACAGTGATGCTCCTGTTTTACTTGGTGAGTGATTTGGCCACATCCCAGAGTCTCATATACTGTAGTGGGAGAAACTGGGTCCTGTTTGTCTCCTCTTCCTATGAGCTGTGCTTCCGGTGAGGGACAGTGAAGCCTGAATAGATGTTTATCTTTGGCTCCCCACAGAAGCCTAGAGCAAACAGCCTCTCATTGTGCTACCTGTTGCCCTTACATAAGAACAAGGTCCCAGGATAGTGCCAGGATTACTGTTGCTATCAGATAAGGAGCAAAGAGTAAGACACTGGACAGTGCAAACTCAAACCACCTGCTTAGACCTCACTGAAACCACACCCAAGAGAGATAGGGTGTCTCTGCTCTGTTCTTGGTCTCTACTGTGATGTGAGATCGGGGGCATGCTCAAGAGATAAGAACCACTGAGCTACTGGAGCAATAAGGTCACCACTCTCTTAGGAAAGAAGATAGAGAACTAGTCCTGTTCTGCCTAGCCAAGCCCACCCACCCCAGGATGCCAGCATTAGAGCCTCCTGCAACTAACTGTCCAGTAGTGATGGAGTCCCTCTGAGGCCCTAGTTCCATCTCCAAGAAGTGATGGTGGTGATGGGAAAGAGATAAGAGCTTCATCTTCCATTGGGTAAAAACCATGTGTGGAGAAGGTATCTGTCTGATCTTCCTAGAAAGGGATACATACTGGTCTTTATTTTCTATGGTTGGTTTATCTAGCCGAACCCATACCCAAGGGGCAGATCCCTGGAATTCTACTTTTGTGATGCTCTTGACCTAGAAGTTTATGTACCTCTCTTTGGGAGGTTGGAAACAAAGAGATGCATGGGGGTGGGTGAGAGCTGTCTTGGGACCAAGGTCTTACCTGGACTGAGAAATCAAGAGCTTCAAGGGAGCAGAGATACATCTAGAAATACTAGAGGCTGAGAATGAGGTGCAGTTGTCTCTGGGTTGTTCCTTAGTGCCCAAGGCCCCTAGGCTGCCTGTTCTCTTCTTCTCCTCTGAGAAGTTTCCTGTGGTACTTGTGATGTTGATTGCAAGATCCTATAAACAAGAGATCCTAAAAGAAAGAAGACAGCCCTGGCACAGAGGAAATGGGAGTCCTAGGCATCGTTTCTATACTAATGTTTCTCAGATACCCACTGTGTGTTTTCAGCTCTCTAGTGAGTGCAGATGGAGGCTCCTTTGGAGCACCATGGCTCAACATTGTGATTGTGGGGTTGGTGAGCACACAGCTAGGTGTTTTGGTACAAGGATTTCCGGTCTTCTTGAGATCAACCTTGATAGTCACAATTCTACTTCAGCCTATTGAAAAGTGCCAGAACGTTTCCTTAAGCATGTATTGAGGAGAGAGAATGGCTGGCTGCTCTAGTCTGAGCATCTTGGCTGAGTGCAGGAATGATGAGTCTTCCACTTGCTTTATTCTGTCTGTTTCCCCTGGGATCAGATCCACCCTCACTGCCCACCAGCCCTGTCTCAGAACTGCCTCTTGAAAAGTTACCCAACCTTGCCACAGTGGGGAGAATGTTTGGACTCTGAGGTATGCTGATGGCACCTTTTTATATTTCACGCCTCTCAGAAATTGTCTGGAATTTCTCTTGCTTTAATTATTTTTTGACATCTGTTTGGGTCCAAAAGGAGAAAGAGCATCAATGAGCATGCTCAGTTAAGTTGTAAAGCTGCACAAACTTTCTATAACGCAGTCATAAATTTCTAACTGTAGAAAGAATTATATGAATCCAACATTCCAGCCTTCTTGAATACATATATGGCACTTATTTTCCATAAAGTGGCCACTGGGTCCAGCATAAATAATCCTTATTTTCTCACAGCTCAAGTCCCCTGAGTGTCTCAAGCACAAGTACCAACCCAGATAATATTCCCATTCTGAAAATGCTAAGAAATTATTCCAGCAAGCTCACTGTTGTACAGAGGAAGCAGACTGTAATTCTTTGTGTATGCCCTAATAAGGGCCTTTTTGAAGGAAAGCACATGGGGAAGCTAGGCCAATCAGATGCAATCCCCTGCTGCCCACAGAAGTACAAACTGATGGGGCAAGTGTCAGTTTACAATCTGGATGGAGATGAAGGAGTTCAAGCTTTACCCATAGGCACCATATTAGAAAGCTGAGAAATTACTTGTACATATCACCATAAATTAAGCACATGGATAGTCATCTAAATAAGGCAGAAAATGCAGGCATGTCTTCCATACTTCCTTCACTGAGTGAGTTCAAAAAAGGTCTGTGTGGAAAAGGCCACTACAGAAGTTGGTGCAGCATAGCTTAGTGTCTTACATGCCTCTCCTAAATGAATGGACCTCACCTGTGGCCTACCTTATGGAAAAAAAAAAAAACTCTTATGATTCCTTCTCCCATTAAAGGACAGCATGTTGAATGTATTGACTGCTGCCCCGGGTACAAGTGGCACCAAGTAGTAGGCCCTGATGTTGGGCTTATACTTATCAAAATTAGGTAAAATTATAATAAAAATTTCAGTCACAGGAAGGCTTTCATCTTAAATTATCTGGTTTTTTCCATGTAGAAAACAAGTGTGTAAAGTTCATAGGACTGCTGTGCTTTAAATTTTACTGACTTTTACAAACCTAACTTAATTCTCTTGATGAGATAGTCACCTTTTTGTAAAGCAGTTGTCTATGAGTCAAGACCACAGGCTTCGGGTTCTAGGACTCCCAGAGCAAGGCTTTCAAGTGCTGCTATGCAGAATCACAGGGGAGCCGTGCCAGGCCTGCACTCTGCTGACTTGCATGGTGGCCACACACAGGCTTCTGCCCTGTGTCTCCCAGAGTGAGGGGAACTCATCCAAGAGGAGCCTGCTTTTCCTAATGTAATGAGAATGATGTGAGCCCTAAAGCTCTTCCCTTCGGTACTTTCTTATCTGTGGCATCAGACCCTGGTCCCCTCCCCCGCAGAGCTGGGCCGAGTGTCTGGCTCACCAGCTTCCTGCCTAATGGATCTTGCTTCACAGATTGAGCGTTTCAGGTTTTATTACCCCTGAGGGTATGACTGCTGGATTATGATCATTTTTTCCTTTTTCATTCTTTATCTATTATTTACACAAGGAAATATTCCTGTTTTTCTTCCTGAAAATTCTCAGTCGTTCCTGGCATTAGAGGAAGAATTTTTGTCAGTTAAAAAAAAAATACTTATTACTGTGCATTTTCAAGCCAATGTATTAGGGAACTTCAGCTGAATCTACTGTAAGCTGCAATTTGCAGGGTACAGTAACTGAAGCAGCCACTGGAATCACAGATATTGGTAAACATCCTGTAAGAAGAATCATTGGAGGAGCTTGTGACAGGAGTGCTGTGGGTAGCCTGGCAGAACTTAGGGTCCGGTGGTCCCAACCCCTCCCAAACCACACTTCTTTGGTCTTCCACTCTCATCTTCTGACTTGCCTGTAAAAGGATTCCAAAAGTGAGCTCTGGCACTTGGGGGATGTCTGTATGCCCAAGATCCTTGTGGTCCTCACACATACAGGGTGTTCAGAGACCCCAGGGCAAGAGAGAATGACAGGAGCCTGTTCTGTTCCTTTTCATCACCTTTGCTTTCTAACAATGTCATAACAGAAGGGACATGCACCCTGCTCTGGTGGGATGCATGTAATTCGTACACAAACACTCTGATGTTCTTACCAACGAACGGGACGCAGAAGAGAGCTTGCTTGTGCTCCTCAGCCCTTCTTGCTGCTGTAGGTGCTTTCCTTCTCCCATACCTTCATGTGCTCGTCCTTCCTTCTCTGTGCACACACCTTGCAATTCTGGGAGGCCCCTGCCAAACCTCCCATCCTCCTCTCTCTTCTGAGTCTTGCTGTCACTGCCCATCCAAGCTGTCCCTTATCTCCTGAACTCTTTCTTCTTCCTATGTCCCATTTTACCTCAACCTGGGTCATCTTTCCTACCTGCTCCCCAGATATAATAGGAAGTCCCAGTGTAGGGTACATCCCTTGGTATCTATGGTGTCAGCACCTAGAGATTCTCAGGTGTGGGAGTGTGTGGCCTCTGACCAGACACATGAGAGTATTAACTGCTGGCTCCAGTATGAACTTCTGAATGCAGTTCACCCAGATTACTCTCTATGATAGTGTAGGTCTTTGTGGGCCATACCTAAATGCTGGATCAAACCTTTCTCTAGGGTCTAAAAATGTACAAAGAAAATGAACAGCACATGTGAGGTCCCCATGGATCCTGTGATACACAGATATGGCTCTGTGTAACTAACTACACAGAGATCCATCAAGCTCTAAAGAAAGCAGCTCCCTGCATACAGTGTTGTGCATTCCATACAGGTTACCCATCAGAGCACTCACCTGTGGACATTAATGCATGGTACGTGCCTTTGGAGGAAGTCTACTCTGGGTATTACTAAACTAAATAAAAGAAGTGAATTCTGTGGCATGGAGAGTACCCTGTCAAGACAGACATAATGTAAGTATCTGAAATGAATTGTTTACACAAAGATACTCTACCTTTAAACATTGTCATGGGAAGCTCAGGTCTTCATTCACACGTTATCCCTGCCAAGCATGGCAGAATGCCCCCAGAGTCATCACCAGGTAGGCAAAGGGCCAGGTCCAGCATTTACTCCTCAGAGGTCAGTGCCGGAGGCCTTGAGGCATCCTGCTAGTCCCAGATCAGAGCAAGTACTCTTTGATCTCATCGGATGGTAGATTCGAGGCAGTCATTGCCAGGCAGCAGGGACAGAAGCTGCCTTCAGGTAGAGAAAGAGTGAGAAGTGGCATCACTCAGGGGATGAAGCAAGGATGGGGCTGTGTACGTCCCACTGGAGATCCAGGAGGGAGAGAGCAAACTGGACCATACCAGACTGCATGGTTGAACATTGCTAGTCTACATGCATGGATGGCAATGATAGTAAATAAACAACATCAGGCCATGTGTGAAGGGATTTATGGGAGATACATGCTTTGGGGAGTCTAGTAGACAAGAAGTCCTATATAATAGGTCAGTGTCAAAATAAATTCTTTAATTTTAAAGGGTTAAGCTTTGTTTGGGGTGTGGGTTTCATTTGTTGCTTGAGTTATAATGAAGTTAACTTTTAAAAAAGAAACCAATTCCATTGCTAAGAGAAGAGATGGTTTGATTGTGAAATAATGGTACAATGGATTGCATAGTCATAAACAGTGAAGTCCAGAGCCACCTGCAAAAAGAGTTTATTGCAGTACTAGAGGCCAGCAGGGCCCCCTAACAGATGTGGAGTGTGAAGCTGAAGGCCTCGTGTGCTGTCTGAGCAGAGAATCGGTTTGGAAGCACGTGGCTGATCCACTGTGTTCTCAGTTTCCCATCGCTAAGCTAGACCCTGTGACCCCAACTGAAGCCTCACTGTCGCCCCCTGCTGGACTAGCGAAGGTTAGTAAGGGATGAACTCATCGCTATGCTTAAGGCAAAACTGGAACCCAGGAATCTGCATGTCCTTCCTTTAATGGTTAGAGCAATGGCTTTGATAACCTCAGAGAAACAAGATTTGTTTGTATATTTCTCATGTCCTGGGATGGATCTGTGTACCAAGAAAGCTTATAAGGAACAGACATATGTACACATGATGATGCCACCATTTAAAAATAAACCTTGTGGGGGAAGTAAAGCCAATGGCTTTCCATGTAATGGCCTTTTTTTTTTTCTCAGCTTTGTAATTTTCACTGTGTATGATACAGTTGCCTATTTCTTTATTCCATGTAAATTCTGATTTCCCACTGAAACAGAGAAGCTTCTCTATTCCAGATTTACAGCCTATTTGAGGTGATGACCATAAGTTCTTTGAAATAGTACAGACTCGTACCAGACTGTCTGACTTCCTGACCTTGTGACTTTGCTCTGGTCAAATACTAGACAGATTCAGAGAAATAGGTGAGTGTGCAGATGGTTGAGGCTGCAGCACAGTTCAGCCAGGTTAATGAAAACAGAACCACCCATTTGTGCTTTATCCTTCATACCTGTCTGAATACCTGCCACGGTTCATGCCTCTGGAAGATGCCAGAATTCTCTCAGAGACTCCAACCAGCACTGGAAGCTTCAAGATGCCACATGATACTAATTTTCTAAATTGGAAAAAAAATCAACTGATCCTTGACTCTTGCCTCAGTTTAATTTTAATCAGAGAGTCATCTACTGCTAACTGGAGCTTGGAGATGACTAGCAGCCAAACCTAAATGTTTTCTAGCAAAACTGCGTCCAACAGAAGATAGATGGCTATTCAAGGTTGAGAGCATGAGTCTAGGAATGAACGCTGGTTTCCAGAATCCCCCTGTCACATGACATCAGATCACTCAATGCTTTATGGTTTTGATGCTCCATCATAGAAGACAGTGGTCTGTGCCTGGACTTTGAGTGAGTTTTATAACGCACCTACTTCTCCTAACTACTTACCTACCACCTACCTACCACCTACATACCTACTACCTACTCTCCTACCTGTAAGTAATGATCATTTATCTTGTTAGACAATGAAGAGTGGATGAGTAAAAGTTGGTATATACTTTGTTTGACACCTATTTTAATTTCTACAAAGGTAGGCTCCTGGAGCTTGCAGGGGGATCTGAAGCTAAGGAGCAAGACAATTGGGCACCTGGAGACATCCCAACAGGACCAGAGTCCCCAGTCTCTCATCACAGAACAGCTGTGCAGCTGGAACTCCATGTAATTTGCATGAGGAAATGACTCCACACAGCTTTCCCAGTTTAAGTGGGTCGTTTATAAACAAACCACTGTTACCCTTTCTCTGAGGACATACACTGGGTGATTTCATTGCTGCATTGGCAGCTCTGGCAAGGGCTGTGACATGTTTTGGAGACAATCCTGGGCCTGAATGAGTTTTCAAAAATTCATTTTTATGGTGTTCAAATCAAGCCTCTTTTTCCTATATAAATAAATAGAAAACAAGTACACACTTCACTAAACATTAAAGAAAATGCCCAAAGCCATCAGAAAGGCAACTGCAATCACCACTCTCCACCTGTCCTTAAAGGATATGTTCTCACAAGGGCTTGGAGAACACACCACGATGGTGGCCTGTGCCAAGCATTGCCACAAACAGGATGATACTTCCTTACTCCAGAAGTAAAACCTGGGTGTATTATGACTCCCACTACAACTGATACAGGACAGGAGGGACAGAAAACAAATAAGAACATAAAATTACACACCGAGAAATCTATAATTGATTTGGCATTCTTTCCAATAAGCTCTAATAACTCACAATATGTATAGGCTTGAGTTCATATCCATAGGTTATTCTTGTTAATTATTAAATACAGTTAGGATTTCTGCTTAAGTAAGTCTTCTAGGAATACTTCAGTAAGCTGCAACTAAATAAATAAGTAGCTCAAGTGCTAGAATTGTTGTCATATCCATTTAGAAAATAACAAAATTACAACACTGGATCGTTATGACCAAACCAGGCTACTCAGGTTAGTTAACTCACTTGGCACAGGTATTAATACTGAACCACATTAGTCCCAGCAGTGAGCTACCCCAGGCCTGTTACCAGACTGGGTACTCTCTCACACTGGTGAGGTGTATGTATGGGGGTGCAGGACACTTATTTGGGGAGGCTCGGAAGTGAATGCCACCATATCATCAGGAACTGAGAGGAGGAGCTCAGTGGACACGGAATGTATATGGAATTTACTTCACATAAACACACACACACACACACACACACACACACACACACACACACACACA
>OU015742.1:128804249-128819123 GCA_907169655.1 Acomys percivali
ACACACACACACACACACACACACACACACACACACACACACACACAGAGGTAGCCGTGCCAAAACCAAATGTTTATTAGGAGGTGGTAGGCAAGCACCCCTTACATACTGGTAGATCTGTAAGTGTATCCAATCACTATAAAAATTAATATGGAAGCTCATCAAAAATCTAAAAGTGAATCTACTATGAGCTAGCTATCATATTCCTGGTCAGTATATCATAGAAATATTTTCAGCTTAAGTAAAAGTACTCAGTCAATGAACCCTAGAGTAACAAGCAGTTCACACACTGTCCCTGGCCACCACCTTCAGTCTCTGGACTTTGTTAAAACTCAGGCCTAAATCTGACAAAGACTTTGGGAACTGGGGACTGGACATGGAGGGCTGTGCACATGTAGACAGCTCGTAGACATTTGGAATCACTAGATATGTGGAGCTGTCTTCCAGACACTGAGTGCGCATGTGTGTGCGCATACACACACACACACACACACACACACGCACACGCACACGCACCCGCACACGCACACGCACAGAAAGTGAAAAGGAAATTTGTCAAGCTCCTGAAGACTTTGGAGTATGAAGAACTTCTGGGAAAATTGAGGGCAGCTGAGGAAAGATGCGTTCTGCACTGGAGTGGGAGGGGCAGTGGGAGGGGCAGGATGGGTTCTGTATTAGGGAAAGGTGGGTAGAGGGCAACAGGTTACGCAGCACTATTAACCTCATTCAATTTAAGTTTGACACACAAATAACTCTGACTTTTTGTGCCAGCTACATTCTAACAAATGATAGATTTTCTTCAGTTTGGCACTTACTGATGTCCAAATAACTAACACTAGTAAATCACAAACTTTGACATGACATGAACGCCACTAATGCCTGTCCTTAACTCATGAGTCAGTGTTCTTTTCTTCGCCACAAAGCAGTTGTATGAAACCATTATTCCTAAAGCCTCTAAGTCAGTCTTTTTTTCCCCTCCAAGTCAGTCTATGCACCTTCACCTGTGCATCTTTCATCTTTCAGGTTTTGAGTTCTCCAAGGCTTTCAACCCAGCTTACACCAGCCTTCCCCAGTCAGGCCCCCCAAGATCTCCAATGTGTTCCTTTTACTGGGTCTTCACATACTCTCCCTTGGTGACCTCACAGGCCTCTCATTCTAACTCATTTTCCAGAATTGTTCAGGCAATTGAATATACCTGATGTCCTGTGTGTAACTGCACTGAGCACGCCGCTGTGTCAGGAAATATATTCTACTAAGGACTGAAGCAACTGACCAAAAACTTAAAATACACACATGGTTTTGGCTGTCAGCGGTCTGTGGGTCTGGCAGCCTGGAAACCTTCAACTTCAAACAATGAGAGGTCAGACACACAAGTAATAGAATCTTTAAACACATCCATTAATTAAAAGAAAGCTTATCAACACCATGAAGACTAAAACATAATTTAAAATAGGAAAGCATGGGAGAAAGATGGCATTTGATTTTGAGTCCTGGGACTGTGGATTCTAACGTGAATCTTAGGATCTTCTGAGAGCCAGTCTAACATGGATGGGACCCCAGAGGATAACAGCTTTATTTTATGTAATAAAAGTAAGAGAGTCTCCACCTTCAAAACACTGTGAGGAAAACCACCTCTTTAAGATGGTGACTAAGGAGGAGAAAACAATTTCCCTGCAGATTTCCAGCCTGGGACGTGTTTCCTCTGGAAAATAGACCCCGGCCACATTGTCACAAAGACTCAAATAAGTATTTGTTCAAGTGCTCTTGATATACAACCCAAATATAAATCCTTGCTCAAGAACCTGGAATCAAACTGAGACTGGGGCACTGCCACACATCATTGTCTGTGAAAGCAGAGCTGAGCACTATACAATGAAGGACACACCAGGCGAGCAGCAGAAAGTGAACTAGAAAAGCTACCAGGAAAACAAAACTAAAACCATGCATCCCTCTAAACCCTAAGGAAAACAGACCGCCTGAACTTCTGCACATAACCCTCGAGAGAAGTAAAGTCATAAAAACCTTGCCGTAACTGCCCAATAGAGTACATTAAAAAATCAAACTGAGTGCAGTGAAAGAAAGAATGTTGTGAACTTAAAAATATATAAATAAAAAAGTGCCTCTAGAGAAAATTCAGAGGTGGGGGGGTGGGCGTGGAAAGAGAAGTGTAAAAGGCATGCTATGTTTGAAATCTAAACTTGTAATGCAGATCTGGAGCATTTTTAATAATATTCCTAGGCATAGCTGCTTTTAACTTTTTAATTTGTTGTACTCTCTTGCTGTTGTAATTTGACATTTCCATCACCCTCTCCACATGGCTGTAGTTTACAGTGAGTACTCTGAGGTACACAATATACATTAGACCTTTCTTCATGCTGCTGCCTGATTGAGTAGAAAATCTTTGCAGATACCAGGGAGATGGTATCTGCAGTGAGTAAAGTGCCACACCCATAGGAAGATTTGAGTTTGATCAATAATGCCCATTTTCATAGGGTATCAAGTCTCTTCTTGGTAACCTGCTGTCCTTCCTCTGAGTGCCACCAGGTCTCCCCCTCCAGGGGACATGGTCAAATGTGAGGCACTAGAGTACGTGAGAAAGTCATACCCCACTCTCCACTCAACTGTGGAGAATGTTCTGTCCATTGGCTAGATCTGGGTGGTAATCCCCCTCAGGAACAGTCATAGGGGAGGGAAATAAGGGGAAACTGGGAGGGAGGGAAGAATGAGAGGATACAAGGGATGGGATACCATTGAGATGTAACCAGAATAAATTAATAAAAAAATTTTAAAAAAATAATGCCCATTTTAAAAAGTTGGGCTCAGAAGCCGCTACTTGCAATCCAAGTGCTGGGGGAACAGACACAGAAGGATCCCTACAATCCGTGTGTCAGCCAATTGTGTCCAATCAGTAAACTCCCAGGTTCAATGAGAGACTCTGTATCCAAAAATATGGTGGGACTGGAGGGAAAGCTCAGCAGTTGCAGATACACAATGCTCTTACAGAGACACACATTTAGTTCCCAGTACCTATACCAACTGGCTCACAATTGCCGCTAACTGCAGTTCCAGGGGACACTGGCTTCTGTGGGAATACACACACACACACACACACACACACACACACACACACACATGGGGCAGGGAGGGAGGGAGCGAGCAGAAACAGAGACAGAGACAGAGACAGAGACAGAGACAGAGACAGAGAAACAGAAAGAGAGCGCCTTTCCAACAAGGCTAAAGTAGTCCCAGTCACCTGTGGGCACACAGATACACAATCCCAGCTCTGCCTTATCTTCATAATCAAGATAGACTTTCAGGTCAGAGGCAGAATAGACATCTGACCTCCTCAAACCTCAATATTTTCTCCCTCAGTGCTTCTGATTTTGTGTACCAAGCTCTTTAAATGTTTTCTTTCAAAGTTAAATGCTTTACTTATTTTCTAAAATAAGTAAGCATACACTTTTAGATTTATGTCTAAAATTATTCAAGCTCCAAGATTAGTGCTGTCATTGATTGTGTCACATACTGCTCCCTTTCCTTGTGTAGTTTTCTCCTTTTGTGCTATGTGTGTTCACTCCGACACAGTCAGTGCTACAGCGAAGCTGTGCCTCTGTGTGAATGGAGTGAAAAGGCATGCATTTATTTGTTTCATCTTGCTTTGCTCTTCCAGGGCCCGCATTAGAGAGATGCTGGAGCCCTTCCTCCTCCTTATCACATTCCAATTTAACCTTGGCGTGTTTTTTTTTTTCTTTTTGAAGTTTTCTTTTTCATTTGTTCAGTTTAACTTCATCTCCCAATCTCTGAGTGAAGGAAGGGCCATATCAAGCAGATATTTTGCAGTACTTCCTGGAGTGTGAATTTATAACACTGTATTTTAGATCATCTCCTTTGACCTTTTCCTTGATTTTACTCATGACAGAGACTTGGGGGCTGGTATTATTCTGTCTGCTGAACATGGCAGCAGAATGGTGGGTGCAGAAACCTCCAATGTTCAAGAAACATAGTGGAGCAGATATAGTGGGAATGGCCAACCCGTGACAGGCCCAACTTGATACCCACCGTATGGGATAGAGTCCACCCTTGTCACTATTTATGATACCCTGCTATGCTTGCAGACAGAAGCTTAGCATAACTGTCTTCTGAGGGGCTTTATCCAGCAGTGGATAGAAACAGATGCAACAACCCATAGACAAACAATACTGCGGGCTTGGGGAGTCTTGTGGAAGAGTGGGAGGAAGGATTGAGGAAGTCAGAACCACCAACAAAAAGGCGTTCATGGGCTTGACCTAGGCCCCCTATACATATATAGCGGAGATGAGGCTTGTTCTTCATGCAGGTCCCCGAATAATTAGAGCAGGGGGTATCTCTGACTCTGTTGCCTGCTTTTGGATCCCTTTCCCATAGCTTGGCTTCCTTGTCTGGCCTCCGTGGAAGAGGATGGACTTAGTCTTGCTGCAACTTGATGTGCCAGGGTGGGTTGGAACACATAGGGGGGCCTCCCCTTCTTTGAGGAAAGAGGATGGGGAATTGGGAAGGGGAAGTGAGAGTGGGAGTGAGAGGAGAGGAGGAAGGGGCCCGCAATCAGGCTCTAAAGTGATTAAATAAATAAAATTTTTTAAAAAATCTTAGAAGCCTAAATGCATGGAATCCATGGTCTATTTTGAGTCTATGACTCATTCCAGAAAATCTTGTGATGTGAACACTGTCTGCTTGGGAGTTTTATACCCACTTACTTTCTATACCAGTTACACTCTAACTTTTGCCACTTACTGGACTTTCTGGACCATGGACTGTAGTTAGTTCAGGGAAATTACTAGCTCGAACTCTGGTCTCCTCCCCTGCAGACAGTAGCAGCAGCACTAAGCCCTCTGCTCTGCATCACACTGAAAGTTTCTTTCTATTTCTGGCATTTTTCTCTTGCTTTGATCCATATTGAGTCATCTCATGTGTGGTTAATGCACACACTAACACACAGGATTAATAGGTGTCTAGCTGTCCTGTTAGACTGTGGTTTCACTGGGAATGGTGTCAAACCCTTCTGTGCCTGGCATGTCCTCTTCCTAAGGAAGCCATTCTTTGGACAAAGCATTTAATTTATCTTCCCCAGGATTTTAAATGTGTTTCTACAAGACCTCAAAGATCTAGAGCAATTGTCCTCTTTGAATCACTTTATGGTGTTTTTATTACCATTTTATTAAATAATCTATTGAATCAACTTTGTGCTGTCAATATATTTCTGGCTGTGGAGCCCCCCACTGGAGTGTTGTTGACCTACCAGGAACCATATCCTTTTGGAAAGCTAACTGACTTTCTCTCCCTTAGAAGTCATCAACTGTCCATTGCTCCTCAGCTAGGGGTGCGGGTTCACGATCCTCGTCTTCAAGCCTTAAATGCAGAGCTTGACCTCTATACCACCTCATACCCCAGTTTTTGTTCTTTGTTTATTAAACATGTTAGAAGGTAGATACATGGACAAATGAGTTTTGTAATCTTTCATCTCCCTCTGGACCCAAGTGGACTAAGTACTTCTGCTAAAATACAATGCATCTGAAATTAGGGGAAATATAGCATAATTATAATCAAATGCAAGTAAGTGGTAGGATGAAATATAGTGTAAATACTTTTGAGCCATAAAGGACTCAAGGTAATAATAGTCTGTGATTTTTAGCAATATGTCACTTTCAACTCCTATCATTCTTTATGAAGAGATAGAACATTCATAAATACCGTAATAAAACTATACCTTGAATTTTTAATATTACTGAAATTTTCTAAGATTATAATAAACTTCTTAAGAGGGCATACCTTCTAGCCAGGAACAGCCTACAACTGGAATCATTACCTGGAATCTGGGTCCTGGAAACAGGCACACACACAGTGCATCGTGGCCTCAGGACATGAAGCCATAACCACAGGAGCCAAAGCCTGCTATCACTTGCCTATAGTCTTCTTATGAATCTTCTCTGGGGAACAGAATGGAGACATGAAGTTTTTTTCTTTCCCCAGGAAAAGTACAGATAGACTTTCTGACAGTTAACATGCAGTAGTCTTGAAATGATCTGGGATCTAGCCCACTTGATTCAGCCAATGCTCACTAGAGGAAATACCATGCCCCCTGCCCCACCCCCAAAGGCTGCTATTAAATCTGAAGCTGATTCTGTACAATGTTTCCCTTTTTATGCTCATTTATTGAGTGAATATTTACTGTTTACTAACTACATGCTAGGAAAGAGTGATTGGTGGGTGAAGAAGAAGTCAGGTCCAGGCATGAGTGAGGTCCTTGTCAACTCTCTAACAGAGTGGGTCAAGTCCTCAGCCAGGAGTGGGCTAACCTTCCCTCCCCTACACTGCTGCCAAATGACAGATGAGAAAACTAGTGATCGGACAGAATTGCCAGATCAAACATTTACATGTAAACTCTATCCCCAGGATGGCACATTTTCTTCTAAAAAAAAAATTGCAACCTTTAATATCAGGGGAGACACATTAGAAAAAATAGAAAAAAATATAAGCACCTGAAGTACACACCAAAATGAAACAATTGAGCAATGGTCCACGTAATGTCACCTAGGTTACAGAGTAGGGACCAACTTTGCAATGCTATGCCAACAACCCCTATTTCAAGGCTTTATGCCAGCACTTTACTGAAAAGTTGGATAAACAGGGAAAATGTTTTCTATTTAGCCTAAGCCATACTCTCCCAATTTCACTTCGTCCACTGCTAATCAATAATTCACCAAGTGTAGGTCAGCTCATTCAAGTGCAGTTGGTGGGGAGGCAGGGAGCAGCACATTAGAGCTGCCTTGTGGGCAATAATTAAAAAAGAATCTGGGCTCATCAGAGGGATGCACGAGTCAATCACCTAGGGATGCTCAGAAGGATGCGAGTGTAACCTAAGACAGGGCGAGTGCTGGATCTGCACTATTGAGTGCTTGTTCATCCTGAGGATCAGGTGGCTATCTCGGATCCCTTTTCTAGAAAGTTTGTGATGGTAATTGTATTGTGAAAGGATGAGAAGGGATACATTTCATCTTGCTATTTCCCAACACATCCCCATTCCTGTGGTTTGGCTTACCAGAGCTACCATCCAGAATGCTTTACAGTAACTCTGAAGAGGGAGGTGTCCAGGTCTTACAGTCAGTGATCTCACTTCCTGACCAGGAGGAAATGCACCTTTCCCACCAACAGCCCAGCCCTGGGGAGGAAGAAGCTTCCTCTCTTCTCCCCTCCCTCATGTACTCCATTGCTTGGCCTCTTTCCCGTCCTCCCAACAGGAAGAAGATTGAGTGTGATCTGGGAGATAACAGGATTCTGATGCTCCAGTTTTGTAGTGAGTTGAGCTACTTTTAGAAAGTCCTTCCTTCTTTTCCATCTACACTGAGGAACCAAATATGGTATCTTTCCATATCCTTATCTCCATACTTTTACCATCTCTGTCACCATTGCCACCCCTACCTCCCCGCCCTACTTCCATTCCTTATCTCATGCCCCAAGGGAATCCCTCTTTAAAAAAATACATCCCTGTAGCCCAACTTCCTCCCACTAAAGCCTACCAAATAAAGCTTTGAGACCTCCTAATTCATAGCACCGTGGGCCTTCCTTTGGAAGGCCACTCCATTTGCTATCTATAACAATAGGCATTCCTGGATAATACATTAATATTATAAAAACCTACCTTTAAATTATAACAACCAAGAATAGGCTTAACATTAGAAAGATCAGAATGAAATAAGATCTCACACATATAAACTATTTCAATCTTAAAGTCAATCTAACCTCAGAAGATAAACATTAAAAATAGAAAAAAAAATCTATGGACTCAAAGTAGGCAATAATAACCACAGTAAAAGAGGTGGAAGCAAATACACCATATATACTGAGACATATTCTCAGCCTGTTTCTTGTATTTTAATCATGGAATGGGAAAAGGCTTCTTCTATTTTATTCATTTATTGCTTCCAAGTCTATCCACGATTTTTCAGGAAATGGATGCTGCCATGTTAATGTCATTGCATGATAGACTGAACAGTGGAATTGGTGGTAGAGAAAAGGGACCCTGCAGGCTGAATCATTGTGTATGAATATTTTATACAAAACCTTAAAGTGTCTTTTGAGACAATCCATGTACCATTACTAATTAGATTACTAATGGATTACTAATAGGTTCTCTCACCTTAGGAGAAGTGGGCTTTTGATTTCAAAGGAAAGGAAATTCTAAGGAGAGACACTAACCAGAAGCTAGAACCTGGGGTTCTTTCCTGATTAAGCTGCCCACCTATTCAATGCTCCCAGAAATCCATCTGCCCACAAGAGTTCAGATACCATGCCATTTGCCTCACCATATGCATCAAGTCTTCCTTCCTTGCCTAGATCCCAGTGTCTGTGACTCCTTTCATACTCACCAAGTGTATAGCCAGAAACTTGAGACCATTTTTCTCCTCTTTACGCATGTTTAATAGATGTTAGTGCATCAATCTATGGGTCATCTTCAAGCCCTCATACTCTGCTCCTGAGTCACTCTCATAGCACTATCCTGGGGAAAAAGAGTCTCAAACCATTCTTCTGGGATTCTCAGTTGGAATCCCTTAAACTCATGTCTGTCTAAGGTTGCCCTATTGGTGGAAGATGCCTACAGCTTTCAGACAAGGTCCAAGCACCATCCAAACTTTAAAAGCACTTTATAACTTAGGATTTCTTGCTTCTATATCCTCTACAACCTCTTCCTTTCTCTACTTCATTCAGCTTTTCAACTCTAGGTTTCTTTGACCATGCATTTCCATATGTTTAAACTACAACAGCAACTTGCTTTCACTGACTTATAGTGGTCTTCCACTTAAAATGGACATGTAGATATGTTTACAGTATCAATGGGAGGCCTGTGTGATACTTTTGATGCCAAGATGCCATCCCTATTTTTAGTAGATGGTGCTATTCTAAGTTGGGTTCTTAAGATATTGAACACTGGCAATAGAACATAAGCTCAAACTCAGGACAAAGGTGAGAGGATGAGTCTAGTCACATCCTTTTCTTGATGATGGAATATGGGCACACAACTTTGTGTTTCCTGTCCTCAGACAGACCTCCTGAAGCTAAAGAAGTGGTCATACACATCAACAGCATCTCTTGATGTCCCTGTATCCTGTCTTGCTCCACCACAGCTCTCCTGACTGTAGGAACTGAGTCAGTACCAACTGTAGACTGCCATTCCTATTACACAGCAAAAAGCCTTGATCCCAACACAAGAGTGAAGATACAGGAAGGGATCTCAACATCAAAGCAAAACAGACTTTGCAAAGTGGGAAGAAAGCCATGTTCTTGGGTCATTTTGGGCACACATGGGTAGAGTCCATGCACGTGAGAGGGCTCAGAGACTGCTGTCTGCCAACCCAGTTGATCCCAGTTCTATGTGGATAGGATTTAGCAGGCAAATAACTAATAAAGAGCCTTTAGTCGTCATTCAGAATTAAGTATAAATTCTTAAAATGAATGTCAGTTAACCACAACAGTCTTTTGTGGACACTCTGAGGTCAGAGGTTAGTAGCCAAAGACCAAGGTTTTGCATGATGAATCAGAGGAGCAGAAGCACCTTTCCTCCCACAACAATGCAGAGGCCAAACTATTCTCCCTTCTTCTTATTCCGTACATGGGGCTGACTTCGAGAGATCTGCTTGTGATGGGGACCCAGCTGCATATGTGTATAGCTTACCATTCTTTTCTTATGTGCTCGTGGGTCACATCTACCTTTTTCTTTCCTTTCTTTCTTTTTTGATTTTTTTTTTTTTTTGCATTTTGCTAAGTACAGATTTAGTTTTAAATTGTTCAGCAAGTGATTAGAAATCCTGCTTTGTCAATTCTTAAAATGTTTATTGTTTTTTGCAATCTTTTTATTATATTTCTTTTTTATATATTCTTAAAATTTTTATATCCCAATGTCATGTTTCCAGCCTGGAATATAAAACTAAAATGTACAAAAAAATGAAGAAAAAAAATGACGTGATGAAAATGTTAAAATTACATTATATTGAAAGTGACATTTTATTCATTTCTTATGGATGAGTATAGGGTGGTGTTTTATAATGTTGTGGTCAAGGTGAAAAAAACTTTTTTCCCTTTTATTTGATAGAACTGTAGAAGCCTGTCACAGTTTTACCTTTGCTAGTGGCTCACACTTTGGAGTGAGCACCAAGACTGCAAGTGTCTCCTGCACAGTAGTGTGCAGGAACGTGCAAGCTGAAGCCAGGGCATGACGTGTGGTGATCGCAGGCTCATCCTGATGCAGCTCATTTATGCTGATAGTTTAGGCTTGAGATTTGCAGTAGTTCGTTGGCCTCATGGTAAATGCAGTACATACATAGTAAATAATTCTATAGTTAATTCTATAAACAACAAGTTCTTACGGGTCCTAACTGCGATTGCTCATTAGGAATGCTGAGATTCAAGTGCGGGACTCTCTGTGTGGCTGAAACACAGCGCAGGCTTTCATGAAAGAAAGGAGACAGTGGCCTAAGAACAAGAGAGAAGGTATGAGTCCTCATTGTGACCACAAAGTTGTAAACACCACCTTGTACACAGCCACGAGAAAGGCACAACACGCCACTTTCAATTTCAATGTAATTTTAACAATTTCATCACGTAGCTTTTTCTCCCTTTGTCTTTAGCAGCGAAGTGTCCAGCAGAAGCATGGACGCAGGCTCAGTGCCTGCCACACAGACACCTCCCTCCAATGGCCCTGTGCTGGGTGCCATGCTTGCCTCCACTCCCTGGAAGCTTTTAACATTCTTTGTCCAGCTGAGACGGCCCAGAGTGACCCATGCTTGCCAAATGTACTCTAAGGACAAAATACCCCTGGCCAAACCTTGGTGAGACACAGACCCACACACATCAGGAGTATTTCATGGAGTTTGTAGTATTTCAAAATGATTCAGGACAGTGTGATGAATGGAGGCCCAGCCACACACAGAGGAAGGGGAAGCAGGCTATCCTGATGGGTCCTGATATGCTATGGAGGAGGTCCCCTTCTGTCAGAGGTCAAGGGGAGGAGAATAGGGTGGAAGAGAGAGGGAGGGTGGGAATGGAAAGATACAAGTGAGGGGATAACATTCAGAATATAATCTGAACAAATTATAATAAATTTAAATTTTACACACACACATATATACATACATAGGTGTGTGTAAAATTTTAATTTATTATAATTTGTTCAGATTATATCCTGAGTATGTGTGTGTGTGTGTGTGTGTGTGTGTGTGTATGTGTGTGTGTATGTATTGAAATCGTAAGGGGGCAGCAAATCCACCAACTCTGTTACTTTATTATGCCTGTTTCCTCCCCTGAAAACTGGTATAAAACAACTCATTCACGGGAACTGTGATTTTTTTTTAATCCCTTTTAATCCCAGGCTCCTGGTAAATGCCAATTTCTTTCTGATTCTAGTCTTGAAGATGGACCAAGTGTACTCAACCTAGAGCTCCCCCCTGTGCTGACTTCTCATGCCACACACATAACAACCCTGGCACAGTAGTATCTTTGTGGAAAATGGGCTCACAGAGACTGAGCCAACAACCAAAGAGCTTGCATGGGCCGGACCTATAGACTCCCTACACACATGTAACAGATGTGCAGTGTGGTCATCAAGTGGGTCCCCTGATAATGAGAGTAGGGTCTACCTCTCACTCTGCTCTCTGCCTTGGACCCTTTTCCCCTCGCTGGACTGCCTTGTCTGGCCTCAGTGGGAGAGGATACACTTAATCCTGCTATGACTTGAGGTGCCAAGGTATGGGTTGGTACCCCTTAGGAACCTCCTTCTCTGAGAAAAAGAGGGTGCAGTGAGGGGAAGGGGAGCGAGGGTGGTACTGGGAAGAGAGGAGGAGGGGCTGGTATCAGATTGTAAAGTGATTAAATAAAAAATAAATACATAAATAAAAATAAGGCATTCATGGGCACAGTGGAGCTCATATCCCCACGTACAGTGGGATCTCATGTCCACACATACACTGGGAGCTTGTGTCTTCTCACACAGTGGGGCTCATCTCTATGCCCACTGTTGGAGAATCCGTGGAATGTGCTGGATAGTCATCAGAACTCACCAAGATCATAGAGATCAAGAGCTTTACAGGAAATGATAGCAGAGAGAGAGAATGGCTTCAGGGGAAAGCCACAGTCTATGCCTATAACAGGAATGAATAAAGTGAGCGCTCAGAAACATTACAGTTATTTAATTTACTGAAAAGGAGTATTGTAAAAATAGATGCAATGTTTAAAATTAGCACTAAATAGCAAGAAGTCACTCATCACCAATATGAAATATTAAGTGGCTTGAAGGAACAATGAGAAGGAAATTATAGAGCAGAAATCACATTAATATCCAAAGAAGACACTTTAATAGAATTGTGTTTTCCTATTGGAAATGGATCACTAATTAAGAATGGACTACAAGTGATTTAGACAGGTCTGCGCACAGATTTCCTGAGCTCAGGAAATAAGAAGTGCATTGAGAAGCCGGCTGCTTGGCCAGGGTCACTGCTGTTTCCTATGAAGTGTTTCTCTCTAAAACAAAATAATTCTGTCTAAATCTCTAAGGCACAAGGGTAAGTCTTGCTTACTAATTTCATATGAAAGCATATGAAATTTATAACCCAAATTTAAAGTTCTGCCTTGGTAAAGTTATGTTAATTTGATGCATACTGATTGTGTTATAAACTAATACAGAACTTTTGAAAAGCAATTTAGTTTTTCTATCTGTCTGTTTATATAAAGACGCCTGTTATAGTCTGACCCATTGTGTGCACTTCTGGAAATAAGCTTCAAGGAAGTGAGTAAACAGCTAGTGACTGTGAATTCCATATATGTATATTCATATATACATCTTTATGTATAATATATGCATAATATAAACATATAATTCCTCTATATATTCATACGCATGTACATCATATAATACTTCATGGATATAAACTATCAATGAGGGTCCAACCCACGGAGGATAAAACAATATGTGGACATTCTCTAAAGATAGTTTATAACGATTATACCATCTAAAAAGTAGCTTTTCTCCATGTATGTTAGAACTTTAAATTGTCCAGAATCTAAAAGCTCTTCTCCCAAACCACCTTTCAGTAGTGCAAGTTCTAAAAAGCTGCTGACATCACTATAGAGCTTCAAAATATTTCTGAACTTTCTGTTTAGATTTGATATACGTCCTTTCATAAATTTGCATTCCACACGGACTTGGATCTGAGAAGTCAGTAGCATGGGCACCTGCTGTTGTAAATCCATGATACAGGGCCCCCCTTCAACACTAGATGCCCACAGAAGCTCCGTCCCTGAGGCTACACTCCTGCTTAAATCTTGGATAGAGAAAGCTGTGGTAGCACCAGACTTACACCAGTAAAGAACACAGAGCTTGAGTTGCTCCCAGAAGAAAGAGACTTATTTATGTATATTTCTACAGGTGAAAATGGTCATAGCGTGAACTTTTAGAAGTTTGTTTAAAAGTGTAGCTTTTGGTCTTGCAATAAATTTTGAATAAGTACCTGATTTTGAATCTTACCTTCAAAATTGAAATGTGTCTTTCCCTCAAGCATTTAGTCATTTCTTTAAATAACCACAACAACAAAACACAAGATCACTGCCATCCTGGCTGATCATTACCTGTGTGTCAGCTGAAGCAAGTTTATGTGGGAAAGATGTGAGAGAACCCACATCCCCAAAGAAAAATGAATGAGCTCCAGGTGCTGGTAAGGAGGAGGCAGGAGCGAGCAGAAGACCCTGGGGGGGGGAGGGCTCACAGTCATGAGAGTTGAAGGTGTAGGCAAGGCCAGGAGAAACCTCCCAACACAGAAGAGCATTGTGAAGGAGTGTGAGTGAGTTGAGAGGACCAAATGTCAAATATCCTTTAAGATAGCGTTCATAAAGTCCAATTGAATTTTAGGTAATTGTTAAGCACACCAAGGAAGGGTCAATTACCAAATGTCCATAAAACAAAAACAAATAATATTTATCACAGCCAATAAAACTAACAGTCTTCTAATTGTCATTTTTATATTTATTATTACAAGACTACAATATCCCAATAGTACATTAACATGACATAACAATTATCAAATAATTAATAGTCATGCAAAATTCAATAGGCTCATTTAATTGCTTTCTTATTTAAAATTTAAGTTATGGTCAGATGAAAAAGTAAGACTGTGTCCCTCAAAAGATCTATTAACACCTTGCCTCAAGCATCAAAGGGTATGACTGTATTTGGGGACAGGGTAATTGCAGGTACAAAGATTTCAAATGAGCTCATGCTAGGTCAGAGAGAACCATGATTATTTAGGGGCATTGGACAGGAAAGAAATGTAGTTACAAGTGCAGATGCTACAGAAAGCAACACCCTGTAAAGCTGGTGCTGGAGTTCCGGTAACATACCTGAGAAGGACCAGCACTGAGCCATGGGCATTGAACTTTTTCACACCTACTTTATTTGGGGTTCTTTAATGATTATGCCCCCTTTCCACACATCTACCCTAGATAGGAGAGAAAAGAGGCTAATGGGAACAGGAGAAGTAGATCTTTTTAGACTCAGTTCGTTAGAGTGATTCCACTGGCTTAGTCAGCAAAATTCCAGCAGACCTGTTAAACAGCAAACCTTCAATTCAGCAAAAGTGACTATAACCACAACAGCTGGAATCTGGAGCAGCAGCTGGAACATGAAACCCTGAAGCATTCTCTGGAACAGTTCTCTCTAGAAGTGCCTCAAAGTGGAGCAATGAACAGTCAAATTATGGGAAGCAATGCAAAAACCAAAAAGCCATGACTCTTGTTTTGGGATGTGTGTGTGTGTGTGTGTGTGTGTGTGTGTGTGTGTGTGTGTGTGTGTGTGTG
>OU015742.1:128819133-128835629 GCA_907169655.1 Acomys percivali
GTGTGTGTGTGTGTGTGTGTGTGTGTGTGTGTGTGTGTGTGTGTGTGAGTGTGTGTGTGTGTACACACACATATATGCATCTCAGAGTCCAAACTAGGCGGGATATATATATATATATATATATATATATATATATATAGAGAGAGAGAGAGAGAGAGAGAGAGCCATATTAGGATGTTTTTCAGTTGGCAAAGACCATGCCTCCACAAGAGGCAGTCCCTCTTCTAGTGGACAAACATCACCTGTTCTTTCACAAGTCTGTTTCCAGCAGACAAACACTACACACCCTCACACAAGTCTGATGTGTTTGTGTATTTCCTTGTCATGAACACTGCTGATATTCAGGGGGGTTGTCATGCTCAATGACATGATCACATTGAATAAGAAGCTCACTCTCTGGTTGATATGTATCTGGGCTGACTATCTAGTGGACTGTCGTAACATACCACATGCCCCATTGTCTCTGCCCTTGAGTCTAAGTCTCTGGTGTGGGTTTTGCTTTCCCTATAAAGAAACAGTGAGTTATTTGGTTTGTTGGTGTTTACTTTCTTGAGTTCTTTAAATATTTTGGATATTATCCTTCTGTTGGAACTAACCTGGGCCCACAGGGGTTCACAGAGACTAAACCACCAACCAAAGAACATGTGTAGGCTAGACCTAGACTCCCCCTACACATAATGCAGCAGATGTGAAGCTTGGTCATCATGTGGGTCCCCTAACAATTTGAGTGTGGACTGTCTCTGAGTTTGCTCCCTGCCTCTGGATCTCCTTCCCTTAGCTAGGCTGCCTTGTCAGGCCTCAGCGGGAGAAGATGCATATAGTCCTACTGTGACTTGAGGTGTCAGGGTGGGTTGGTACCCCCTTGGAAGACTCCCCTTCTCTGAGAAGAAAGAAGGGAGAGAACTGGTTGGAGAGAAGGGAGGGAGCTAGGATGAGGCTATAAACATGAGAGAAAGAGAGAGGGGGGGAGGGAGGGAGGAAGGGAGGGAGAAAGAAAGGAAGAAAGGAAGGAAGGAAGAAAAGAAACAGTGGGTTTTCTTGCTAGACTTTGCAAATATCCCCATTCTCAGTGAGTTTAGCATATTCTGTTCCCACTAGCAATGTAGAAAACTCAAGAGTTTTACCTTTCAAAGAAAGGATTGTGTTTCACTTAGTTTTAATTTCTTCTATGATGTCGAGGTCTAGCATTTAGCAACCTTTTAATTTCTCTACCCATGCAGTCCAAACATTTTTTTGAGGTGTAAGTGAATTTTTATTGGGAAGGAAGTTGTCAACCTAAAGAGCAGCAAATAAAGAATGCATAAGGAAGCTCCCTGTTGTCACAGACAGATGTAATCTCCAGAACATGTGACATAGGAGCCACTTCAATCTGTGACCCCAAGCCTGGATGCACTGAGTGCTTTCCCATTCAATCTAACACTTCTGGATTCCTACTGAAAAGGAATATGTAGTAAGAGCATGGAAAAGTTGCTTCAGAAAGAAAAACCCCAAAGAAGGGTCAGAGCGGGAATGTAGAAATCAAGTTATTATTACAATCACTTTAAATTATAATGCACTACACTTCCATATCTTCACAGTAACACAAAGCACAGTCACTTGCAGAACTGGTTCAGATGACTTAAATACCAACTGTGCTGTCAATCCTCTACACAAATGTCTGGAAGTTACTCGTGTTTATATGAAATGAAGCTATTGATACTTTCCTACAGCAGTAACTGCACACCAGGAAAGCCGAGAAAACACAAACCAAGCGATGGAGTTTTCCCAAAGCTGCAGTGTGAAAAGACTACGAACCGTTGATCCCATTCACATGAATGGGCTTCCTTGCAAGAGGAAATCCAAGTGGAATAAGGGATGGGGATGTGAAAAGGTTTTCTTGAGGGAAAGGAGGAAGGCACCCTGAATGCCTTTAGTTTTCGTCCCCTTCACCCCCCTCCCAGCATCACATTCATCGCCTGCACTGTCTGAAGTCCATAATGTTAAGTTGTCTCTAAGCAACTGCATGATGAGGGTGCTGTCTTTGTAGGAGTCTTCATTTAGTGTGTCGAGCTCTGCGGTGGCCTCATCAAAAGCCATTTTAGCCGGGGTACAGGCAAGCTCTAGATTATTAAGGCTCTCATAGTAAAATACAGAAAAGTTAAGAGCCACAAGCCCAGGCAGATTGAATGTGTGGGTTGCATCTCTTTCTTACTTATATCATTTGTTTTCGATCATCACCACAAGCTACTTCAGCAAGATACCAGAAATAATCTCCCTTCATTTTAAGATAGACCTTACTCTCTGGATTAGTTGCATTGGCTATTAAATACTTATCCAACAATTCCAGGACCGTGGTACAGATGGACCTCAGCTCCGACTCCACTTTCTCCTGATAGTCCTTGATCAGCGGCAACTTCTTGTCCCAGGTGTCGGTCTTCTGCTTGATGCTCAAGATGACCAGCCAGGCGGACCTGCGGCGCCCTACCACGTTCTTGTAGGCCACCGACAGCAGGTTGTGCTCCTCGTTGGACAGCTCGGCGCCCTGCTCCATCACGGCTTTCATGCAGGTGGCCATGTCGTCGTAGCGCTCGTCCTGCTCGGTCATCTTGGCCATCTGGATCAGCTCGGTCTTCTCCATGACGAGTGAGGGCAAGAGCCGAGCCGGATCCAGAATCCTCCTTCTAGCCTCCACAGCCACGATGCCGAGTCCACATATTCTTATAAGGTATGTGTTATTGTTCTTGCAGTTATCTTTTTAGACATCTCTGACATCTGTGGAATACTAATCCTTCATATGCTTTTAACTTGTAAATATTTTCCCAGTTTGCCGTTTTCCTAATACCTTCTGCCATGAAATCACTTTCAATATACCACCACTCTTCCCTTACTGTTTATAGGTTTTGAGTCATAGTTCAAAAATTAATTTATCCATGTTTTCCATAACGCTTACTTAGGACTACTTTCTTCATGTGAATCTGGTTAGTTTGGGTTTTATCTACATAGTGTATCAGAAATGGATCCAGGTTTCCTTTTTACTTAAAATTGGTCCTGATTCCCAGATGGAGATGGGCTAGATTTCTATTGTCCCTGCAGAGGCAATGTGCACGGTCTACCAACTGGTATGTGGTATCAACACTGCTGCAGATTTGGAGGAGGAACAGGGTGTTAGGCCTCACGTAACTTACTGGGTAAATTATGAACACAGGAGCTTCCTAGGTTTGAAGCAGATTTGAGTTAGATGAATGATACTCAAAATGCAGCTCATCTCTTTTTGTGTGTTTATTTCATAAAAGAATACCCGATCTCAAATATGTATTGTCTTACATTGGTGTTGGCATTCTTGGAGAACATTTTGTACACAGCTGATGCTCAGGACCCTTCCTGTATTTCAAGATGTCAAAGTCCAGAGAAGCAACGCACGAGGCATGGTATAGCTGCCACATACTACTTTTGTGCTTCTTTGATAATTACTGTGTTTGTTTCCTGGAACTCTTATAATGCCGTTCATTTGACTAACCCTCCCCAGTTCACATGACCTTCATTTATCTTGCCTCCTCGCAAAAGCTATCTCAAAATTAGGTTTCATTTATCAGCACAGAGGGTCTTCAATTTTCCATTTTACTCTTGTATTTTAGTAAAAACAAGAAGTTATACTCAGACTGTATCTTCCAAATTTTATTTGAGTGTGTCCTCAGTCATATGCTTAAGCTTATCATTGATAAGTTCTGCATCTGTGATGGCAAATTTTCACTGTCACGTTTATGTGGTCTAGAATCTTCTAGGAGATCCATCTTGGTGTGAATTTCCAGAGTTGTTTAATGAGGATGAAAGACCCTTTGAGATATTGGTGGCACCATCCCATTGTCTGGATACCTAGTTTCAATTTTAAAAAAAGGCAGAGAGGAAAAAGCCATAGGAGAGTTTGCATCTCCCTGTCATCGCTCCCAGCTCTGCCCAGAGGTGAACCTTGCATTCCCTGAGCCGCGAACCACAATAAATATCTCCTCCTTTAAATAGCTTTGTGTCAAGTAACTTCTTACAATGATGAAAAAAAAAAGCAATCATGACAGCGTCCAACAGTGGAAAGAACTTATCTACGTCCTCTGCAGTATTATGACACACAGCATCATTTTCTAGTACAGTGGTTCTTCAACACCTTTGGCAAACCTCCATGCCTAGAAATATTTACATTACTATTCATAACAGAAAATTACAGTTATGAAACAGCAATAAAAAATAATATTACTTGTAGGCGTCACCATAACATGAAGAACTCTATAAAAGGGTCACAGAAGGTTGAGACTCACTGTCCTAGTATCTGGGTATGTGTTCATATCCTGGCCATATCCTGCACCTTGCCTGAGAAGCACAGTAGAGCCAGCCCTGATGGCACAGGCACAGATGAGCCATCCCCAAGGGCATGAGAAGTGGAAAGCTGACTCTGCCCCTTGCTGGCTGCAGCATTGGACGGGCCAGCCAGGGCAAGGCATGAGAGCTCACTCCAGTGGTGTGGGTGTGGGAGGGCTGGCAGGCTGACCAGCTCAGATACCTCTCAGGCACAGATACAGGGCTTTAAATTGGCCCACCCCAATATACTTCATTGGTGAACTGCTGGAGGCTATGAAGCAGTCAGTCCTATAGATCCAAAACTACAGGATCTCCATGACACACGGCAACAGGATATCTGAGAGGAGTTGAAGTGTTGATAGTGTAGCAGACTCCAAAGGCCACAAACAAGAACAATGACTCATTGCAATGAGCATTTGCAAGCAAAGAAGTGTGGACAAAAGGCTATATCTTGGGATACACCGTGACATACTACAGCTTCCACAAGATTTTTTTTCTCCCTTTTTGGGAGGGAGGTTGCAAGGGTGGAGGACAGGTAAAAGGGAATGGGGAGGTGAGTGGAATTGGGGTGCATAACGTGAAATTCACACAAAAAAATTTTTAAAGTTAAATAAAAAAAAAGAGTAGCTATTGTAAGAACAGAAAAAAAAATCCTGGCCCTATCTATGTATGAATCCTCTGCCCCATAAAATCCTGATTATAGAGATGTGTGAACCCTCTGAGTAAACCAACATTGAAACTAGACTCTTCATCAGTGTCTTTCAACAGTCACTACCGGATGTTCTTGGTCTCCTCTACCACATCCTTCAACATTCAAACAGGCTCTACTCTAGGACCCAATTCTAACATCATTCCACTTGTCCAGTGTAATTGTACAACAGTTCTCCACTTCTACTACCATAGGCTCATTTAGTTGCTATGACTGCTATGAAAGAGAAGTATATGTTGGTGGTTTACAATAGGAATTACCCCCAGGGTTCTATATATGAACAACCTGAGCTTGAGGTGCTGTGTGGAGGCTCTTAAGGAGGCTGTACTCTGTCTCTGATTGCTTCTGGCATTGCCTGTGGACCTTTGATCTATTGGCTGCAACAGCAGCTCTCCCAGTTTGTCTCTGTCACCACAAGGCCCTCTACTCTGCATCAATGTCCTCTTGTTGGAACACAGCCACCCTAACAAACCTGCCTTAACCTGATTATGTCTTCAAAGACACTGTACGTGAATATGCTTGTGTTCAAGTTACTAAGAGTTAGGAGTTCCCCGCATCTGTTGGGGTGACCCAATTAAGTTCTTGTGTCTGGCTACTGCTGCCTATTCTAAGACTTATTTGCACTCAAATTTTATTATTTTCCAAATAAAGGATAGCTATTCCAGAGAATCATTCTAGTTAACAATGGAAAAAGATATCTGGATGTAACATAAATATTTTAGTTGGCACTACAACTCAAAGGTAGTACAGCTACAGGGTGGTTGACTCAGTGTCTATGTCTCTCCAGTCTTCCCTGCTCGTTCCAAGGATTTCCATAAGGTTCACACCTTTCATCTTCCCAAACAGAGGTCAAAGTAAGAACACACAAAACAGAAACATGTTATATTTATGTCAGAAACATATACAGAGCAAAGCACAAGCTTCTAGAATGACCGCAGTGAGTTCCTTCAACTGAGCTGTGACACAGATATCCAGCAGTTTAAGACCAGGAGACTTTGTTGACTTGGCCTTTGCTCCCATGCTATGACAAGCAAAAATCTGTAGAGGAGGCATATTTTCAACCTGTTCCACTTCTCCTGCTAAGTGTCAGATGATGAGTACAGGAAGCTTTGCCAAAGGCTCACAGTTCCATTGAGGAAGAGGAAATGAACATGTAACAGAGAAAGGAGGGGTAGGAGGAGCCTTGCACATTCTAAGGCATGCTCAACTTGAGAGGGAAGATGACACTAGACTTGGTATAGTCATAGCATCTGCTTAGGAATCTGACATTCTTGTTCATGCATATTCATATGCAGCAATATATCAGTTTATATGATCAAATTTGAGGGATTTCCTTGTGAGGCTGTTTTAAATATTACACTGATTGAAAAAAACTGTGATGTACTTTTAGGTTTTAAAATAGTATTTACAAGTTTTGTTCAGTGTTTCTATCTTCTGTATAAATTAGGAACGATTCCACTTTCAAAATGGAAGGGTTATTCACCATATCTTAAAATTATTGCGATTCCAAAATAACAAGAAGCTAAGGACCCAATTAGTGATACAGGACCCCTCCACTGGGCCCAATGTCACTAGCATGTTTTTGCTAGCCCCTGTGCCTCTGGAGCATTAGCTCCCAAGTACCTGTGTGCCCCTATCCTAGGAGCACAGGAAACTGCGGCCTCTGCCCATTGATGTCTCCTCGGACTAAGAGAGCTGAGAACACAGCAGGTTATTGTGGTAAGCTGGTACTTTCCTAACACAATCTGTCTTTCTCTTTGTTCTCTCATTTAATAGAATTCTCATTAAAGATAGACCATAGCTGATCTGAAAAGAAAGCTTGTATTGTCCATGTAGTATTCCTTATTTTATTATGATTTTAAACAACATTCTAAGCTGGTAGGGGGAAGTGGCTATGAGAAAATGCCCCACTTAAGATCCCTTTCCCTGAATGGTTCCTTCCCCCTCGGGGCACTAGCCTCTCATGTCCCGACTTGTTTTATGGCTAGTTACACTCATTTTTTTCTCCTCTGTCATGATACAAGATCCCTAAGCTCATGGTGTATCTAAGGCTTATGGTTTCCCCTTCAGTCCAGATGGGTTCCCCAGAGATAGGAGCTTCAAGATCCAAATTTTCAAGAGTAATATATGGAGAGAGCTTCTTGAATTTAAAGCAGGTGGTTAGCGAAGGAAAAATGAATATACACACAGCCATCTCCAGAGTTTGGTGTTGTATTTCTTTTCCTCTCTTCTAAAGAAAAAAACATGCACACTCTTTGGAACAAAAGTCCATGACGGGACAATGAGTCTCCTGTTTTCATGGAATTCGTTACTCCTATAGATCATCCGGCAAGCTATAAGGTAAGCGTAGGAGATGCGCTACCCAAGCCAAGTCAATATAAAACACAATGTTCTCTTCCCACTGTCATGACTCTGTCCTTGTAACAGCTGTACATCAAATCATAAAAAGTTAAAATTGAGGGGAAATGGGACTTTACTTTACCCTGGGAGTGCATGATCACAATTGCAGGCTTCCTGTTTACCCGGCCCTCACTTCTATCATGTCCATTTGCTGCTCTCAGGCTGATGCTATGATGTTTCCATAAAAACGGATCCTTGCTATCTGCTTTTAGAGTACCTCCATCCAAGTCTGTTTTTGAACTATTTTTTCTATTATTATATTCTGCCCTTAACTCTGAAGCTGTGCTCTTTGGGCAGACTCATCAGCATGTAGATAGATGTATGTATCTCATGCGTATCCTGCATCTTGCCTTCCTGACACTGCATGATCCTGATCTTAATAGACTATGCCCTGAACAGGCAGATTCCCCTCACATGACAGGATTGTGAGTTCAGTCAATATACCTGCCCAGGACAGAGTAGGATCTTGCCCATGGATACCTGCCTCAGTGTCGTTGTTTCCTCCTTCCTGGCTCAGAGCAGAATGCTCTCCATGCTCAACACTGAACATAAAGAAAGCTCATTTACACTCCTCCTCAAGGAGGAAAAGTGGAAGTAGTGCTGTGATTTCTCCCTAAACACTAGAGTGCCTCCCTGGACAGTTCATGCAGAAACCAGGAAGTAGCTCTGTTGGCCTTGAGCTAGGGACAGGGACACCACACGGATGGTTTCATAATGTTTGTGCTAGATGTGGTATGACCCAAACGGTGCCTATACCCCTGCTGTTCTAATTCCTACAGACACAATCTGCAGCTATAGGCTGAGTCTACAGAATTCTGATGGGAGCTGTGTTTGCACCTGTAAGGCAGGGCTGTAAGGGTCAGCAGAAATCTCTTAGGCTTTCCTACCTGAGTAAGTTGCCAGACTGGGAAGCAGATGCACAAGGAACTGGCAAAACTCTGAAAATCTACTGGAATTAGCAGGTCTGGAGGCAGCCAGCAGGCCAGTGGGAAGTCAGTAAGCTTGGCAGAGCCTAAGAGATAGTTTCTGAGTTCAAGACCATGAAGCAGAGATGCATAGCTCTCACCAAGCTCTTGGTCCCCAAGAAGCCTCAACTATGGGGTCCCTCCCAGCCATTCCATGCTTCCAGTGTGCAAAACAGGATCTGTTTACACAGCAGAAAGATAGTTTCTGCTGTAACCTACCTTTTCTCAATGATGAGGACGTCAGTACAGATTTACCCAGTAAGGCTGAGCAAAAGGGGAAAATGGCAGGATGTACACACAGCATGTGCACCTGTTAGTTGAAATAATCACACAGATGGAGCCAGACTGTGGCAGTGGACACATAACTGGCTAGATACAAAACTGAACACCCTTTTATGAAACTTGAAATGAACTGTTTCTAAAATGTTGCAATATTGGAGATGGGTGGATTTGACTGGGGGCGGTTGTGAGAGGACAGTTCAGGAGGTTTGCAGAAGCCTACACTACTTCTGTAGCTCCTCTCTACATAGTGGGACTCATGCTCCGAAGAGAGAAGACAAGCTTTGCTAAGACTCATTTCTGATCTGTACAACCTATATCCTCTTCCTCTGTGGCCTGGCAAGGCCACCCGGGCAGGGGGAAGTGATCAACGTTGGAGGTCCAGAGTCCATGTCAGAAGTATCCCCTACTCTCCATATTGTGAAACCCACAAGGAGACTGTGCTGCCTATCTACTACATCTGAGCAGAGGGTCTAGGTCCTCGCCATGCATGGCCCTTGGTTGGTGCATCAGTCTCAGCAGCACACCCCTCCTCCATCCGGAATTTTTAAATGTATTTTATTTATTAGAATTTATTCACATTGCATCCTGATTGTTATCCCTTCCCTCTTATCTTCCCTTTCCTTCCCACTCTTCCTCTTCTGCCTGTTCCCCTCCCCTAGAACTCTGGATGAAGCCTATTAGGTTTCATCAGAATAGCTTCAATGCCCTTCCTCTATGTTCCCGCTGGCCATCTTGCCAAGGGGCAGTGATCAAAATGTAGGCACCCGAGTGCATGACGGAGGTTCCCCAGCAGCACCGCCCTCTCCCCCACATGGAGGACCAGCAGTCCATCCACTACATCTGAACAGGTAGCACAGATGAGACTTGATAGGCTGAGGTCAGATATTAGGGGAGGAGGGCTCCCCTTGCTGAGGACCAGGAGAGGGAGGGAGGGAGGGAGGGAGGGAGGGAGGGGGGGAGGGGGGGGGGGAGGGAGGGAGGGAGGACGAGGGAAGGTACGATTAGGAGGTAATGAGGGAGGGGGCTACAATTGGGATGTAAATAATTCAAACTGAAGAATGAGCAGGTAATTTACATTGCTAATCCCACTACACGGGAATAGCTCTGAGATTGTCTAAGACATGAATGTCTATACATAGACAATGCATCTTGTTGGTTACAGAATCCCTGTGACTTATTATTGGATGCCACTATTCATATGGCATGAATGAAGATTTACAGATGTCTTTCTTCTGCTCATACAAAGAGCAGACAACTAGCCTTAATTGTTCTGTGCATCCTGCACCCCTCATACATTTATAATTTTAGGACTGTATAATGCTTGTAAGAAATTTTATGTTTTCAGAACAAAAGAACCAGACACTGATGCTGGATCAGACTTTACAGGATTCCTTTCTCTCAGCATCCTGGACACTGACATCATGCATCCTTCATGTTCCAGAACCAAGTGCTTCAGTTGCTGTTCCTTATCAGAACAGGACAACTCCTAGGACATCTTTGAAGAAAGCTTTCCTTCTGATGCCAATTGGCCCAGCATTTTAGACTGTCCCACACAGGACTTCTATTAAGCTTGGAATTTCTCAACATTTAGAAACTGGACCACAAATTCTATTCCTAGCTTGTTTAACCATTTTACCCAATATTATTTGGCCCCTACAAAGGTATTATTAATCCCAAATCAGCCAGAAGAAACACCCCATTTCCTTTAAGGGAGGTTTGGTAGGTTTTTGGTTGCTTTCTTGGGCTGTAGATGTTTATTTACATTGGGAGTTGGTTATAAGTTACTATTGGTCTTATTCACAGAGAAAATGGGGTTGGGACTCAGGGATGTCTCTGTTTTCCATTATCTTTCTTTCTTAAGTTTGGAGATAGGGGTTGAAAAGAAAGAAGAGAAAAAATAGGAATATATAGGGATGATAGGACAAAAAGTAGATTACTGAGTCTACTCATCTTATGGCCTTAATTGTTACTCACAAGGTTATTTTTAATTCATTGGTATAAAATTGTGTATATTGATACAAAATAAGTTTTATTTTGATACATTGCTATAGAATTCAAATTTAAGATTCTTCTTCACACATTATATATATATACATACATATATATATACTCTAATATGAAGTATTGTACCCATACAACTCAAGTTGAATTCCTCAAGTTTACCTCCAATACTTTGAAAGTGCTATTGCAGGATGTTTAGGATAAGTAAGTTATACAACTTAATTGTTAGTTGATCAAATCATGGTCATGTCAATTACTAGTCTATTTATATTGCAAGAATATACATCCTAGATATAACAGATTGATATGATTCCATAGATAGATAAGTTAAAGCAGATAAGGACTTCAAAAACTTCAGAGACCTATAGAATAAGGCATTTAAAGATGTTTTTACTATTTTAAAGATTCATTGACAATAAGACAGGTTAACTCCTGGCAACACCCAACCTTCTTCAAATAAGATAATGAGCATAAAAGAACCTCCTTATGGAGATGGCTTCAAATGTGGCAAACAAGCAACTGGAAAAATGTCCACGTTTCAGCCACTGACAGAATTCTGCCCCAAAATGGGCAAGCTTGGATGCAGGCAGAGTCGACGGCCAAACTCTGCCAAGACAGAGTAAACAAGTCCTCAATAGTTCCTGCTGCACAAATATGTCTGTCATATATACTAGGCCAGAAGGCTGAAGATGATGCTCCAACATTATAGAGAGTTTTGGGGTGAATGTTCAGGCAGCAAACTGTCTTTGTCATTTTTTTCACTTTGGAAGCTGCTAACCTGCACTCGCAGTTTACTCAGGTAATTAATTTTATTCCTTCTCAAGTCTCTGATGGAGTTGAAGACCAGATAGATAGTTTAGTTTTTACAATTAATTTAAGTTGTTTAGGGGTTAAGATGTTTTTAGGTCTAGACAGATGTTTTTAAGTTGATATTGATCTACATTCAGAATTTTAGACTCACCAAGATAGGAAAGATGTTTTCTTCAGGTTGCCAAATACAAACAGCCAAAACACTATGAATGTAACATTAATATAATTCCTGACTTTTTGCTATTCTTTTTGCCGTATGTAGTTTATTTTATATGTGTGTAATAATATTAATGTATATATAAAATAAAATGCTGGAAAAAAGACTCAGCTCTGTGTGGAAAATCACATACAGCGGAGGCTGGAGGCTAAGTAAGTAGGCCTGTCTTGCCTCTGAGAGGGGGCTGCAAAGCCCTGGTGAATATAAGAAGGCCAGAAGCATCCGGAGTGACACTTGGCCCACCTTGGGAGGGGGATTCTCATTTATTCTAGACCAGCTGAAATTATTCTAAATTGCCTGCACTCTGTTCAGTAGCATCCAAGATCATATGAAGTTCCTGTAACCCAGCTGTCCCTCAATTTGACCACTTATATTGGCCCTTTATACTCACAGAATGACGCTTTCAATGTTCTGTGTTCTCTGACATGCTCAGATTTACTTTACCTACAACATAGAACACTTCCTGAGAGAACATCTAGCCTCATGCAAGTATGTCAGGGAGGAGATGGAGGGGCGGGCAGAAAGGAGACTTGATCCTCACACTGTACTGTGCATTGAAAGAAAAGGCAGGTTTAGTTGCCAGGGTACCTTCCACAACTTTCATTCTTATTTTTACAAGAAACCATAGGGGATTTTTTTCAGTAAAATTTTGAAGTGGAAGTTTGCCGAACAGTCATAAAATAAGTGATTTTAACTTAGAAATGAAGAAACTTAATTCTATAAATATAGGGATGTACTTAGGAAATTTTATGTATTGTAGATGTCCAACTAGCCAGGGTATTTTCCTATATGTGAATGTAGATATTGATGCATTACATCATATGTAGTAAGCAGAGGATGATGAATAACTATAGAGAGAGGATGAAGGTCAGGCATAGAAAGAGGGGTAGGTATAATTGTAGGCCTGGTATATACATATATGACTTGTAGTGTATTGTGTATGTATTATGTATAGGTGATATGTGTAGTACAGATTACATGTATATATAGTTGTTGTAATTATATCTGCACATATGTGTATATACATATAAATTGAATATATAGGTATAGAAATAGATACAGGTATATATGTAGGTATATAGTTAGATATAGGTGAATTGGGGCTACTGGTATAGATGATATATGGGGTTATATATAAATGCAGATATTACTATAAATAAAAATATAAATGTAAATAAGATATAAGTATAATCATAGGTATAAATATAATCATAGGTATAATGCCCGTGTTACTTATTGGTGCAGGCACAACTGGCTATATATCAGTACAGGTGTGGGGCAAGTCTAGGGATAGTTGTAGATGATATATGTGTAGAGGTAGGAGTATGGCTATGTGTAGGGCAGTATAAAATAAGTATAATCACAGATACAGGTGTACATACAGATGCCACATGTGCAGACATAGTAGTGAGGTTATCTGGGTAAGTTTAGGGTGATATAGGGATACTAATCACAGATATTTAGATGGCATGTTGTTGGTATGGGGGTCAGCTTATACATAGACATGAATATGAACAATAGACAGAGAACATATTATGTAGATAAAATTTCCTTAGAGTTTTTCCCCAATAACCCAAGAAGGTCTGTGTTACCAGGTATTGGAGGTACACCAAGACTGTGTTCCTTTTGTGTGATGGTATAGCTTTTCATCACAGATTCCAGCTGCTTTTACTAGGTTTCAGCACGGTACATTTGTAAGAGATATAGCTGGACCACACTTTCATGGTAGTACAATGCTCTGTCCCTCCCTGCATGTCTTTTGTTGTTGTCATGACCCCTGTTGCCCAAATGTCAACAAAGCCACAATCCTGTTCAGTACTTTTCATTTGCTAAGAAACAGACATGAAGGACTCCATCATAAATCAGGGCTGACATTAAATATAAAGTTTAGAAGCCATGTAATAAGAAGCAGAGTGCTTGGAAATAAGAATAAATTCTAGCAAAATAAAATTTAATAGGAAATAGAATAAAACTGGTATTTGAGCTCATAAAACTAATGTAGCAAGTTGTGCCAGGCATGAAATTATACCTCACAAACTTTAAGCTATGGTGTGTGATTGAGGACCCTGCTTCTGCATTCTGAAATCTACAAGAGATCCTCAGGACAGCCTGCAGTGACCCAAGGTTCCTCCAACAGCTGTGCTGAGCTCCCTGGAGACTTTACAGCAACCCCTCCCCCACACCCCCATCTCTCTCCTTAATCTCACTGCTTCTAGTCTGAGAGTTCTGAGTCTTATATCTCTCCTCATTGTTTTACTCATTTTAAATATATTTTCTTCATTATAACAAAATAAAAAATACATATAATTCTGTCTTAACACATACTTCTTGGAGAACCTGGACTGGGCTTAAAGGTGGAGATTTAAACCACATAAATATGCAAACCACAACTTGCACTTATGGTGATCACTTCATGATTTTGTGCTGCTACCAATGGATCACTGTTGGCCATTTATAAGTGTTCATCTCAACATAGATTTGACCTACTGTACACTAGGCTCAGTGGAGGATTGGGAAATGCCGAAAGGATATGTTAAAACTTGCTTTCTTGTGGCCAAGTGGAATTCTAGTTCTACTATCTCTATGACCAAGCAAGAGAGTTGGCTCTGGCTGATCAGAAGTATACTTCTCAGTCTGAGTATCTTGAGTGTTTCTGGAAAAAAAAAGAGGGGTTAAAACACAGATTTATGCCCAAATAGAAAGGGGGAAAGGAACTGGAGAGGAGATTATTTTCATTATCTTTGTTTTTTTTTAAATTAATTAATTTATTTATTAATTTATTCATATTACATCTCAATTGTTAGCCCATCCCTTGTATCCTCCCCTTCCTTCCTCCCTCCCGTTTCCCCCTCTACTCCCTTCCCCTATGTCTGTGACTGAGGGGGACCTCCTCCCCCTGTATATGCTCCTAGGGTATCAAGTCTCTTCTTGGTGACTTATTATCTTTCCTCTGAGTGCCACCAGGCCTCCCCATCCAAGGGACATGGTCCAATATGGGGCACCAGAGTTTGTGTGAAAGTCAGATCCCCTTCTCCACTTAACGGTGGAGAATGTCCTGTCCATCGGCTAGACTGTGTAGGGGTTCGAAGTTTACTGCTATATTTTCCTTGGCTGGTGCCATAGTTTGAGGAGGACTAGAGGGCCCAGACCTGCCTGTATTTTTCCAGGACCCACTGGATCCCTCTATTTCCTCATTCTTCCAGGCTTCTCACCCCTAAAGTCTCAATAGGATTTTCTCCCCTCTGACCCACTTTCTTGGTAGGTAAAGTTTATCATGGGGGCGTACCCCTTGGCCTAGTGTCTCGATATAAGTGAGTATATACCATAACCCAATAGAGAAATGGGGCTCAGAACTAAACAGAGAATTCTCAATAGAGGAACATCAAATGGTGGAGAAACACTTAAAGAAATGCTCGACCTCCTTAGTCATCAGAGAAATGCAAATCAAAACGACACTGAGATTCCATCTTACACCCATCAGAATGGCTAAGATCAATAATTCAACTGACACCACATGCTGGCGAGGATGTGGAGAGAGAGGAACACTCCTTCATTGCTGGTGGGAATGCAAACTAGTACAACCACTTTGGAAATCTATCTGGCGCTTTCTCAGAAAAATGGGAATAGGGCTTCCTCAAGACCCAGCTATTCCACTCCTTGGAATATACCCAGAAGATGTACTACCACACAACAGCGACATATGCTCAACCATGTTCATAGCTGCCTTATTCATAATAGCCAGAACATGAAACAACCTACGTGTCCATCAGTAGAAGAATGGATAAAGAAACTGTGGTATATTTACACTATGGAATACTACTCAGCTATTAAAAACAAGGAATTTCCGAAATTTGTGGACAAATGGATCGAACTAGAAATTATCATAATGAGTGAGTTCACCCAGAAGTATTTTCATTATCTTTGAAAGCAGAAAAGGAAAATGGACATTTCAGGAAAGACAATGCTCTGTCAGGGTAAGGTGGGTTCAGAGAGATTTAAGCAGTTCTACTAGGGCTATCTCAGGAGAAACACCTCATATGAAAGTGTTAGAACATGCTAATGCTTGCATGGCCAAGGGAACAAACTGTAGCAAACTCAAAGGTGAAATCAGAAATTGACTAGGACCAAAACCATGTCTTAAAGCTGCTGAAAATCGATCTTTGGTTTTATGTTAAGGACTTAAAGTTATCTTGTGAACAGGCTAATTTTATTACCTTTTGGAAGAAATAACTAACTTCAGTAAAATTCTCAAATAGTTTTTCAAAAATATTATATGGTTTTAGTTAAGAGTGTCTTTAATAATGATGACTATTTGATTAATAGATAAGTTACATACATCTACCTAGAAATGCAAACCTTGGTATTACCTGGCATAACTACATTATATTATTTCACTGTTATTCTATAATATGAGAAATTATGTGACCCAAATAAATTCAACAAAACATTGCTGAGCCTATATGTCATAGGCACAGGCATGGGCCCCACTCCTGAACCTTGGATAAAAAGGGCTGTAAAAGACAAAACACCAGCACAGGCAACTATCTCTGTCATTGTTTCTGGCCCTCCCACAGCTCTGGGAATGAAGCATTCACCCATCTAGCTCAGATCATTGAATCCTGGAGACTCTGGATCAGGTGACCTTTAGAAAATGCCATGTGTTCTACAGAACCTGGATCATAATATTTAGGTGAAACGAACTAGCACTGAACCCACAGAATGTTGTGCTTGGCCTAAAATGTATTTGTGAAAAAAAGTGTGTGTGTGTGTGTGTGTGTGTGTGTGT
>OU015742.1:128835639-128884009 GCA_907169655.1 Acomys percivali
GTGTGTGTGTGTGTGTGTGTGTGTGTGTGTTGATTTCTTCAGCCATGCTGAAACAAATATTATCAGACAAGCTTTAATAAGACTGGAAATAACTTTTCAGAAGCCAAGTCCATTGAAGTAGAAGACTTTGAATCTGAGCCCAAGTCTATTTGATTTCAACACTCAAGAGCTCAATTAAATAAATGGTCTATACACTTACTCTGACAAGGACAAACATTCTATATAAACACATATGTCTGTTGTAATTTCTTACTTATCCCAATGGGGCATGCCTGGATGTTAATCATGGTGGCCATTCAGTAGTATGCATTCAGGCCCATAGTAATTTCCTCATTCAAGAAGTTTCAACCTTTCAAGTCAGGCATGATGCCGTATAGCTTTAATCTCAGCACTCAAGAGGCCAAGGCAGGCAGATCTCTATGAGTTCTAGGTCAGTCTGGTCTACATCGTGAGTTCCAGGGCATCCAGGGCTATACAGAGAAACCTTGTTTTGAAAAACCAAAATAAAAAACAAGTTCTAGCCTTTCACTTTAACTCTATAAATGAATACTAATCATCTCTCAGATTCCAGAGAAGACATGAAAGATGGAGAAAAAGGCTTGGCATTTTTCTTCCAAACAAGCTGGCCTGTGGCACTATCTCAATTCACACTTTCCAAACTAAGCAGGCCTCCTATGACAAAAAATGTAAGCATGCTGGGATTGCAGTACTTGCAAATTTTCAATCTATGAATTCTCAAGATGGTTTGACTTCATTTTTAGTCCCTCTCTTCACAATAACTCTTCCACTAAGTAACTCTTTTACTTTTTAACATCTGTCACTATAATTCTAATCTTTCTTTAATTTGCATTTGATGAATTGCTATGGCATCTCAAGTTAGTGATGAGGTGCATCATCAAACATAACATGTGTGCCTAGATCATGAAACCGAATCATGGGTGAAAGAAGCAATGAGAATAGAGAAAAGGGGAAGTATATATGATCATGGATCTTGAGGATGAAGGTCATGGATGCTATACTTGGAGGTCATGGGGGAGCAGGTAGTAGTTGTGGATAATGTGGATAGAAGTGGTAGATGGTGAGGATGAAGGTGGTAGGTAGTGATAATAAAGGTGGAAGATAGTAAAGGCTGAAATGATGAGTAGTGAGGGTGGGAGAGGTAGATGGTGTGGTTTGAGCTCATTGGCTAAGACAGGCTCATGGATAATGGACTACACATCAAGTTTTGACAGATCAACACATTTCTTAAAGACTTTATTTTTTATTGATTATAGAAGTCATTCATTTTTCTCAAAGAAATAGTGAAGATGATTATAGTTATTAAGTCCACACCATACACGGGGCCAAAGCCTAATTTCAGTTTATCACATCAAGGTGGGGTTCTGATCATTAGAAGTGATTGGGTACCTCAGCACAGAATAGTCATCCAAGACCCCTTAAACTTGATGGAGAGTATCAGAACCAAACAGTACATAGAAAGTCACCAAGCCTAATGTGATTGCAGGCTTCTTTTGGGGAAGAATTCAGTGGGAAGGAATTAGGATATAATTGCCTTTGCTTGCATTTTGCATACACCTATAACTGGGTAACTTTCCAGCCTCCCCAGACTTTTTTCTCTTGTTTCTTCCTTTGATGGACTTGAAGTGCTAGGTCCCTTTCCTTGTAACTCACCTCAAGTGTAGATTTGTGATACATGAGCATAAAGCTACCAAAGAATTTTCATAGGGTTAGCTTTCTTTACAAATGGAGACAAACTAAAAGGCAGGCAGGTTGGCAGCAGACTGTTTCTTCCTCAGATATATTCTCTGGAGTCTTGGAAGAGCAGACATAATCATGTTTTGTCAGTGGTTTGAGAAAAACTGTCCTTTTAGCTCTCAGTGTGTTGGGCAAATCCATGGAGTTTGCTGGAAATGAAAAACTGTTCTCTTTCTCTTGTTATATTTAATTATTAAACTTTTATATACAGGCCATTCATTTTATCCTGAAGAGGACCTAACACAGGGTCCTGCACTCTGCTGTCATGATACAGAGCAAATAGTGAGAATGGAGCTGCTTTGTTGACCATGGAGTATCTAATTGGTTTACAGTGGCTGAAGCAGTCTCTACAGTAGACAGGAACACCCTGAGTTTGCAGGGTGGACTTATAACCTCCCGATAGGACTAGCTAGTATTGCCTTCCTATGTTAATCTTGGCCTAAAGTGTTGATTATGAACTTAGGAGTAATGTTAACTCATCCTCAACCAAAGAACTCTGCTATTACAACAATTTGTGGTGAATATGGTCCACTGAGGATGCTGAAGTATTGCTGACTTAGAGAAGTGAGAACTGAATGGAAGAGAAATTGTCAAAACCAAGGAAAGTCTATGGAACTCACAAAGAAACCACAGAAGGCCTGATGACTTAATGTCACATGGGGCCCTAGATAGGGCTATAAAGGATAGGAAGTAATAAACTAAGAGGGTCTGAATTAAACTGTAGGCTCTAATTACTGGTAATTTATCCATCTTTGTTGAACAATTGTGCTACCAATATTGGATGTAAATGATGGGGACTCTATAAGGCAGCAGGTGGATGGGAATATGTTTTGTTTTCTGTGATATGTTCAATTTATACCTAAAATTGTTACAAAAATTTAAAACAAGTCAGTTTGCAGAACAAGAAAATTATTTACCTCCAACACTTACCTAGCAATGTGAAAACAGCCAGTAACTAGCTTGAAAGAGCTGTAAGACTCCTGCTCTTCAAGGAGACACTGCAGGATGGAAAAGTTGCTTCTTAAAAAATTAATTGGCTTCAGGAAAAAGCAGTTCATTGAAACATAAGTCAGTGATGAGAAAATGTCTGTTTAATATTCAAGCTCCAGGTTCTGCTTTTCATTGACAAGTTTCTGCTCATCGACACACAGCAAATGTGCAAATGCACTGTGCACATGATTGTCTAAATGTGGATAGCATCTCTAATTACACTTCAAGGGAGAGAATGCACCATGGGGCTTGAGTAACATGAACTGACCACATGTCTATGCTTCCAAAAGGTGATCAACAAGTCAGGTCTGCTCGGCCTCTTGGTTAGCAGCCTAGGTGATCCAGAAAACTTGCTCCTCTAATGGCCCATGACCCATTACACTGTAGGTCCACTTACCCTGAGTCCAGCCACATAGACTGGGTAGAAAAGACTGCCACCACCCCTAGGCCTGAAGAATGAAGTCTCCTCTATATTCTTGTCTGGTCTCCCCCTAATGACTGGCAGAGGCTCTGAGAGGTCTTCAAGGCAAGGGAAAGGTTCTAGAGTCCCACATGGAACAGTGCCCCATCTATCCAACACTGCTTATGTCACTGAAAATGCACAGTTATTTTGTTAAGCCAGATAAAGTTTGAGGGGTTGCCACAGAAGTCAGTCTACTTCCTGACATCTTATCTTTGGAAAACTTTACACTTTAGAGTTAACAACTTAGAAATTAATTTTTATCTTTCATTATATGCTGCTTAGCCAAATATCTGTATAGAATTATCTCAGACATTTAGCCTCAGGTAAGCTGGATCAAAGTGCCCAAAGGTCTTTCTTGAACAACAATACGTTAGTGTACACTATGTACCTTTAGGAGCAGATGTGGAAACAGCATTTTAGAATTTCAAGAAAGCTGATATTGACAGGGCCTAGTAATTCAGGCCTGTCAATCATAGCTTCCAGAAAGGCTGAGGCAAAAGAGGCTAAAGTTCAAGGTCAGACTGGGCTACTTAAGGAAACCATGTTAGAAAAAATAAAATGTAAAAAGAGGACTGGGATGGAAATATGATCCAGTGATAGAATAAATCTACCATGAATAAAACTACAGTTCAAACACAAGTATCACAAAAAAAGAAGAAAGAAAAATAGAAGAAAGAGGGAAGGAGGAAAGAAAAGACAGAAGAAAATGAAAAAGGAAAAGGAACCAGACCTTAACTACAATACAGATGTACAGCCAGGGTGGGAAAGAATCACCAAGACTTGAGGGTTGCTTGATATTGAAAGTGCTTGGTACAACCTCAGCTTCTCAAGTTTGAGATCATATAGGGAGATATGGGATGCTTACAGAGGCATGATCTTAATAGCATGGACACTAGGTAATCCGTCCTCAACAACAAGCTTGTCTGTGTCCACAATGAGAACATAGATACAATGTAGACAACTATCTACAGATACCCTACTTCAGTTCACCTGGAAAGAAACAGGGTAGTGATAGCACAGATGCCACCTGCCCTTGGCAGAATATATAAAAAATAAAAATACAGAACATTAAAGCACTATCAGGTTCTAGCAAGCCTGAGCAGAACATAGACATGTTAGTGTGGTGTATTTTGCATCCACTAACATCTGAGCCTTGGGTTCCTTATCAGTAAAAGAGGTGATACACATTAGGCAGTATTATATTGCTAGGACAAGCAAAGGACTTGTGAGATCATATCTTTAAGTGAATATGTGTACACTGTACACATAAAGTCTAACTGTAGTGTCACACCAATCTCCCAAGTAATAGAGCTGATCTGTCTCTGTCACATCTTAGTCTGAGGAGACCGGGTGAAGGTCCCGACCAGAGCAAGCACTCACTATGCAACTCTGGTTCACTGAAGCACAAATGGACACACTCTTTCTCAATGAGAAGAAACTGCTCCTGAGATGAAAACAACATGTCCTACTCCAAGATAAGAATCACCCTTTCTGAATCCCCCTACTCTGAAACAGACCCTTGAGAGAGAAAGCCAAACCACCCAAACCTTTCCAGCAGCACACTCTGTACCATGGTTCCTCCAGGCAACGGTTTTGATTTTCTTTGGTTTTGTGACTCTTATTTATTATTGGGCTGCATAACTTAGCTTCATAAGGCTAGCTCTTCAACACATTACAGTTCATAAAAGGGGCACATCTGGAGTAAACTTTTCAATGCATCTTAATACGGATGCTTTAAAGTTGCTTACGAAAGCTCCAGGTCTTTTGCCTGACGTTCTGTGGCATTTTCAGATCCAAAAACAAGTTTGGTGAGTTAGCTTCATAATTTGCCTCAGTGCCAAAAACATATCCTAGGGCAGTGTTTCTTAACTTGTTGGTCAAGACCCCTTTTGGAGTATTGAATGACACTTTCACAGAGGTCACCTAAGATCATCAGAAAACACAGATATTTACATTATGATTCATAACAGTAGCAAAATTAGAGTTATGAAGTCTCAATAAAAATAGTACTACAGTTGTGGGTCACCACAACATGAAAACTGTATTAAAGGGTCAAAGCATCAGGAAGGCTGAGAATAACTCTTTTAGAGGTTCACCCAGATCCTCTGAGATTGTGTCAGTTCATTCTGTTTTTAAAAGTGAGCAGTGATATTTTAATAGGAATTTAATATTCAAATGTAAAGCTAAGATTGGATGTCAAAGATGCATGTTCAGACTCTAGAAACTTTCCATTTTACTGGAAAGTCATTGAAGTATCCCAAGGTAGTCTTCCTACAATGGATCTTTTACAAAGGTATTTCTTGGACTATGCAGAAGAAATGGTTATTCAAAATACAAACCCTCAGCTTTCTAGAAGTTCTTTCCCTGGTACCAGGAGCCCTTCCCTCTGTACTGGGGCAGCTGGCAGAGCTTCTACAATTTCATCTTCCTATGATATTTAAAAAACAGTAGTCAGATATGGTGGTGCACACTAACCTGCTCAGTCACACTATTCTCTGGTTTAATTTCTAAAGTTTCTCTTTCAACAGATTTTTTTTAAACCCATAGTTCATAGGATTAAAAAAAAAAGCCTCCTTCAGTGTTCACTGACCTCTATCCTGCAATAATAAGTCTTTCTATGTCCCTAACCTTAACGCTTTTTAAAATTTATTTTGCTTGTGCTTCTTCTCATCAAAGAAGACTAGAAGAAATGAATGAATTTCTAGAGTCATCCGTATTGCCGAAGATAAAGCAAAAAGAGATTCAAAACAAATACAGAGATGGAAAGAGAGATAAAATGTCTTCCAATTAAAAATGGCACTCAGAGGAATGACAGCAGGTCACCGAGAAGAGACTTGATACCCTATGAGCATATACAGGGGGAGGTAATCCCTCTCAGGAACAGTCATAGGGGATGGGAATAAGGGGAAAATGGGAGGGAGGGAAGAATGGGAGGATACAAGGGATGGGATAACCATTGAGATGTAACAAGAATAAATTAATAAAATTTAAAAAAATAAAATAATAAATAAGTAAATAAAAAATGCTCAGGCCTGAATGGATTCACAGAAGAATTCTAGGAGGCTTTGACAAAAATAACAACAAAAGATAACTAACTATAAGCTAATACCCTTCATCAATCCAAATGCAAAGTCCTCAATCAAATACTTACAAACAAAATACAGGCATGTATTAAAAAGACTATCCAACATGATCAAGTTAGTTTTATCCATGAGGTATGGGGATGATTCGACATATGTAAGTCAATAAATGTAATAAATCATATAAATGAATTTTAGTATGTATAGCAGCAAGGGTCCCTCCTCTAATTGATTTCAGACTCCTACGTCCTAGCAGCCCCATATCAAATGACTTTTGTGGTCCCCAAGTTGCATCTACTTCACTTAGTTATCATTCTAATGTTCTTTCCTTGGGGCACATGCTGGAACACCGTGCTAAATGTGCACTCATCTGAGCTTGATCTTCATCTATTGCTCCTTCTATGGCACCAGACAGCAGAAGGCCTTTTAGGAGCGGTAGGTGATGTGGGCAGGTAAAATGAAGTCAGGAGGTAGTGGAAGGATGCTGGTCATGTGGAGTGCTGCTCTGCCTTGGCAAGAAACCTGAACTGTTGATAGGAGCTAAGGCAGCTGAGTCAGGGACAGGGTTCACTAAGGCTACAGTCCTTTTCCACAAGTCTGACAGAGCAGAATTCTTGACATCCTCCTTGATTAGGATAGAGGTTACATGCAGGCAGGGAAATGCCAGCTAAAGAAAGACCATTTCAGTAGGAAACAAAAGAGTTTGCATTCCTTGCATCCTTGTATACCTAGAATTATTTAACCCTAAATAGGAAAGGACATTAAAATAGTTAAGCATGCTTTATACTGATTTCTAGAACAGCTGTTGCACTCCCACCACCAGTTAATTTGACTTCCTCTTTATCCACAACCTTATCGTAACTTTTGATAGTTATTTAGTTGACTTTAATAATTCTAGTTGGGGTGAAATGAAATCTGGAAGTTGTTTTAATTCACATTTCCCTAATTGTGAAGGATGAGGAAAAAACACTCTTTAAATTTTTAATGTTTTTATTGATTCTCTATGAATTTCACATCATGCGCCCCAATTCTACTCATATACCTGTCCCTTTGTACCCATCCTCTGCCCTTGAAACCTCCACCCAAAAGAGAAAAAGGGGCAAAATTCTCATTATGGGAGCTGTACTGTGTCAGTGTGGTCCACAGTATACCTTTTTGTCCACACATCTTTACTTGCAAATGTTGCCTGGTCTGGTTCAAGGCCTCTGGCTTCTGTTACACTATCAATACTGGATCCTCACTGGGACTCCTCTCTGACACCCTGTTGTTGGCCTATGGAGGAGATCCTGCAGTTTTGGATCTGTAGGACCAGCCCCTTCACATGCTCCAGCAGTTCATAGATGGGGAGGATGTTGGAGTGGAACAATTCCAAGCCCTGGATATGGGTCTGATGATAGCTAAGCTGGTCAGCCTACCAGCTCTCCCACACCGACACCACCAGGATGAGCTCTCCGTCACTGCACTAGGCTTGCCCACCCATTGCCTTAGCAAGAGCAGAGCTAGCTTTCCAGCTCTCATGCCCTCAGGGCTGGATCACTTGTGCCCATGCCAGCAGGGCCAGCTCTACTGTGCTGCCCAGGTGAGGTACAGTAAGTACAGGGCTGGGCCAGCTTTCCTGCTGCTTTCCACCCCTCAGGCATGGCTCACATGCAACCCCTACAACCATTTGAGGTATTTCTTATTCAGCTTTTATTTCTCCTATTGAGAACTCTCTGTTTAGATTCTTAGCCCATTTTTAATTGGGTCATCTGTTTCCTTGATTATTTGGGTTTTCTTTTATTTCTTTATATATTCCAGATATGAATTTTCTGTCAGATGTATATCTTGTATACATTCTTTTCCATTCTGTGTATATCTTCTCCATTCAATTAATTGATTCCTTAATGGAATAAAAGCTTTTTAGTTTTATGAGGTCTCAGTTGTTGGCTATTGGCCTTCATTTCTTAGCAAATGGAGTCCTGTTCAGAAACTCCTTTGCCACATCTATATTTTGTTAGGTATCTCCTAACAAAAATCTAAATCTACTACATGGCCATGGTTATACCATTACCTGGCTGTGCCTAAAGGCCTCAACAGCCTATTCCACAGATTTGTGCTCAGCAAAGTTAATTACCACCCATCACAATAGACAGAAAATAGAAACAATCTAAACTTCCTTCAGCAGATGAATGAATAATGAAACTGTTGTATATCTATATAATGAAATACTGTTCGTCTGTAAAGAGCAATGAGATCTGCAGGTAAATGGGTGGGCCTAGACATGGTAACCTAGACCCAGAAAGATGGACACTATGTGTTTGATCCCATCTGTGGCTCCAGGCTCCAAATATACAACATGGAGTAAACATGGAAATGAGAAGAGTATAATGCAGCCATATGTGGGAGGGATTGAAAGGAGACTAGCAGGGTACAGGTGATAAGAAGTGGGAAGTGGGAAAATGCGGAGACTTCAAGTGGGGAGAAAAACAAAAGGAGGCCAAAACTGAGATGGATGAGGGAAAAATAACAGAAAGATTATTTGATGAAGTGCCAAGGAATCTTATTTTATAGTTCCCTAAGATTATATATAATGCATGTAAATGTATGTGTATACATACACAGAACACACACACACACACAAATCTTAAGGAAGTTAATCTACTTGGAGTTACAATACCCCCTAAGGAACCATAGTACCTCATACCAGGCATGAGAAACCTCCTTTTAAATGTTTGGTCAGAGCAGTCCAAGTGACCCACAAAACCATATAGATTGCAGGTGTAGCCCTTTGTTTTCACCACCAGAGTGAAGCCTTATTTCTAAAACACTGCATACTTAGGACATAGGACTCGGATGATTCAGCCTGTATCTGACCTGAAAGCCTCTTTCTTCTGCTCTACTTTCCACAGTTCCAGAAAATACTATGCAAGTTGCCAAGGGAAGGAAACGATTAAACAGTCCTATGCAGCTGCAAACCTATGAACCACAGCAATGATCAGCATTCCGAGATACAGATAAAGGTACAATAAGGGCCACTCACATGTCAGTGGCAGCCACCGGTTATCTAATCAGATATAAGGCCAATTCAAGAAAAGAACGGGAAACTTACCCAGATTCCCATGGCTAGTGAGGTCACAGACCTCAGAAAAGAATCTACTACTACCACTTTGTTATAGCAGCATAGTTTCTTACTATATTCTAAATCTTATTCATATACTCAGAGATTACATAGCTATACCACCCTCATCAATGAAGTCTCATTTAAATAAAATGGAGCTCATCACATAAAACCACAACTGGACACAATGGAAGGATTAACAGATTGTGAGGAGTCTGTGACTCCCCAGATCTGTGACTCAAGCAACACATTTGGAAAGGGGGCAGGAAGACTGTAAGAACCAGCACACCAGGAAGTCTGCTCTAAGACAGTCTTTCCTAGAAATGAATGAATAAATAAGACTAGAACAATGGACATATTAACATGGAAGGGGAACTATTTCATGGGTCCAAATGCTAGACAAAGAACTATTACTGGCAGAATTAACCTCTGCCAGGGATGAACTCTCTTATTGGTTATATCATTGCTTTAAAATGCTATACTCATAAATACCAAAATGTGACTCAGCAGTTGCATTAGTATATTATGTGCCTACACATAAATACATAATATACACACATACATTCATACATGTATATAGCAATAATAATAATAAAGTGGTTATCAACTTGAGAAGTGAGGAAAATCAGAGGAGTTGAAGGGAGGGTAGCTAGGAGGGGCTGGAAAATGGAAAGGGGTGAGTGATAGAATTCTATTTCAAGATCTCTCTATGTAGTTCTGGCTGGTCTGGAACTCACTGTATAGCCTGGATGACCTACAACTCAGAGCGACCGACTTACCTTTAACTCTTGAGTGCTAGGATTAAAGGCATATGCCATCATGTCCGGTTATAATTATATGTGTGTGTGTGTGTGCATATGTGTGCATGTGTGTGTGTGCATGAAAGGTATGTGTACCAATTACAGTTAAGAGAGGAAGAGTCTAGGAAGTAGTCTTAACTCAAACAATATCTATAAGGGTCAAGAGCTAGGAAATCACTTTTTTTTTTTTTTTTTTTTTGGTTTTGGTTTTTTGAGACAGGTTTTCTCTGTGTAACCTTGACTATTCTGGACTTGCTTTGTAGACCAGGCTGACCTCGAACTCACTGCGATCCGCCAGCCTCTGCCTCCCAAGTGCTTGGATTAAAGGTGTGTGCCACCATCACCTGGTGGAAATCAGTCTTAAAGGCAGATTAGAAAATTAGAGGTTTCTCTTCTCTCTGCAAGCCCTCTGTCCTCCTGCCCCCAGGCCTGATATTGGCCCTCATTTCTCTCTGTGTTCCTTCTCTTGCCATGTTCCCTCTCCTTAACTGCTTCTGCTATCTATTCTATTTCCTCTTCTGATTGAGATTTAGGAATCCTCCCTTGATGACTGCATGTATTGTCCTTGGTTGGTGCCATAGATCGAGCTGACTGGACATTCTCCACAGTTAAGAGGAGACTGGGGACTGACTTTCACAAGAACTCTGGTGCCCCATATTTGGCCATTTCCCCTTGTTGGGGAGGACCGATGGCACTTGGAGGAAGGATAGCAGACTACCAAGAAGAGACTTGATACCCTAGGATCATATTCAGGGGGAGGAGGTCCCCCTCAGTCACAGTCATAGGGAAGGGGAATGGGGTGAAAGCGGGAGGGAGGGAAGAATGAGAGGATGCACAGGATGGGAAAGCAATTGAGATGTAATATGAATTACTTTATTTTTCAAAAAAAAAAAAGAATCCTCCCTTGGGTCATCCTTGTTACTTATCTTCTTTGGGTCTGTGCAGTGTAGTATGTTTATTCTGTACTACATGGCTAAAATCCACTTATAAGTGAATACACACCATATGTGTCTCTCTGGGTCTGGGTAACCTCACTCAGGATCATCTTTTCCAGGAAGTTCCATCCATTTGCTGCAAATTTCATGATTTCCTTGTTTTTAATAGCTGAGTAGTATTCCATTGTGTAATGCCACCCAGCAGCTGATGCAAACAGCCAAACACTGGGTGGAGCACAGGGACTTTTGTGGAAGATTTGAAGAAAGGATAGAAAGACTCAGAGGGGACAGGATCTCTACAAGAAAACTAACAGAGCCAACTAACCAAGACCCAGGGTGGACTGGGGAGACTGAAGCTCCAAACAAGGGCCATGCATGGACTGGACCTAGGCTTCTACACAGTTGTGACTGAGGGGCAGCTTGATCCTCATATGGGTCCCTTAATAAGAGTAATGGGGCCTGACGCTGAGATGGACTCTTTTGCCTGCTTTTCTATCACATTCCCCTGGTGGGATTGCTTCACCAAGGCACGGGGAAGGGGATATGCTCAGTCCTAATGCGATTTGATATGCTGAGGAGAGGGGGCCTCCCCTTCTCTGAGGAGTGGGGAAGGAATAGAAAAAATAGGGAGGGAGGATGGGGCCAGGAAGAGAGGAAGAAGCAGACTATGACCAGGATGTAAAGTAACAATTAATAAAAGAAAAGAAAAAAATAAGGGCTGTAGAGATGGTTTAGTGGCTAAGAACACTGTTTGCTCTTCCAGAGGTCCTGAGTTCAATTCCCAGCAACCACATGGTGGCTCACAACCATCTAAACTGAGATATGATGCCTCTTCTGTCACGCAGGTGTACATGCAGATAGAGTACTCATATATTAAATAAATCTTCAAAAAAAATAAGTCTTAAAAAGAAAAGAAAAGAAAATGGCAGGTTAGCTGGGCATGGTGGTGCACACCTGTAATCCCAGCACTCAGGGAGGCAGAGGCAGGAGGATCGCTGTGAGTTTGAGGCCAGCCTGGTCTACAAAGTGAGTCCAGGACAGTCAAGCCTACACAGAGAACCCCTGTCCCAATTAAAAAAAAAACAAAAAAATAAGAAAAAATAAGGAAAATGAAAATGACAGGTTAAAGCTCTTAGGAACAGCCACTGAGGTCACTAAGGAATTCGTGTGGGATAACAGGAGGAATATACTCCCAAACAGAGGACAGGGGTACTGTCCCCCTGCCCTATGATGGCTTTCTTGGAGAAATTAGGTGCCTAGTGTCCTGCTGTTAAGGAAATGAAATGTGGTTGACTACGTCTTCCTACTTGTCCTATACTTACAGGGAGCTCCGGACAACAGGTCCCCTAGAGTGCCTTAAACATCTCACCTTTGTGAGAACACCAAAACTTCCAGGATAGGACACCAGACAGCCCAACGATGAAATCCTTAATGCCACAAAGTAGATTCAAGGAGGTGTGGGCTCTCATCCCTTCCCCTATCTGACTTGTCTTTTCAAAGCCAGTTTCAAAGCATGCTCGGATTCCTGCATTGTCCTAAAAGTCAAACGAAAGATGTCCATACCTCTGAAGTGCAACACCCTATAGATTCTAGACATTCCCTGAAGACAAGATGACTACACTGGCTTCCAGAAGAGAGTGAACATTTACTGTAGGTGGATCTCAACTTGAATGTGTTTAAAGTATACTCACTTAAAGATGCTGGAGACCCTCCTGATATAAGATACCTGTCCTGCAAGATATACTTCCAATCTGCTCCTTTCTGCTACATTTCATAACATTTTCAAAATAGTAAGAAGTGCATTAGGCAAGTGGCCTGTGTTTATCTAAACCATGGAGTAGCTTTCACTAGAGGTATACCTTTATTGGCCTGCCTCTACTGTTTCCAAGACGACCACTTCTGTTGACCTGTGTTTATTACAGAAATGCCACAAGAGTGAGGGAGAACCTTTGTACACCTGAGCAGATAGCCTTCTATCCGAAAACTCGAGAGCAAAGGTATGGAAAGCACAAATATACTGGATCTCTGTAAAGGTCAAGTGTATTGAATTTGAATAAGGATGCAGAAGCAAGTAGAATTCAGTCTAGGGACAAGCTTCAAGTAAAGTGGAAGACTTCTTGGGGACAGACACACATTAACCACCTTCTGGTAACATCTCTACCATTAATCTTAAAACCAGTGTGCAGGTCTCCTGCTGTTGTAGTAGTTTCAAAGATATTTTTTACTTAATCTGTACCATCTATGGCCTCTATTGAGTCAACAATAGAGCTTTACAGAAATACAAGCAGGGACTGTTAGGATCTGGGAGTCTTTCCATTTTCATTTACTGTTTGATAAATGTGATGAGTGTCTCCACAGCTAGCTATAGGATTGTCTTCTTATTCCTTCTTTGCTCGACCCCTTTGCATTGATCCTATTGGAAACAGGATGCAATCAACTCAAGAACTCAAAGTGTAATAATTGACTCAATCTTATCTTTTCAAGTTACCTAAGGACTGCTCTAATGAAGCCTGCATTTTGGACAATTTCACAGCACTGAAAAACCAACCAAAACAAAAACTGTTAATAGAAGATGGCAGTCAGGAGAACTCTTCAAGAAAAACTCAAACTTGGGGCAACTTCTACAGATAAGGGGCATGGGTTTCGTTTAATAAGATTACTACAATATGCTTGGTATGTATAATATAAAAACAACCATCATTAATAAATAACTTTTTTCGTTTTGACATGAGAAGTTATTGTAGCTCAGATCTGAGGTTTCCCTCAAAGGAAGGCCCATATATTAGCACCCAGTCCTATTGAGAATCTTTGCAGGTAGAGTCTAGTGGGCAGTCCTTAAGTCAGCAGGAAAGTATCCTTAGAGGGAACTGTAGCACCATAGTGTCTTCCTGTTTTGTCTCTTGGCTATAAGCTGAGCAGCTTTGAACAAGGGACAACATGTTGCATCACCCTTAGCCCAGAGTAATGGGGCTAATTGATCATGCACTGGACTTCTAAAATATGAAACAAAATAAGCTTTTTCTCTTCAGACATTTCTTGTCTCATGCACTTGTTTCATGGTAGAGACGGAAAGCCATCTATATGGAAGTTACAAATTGTTCATATGCTTTAAAGTAGTAAATTAATAATTTGGGAAGATAAAATGATATGTTAAATAAGTAGGTAAAAATTGTTAGCCCCAAGACTGTCCTGTAGTAAATTTAACTATTTTTTACCAAAACATATTCACAGTGATAAGCCCATATCCTTTAAAGATCATGTGCTCCTGAGAATAATTGAATTGTCACATCTTTGATTAGACAAAGGAGAGTAATAGCCACAAGATATTGTGTATTAGAATTTGGAAAAATATGTACATAGAGATATTGGCACCTAGCGCAGATCAACTTTTCTTATTTACATCCCAAAGAAATGCAGTATAGGAATCCAGTTTGTAATAGATCTTATTGGAGTTCCCTCTTTCTCATGACAGTATCTCCTCTTGTAAGTAAATAACTTCAGATTAGAGTCCAGATGGCTCCAGGAGGCATGGAGGTGACTAAAGCAATATGAAAAGTCTCCTACAGCTCATGCTGAAGTGAGTTTTCCTGCTCACCCAGTGACCCAACCAGATTACGTGAAATGATTTTTCCTCTCTCAAACCCCTATACAATCATGTGGAGGCAAGACACCAATAAACACAGAATCCACCTGCTTCAGAGACAAGCATTTCTCAGCACTAGAACTCAAGGCCTGGGGTTTCGATTATTTCCTCAAAGCAGCAAAATTGTTGATAACAGTCGATTCCAGGAATATTATTTGAAAGACCTACTGGCACAATTGATTGGTGCATTTTAGACATGACAGACTTGCAATCTGACTTCCTTTTCTAAACACAGGAACTGGAGATACAAAATTAAGATCAGCTGTCACTAGTTAGAGAGTTGAAGTCTGTTCATGTATATGTATAAATAGGATATCTGACTGGATTTTTCGCATTAAATTCTAATCCATGATACAAATCCTTGTTTGCATTTTGTTACTGCAGTAAAGACCATGACCAAAAGCAACTTGGAGAGGAAAGAATTTATTTGCCTTGCACTCTCTGATCACAGTCTATCACTGAGGAAAGTCAAGGCAGGAATATATAGGTAAGAACTGAGAAAATGCCCTCCAGACATGCTTGCAGGGAACAATCTTTTGATTGAGGTTCCGTCTTCCCATGTGACTTTAGTTGGGTCAGATTGACAAAAACCAACCAGCTCGACACTTTTTTGTTTGCTTGCTTTCTGTTTATTCATTTTCAATGACTTTTGGAGGGTATTAATTTATTTTACTATGCCTTCTCACTCCCAAGTTGATACTCTTTTTTTATTATTTTACATACATACATACACACCAGAGAGAGAAAGAGAGGGGGAGGATAATAGTTGGCTATTAAAGAATAAATATCATCAAATGCTTTACTAAGCTCTGCACCCTGCGAACTATTATAGTGACCAAAATAGCAATATATGCCTGTGAGTGCAATTTGGATGTTACAATGATAACCAACCACTTTCTAGCTTTCTTTAAGGCCTGCTCCAAAGGAGAAAATATATGCCTAGCATAAACCTGGCAAAAACAAAATGTAGTTTTCTGCTAAATGGACATGGTATCAAATTACCCTCTATATTCATATCTCTATACCTGTAAGTTAGTGCTGTTCTCAGATTCTCCCGGAGAAGTTTCTTTCTGTGGAATGAACAGTGGTTAACACAGAAGACATTCACAACCAAATCAAAATGCAGAGAGTAACTATCAGCAAAGTGCTCAGTAACAAATAGGACATCTATATCACCCCCTACACACACAAACACACACCCACACATACAGAGGGCTCAAGAACTACAATAGGATGGGAGCAAAACAGAATTAAGAGTCAGAGATCAGGGAAGACAAGTTAACCAGTATTTTCTGAACATAACAAGATGGTTACACTCATGAACTCACTGTAGCTGTGAATGCTTGCACAAGATCAAGCCAGTTAACGTTCTAGTATGGAGTGGGAAGGGGTCCATAAGCTCTTACACCTAAGTCAACGGATGCATCCTGGGGAAGTAAGAGTCAGATTTCTTTAGTATGGCTCCTGGGAGGTCTATAGTGCCCCTGTGGATGGCCACACCTCCATGAGTATATGAGCAGCACAAATTTGGACTTGGTATGTTTCAAAAGCAAATACAAAAGAAGACAGAAAATTGGGAGGGGATGGGAAAGTGAAGGGTGGTTCTTGAAAGAGTTATAAGGAGGAATGAGCATGAATATCACAAAACACATCATATGGATGAACTTCTCAAAGATTGGAAATGTTACTTTTTTAAAAGCACAGATAAAAGAATCTTCATAGCTCAGATATGTACATATATTAATGACAAAGATGATTTTGACACTGAAGCTTAATGATGACAGAACCAGTATGTGATGACACAAGTGATGTCAACAGTATAGCATATAAGGAACTTTCTAGCATCATGCTTCACAGAAGTATTGGTGCTTAAAAATAACCACCCAGGTATGTTTTGTATAATAGTCAGGGAAGGTTTCACAAAAAAATGACCAGCATTGCAGCATATCAGAAGTCTCAGTTTCCTGTATCACTCACCTTAGACTGCTCAGACCCACATCAAGCGACACCCCTCAGAATGGCATCTCTCTCCTGTTGTAAAGTGGCATCATGGTGTGGGTACCAATCTCAACCAACTAACTATACAGGACACTGCCTGAGAAGCTCATTTATTTCTTTCTGTCACTAAGAGCAAGGTACAGGCAAAGCTAAGTGGTTTGGAGAGGCTGGGATTAAGAAACAGAGAACACAGACCCAATGGATGTCTTGGCAGGTTCCATCAAAACACCCATCGAAGAGGCACTGCAGACACCTCTTCTGTGGACTCTCCATCTGGTTCCTAGGCACCTCAAATCTTGGATGCAGCTTTGCTATGCCATTTCTAATCTGTCTGCCCATATCCTGTAGAAAGCTAGTGCAAACATCCTAAGTAGCACAATTTAGGCCATCCCGTTTAGAAAGGCATAAAATCTTTAAAATTCTGCACATGGAGATAAGTATGCATAGGCACATCAAATTCTGAGAAAGTCCCAGATTCCAAATCCCAGCTGGATGATGAAGATATTTCTCTGCTGAAAACAGTGAGCAAAAGCCAGCAGAGGCTACTGTTTCTTCAAATATATTCAGACAAGAAAGACTAGGGATATGAAAGACTTGGAAGCATGGCAAGACCAGAAGAATATGAAAATATTCCTGTGACCAAATCTATACAACTGAGAATCTATAATTTGTCTGAAAAACACAGAGATACTCAACAGAATAAGACAATAACAATATCAAGATTATAAATCCTACAATGATATAAAACCATAAAAGGAACCAAATAGAAATTACAGAGTTAAAGAGTAAATGAGTAAATGAGTAAAATGAAAAATGAAAGCATCAACATATGATATGATCAAGCAGAGGAAATGTGTAAGTTAGGAAGATGATTTATTTGAAAATATTATTGGAGAGGGAAAAACTACAAAAAAATAATGAAAAACTTGGATGACACTGAAAGTAACTGGGAAAGCTGATGGTCTCATTATGGGGCTCTAAGAAAGAGATAAAGGGGCAGAAAGCTTATTTTAAGAAATACTTGTGGGAATTTTCTCACAGCAGAAGAAGGATATGAGCATTCTGCACACAAAAGGGAAATTCTTCAATAATTGTTCTAGAGATAAAGGTCTTGTAGAACGGCAATACAAAAGATGTTCATGATATCAAACAAAACACCCATCAGGCTGTTGGAAGAATTTAACAGAAACCTTAAGGAAGAAGTCAAAGAGAAGTGCCCGTCAAGAACCGTATACCTAGGAGGACTATCCTACGGAAATGAAGAACAGGTCAAATAAAAGATATTGCTCTAGTTTGTTTCCTTTCCTTTGTTTTTCTTTCTTTCCTTCTTTCTTTTTTGTTTTTGTTTTTGTTGTTGTTGTTGTTGTTTGGTTTGTTTGATTTGGTTAGTTGGGTTTGTTTTTGCTGTTGTTGTTTGTTTGTTTTGTTCTGTTTTGTTTTTTCAAGACAGAGTTTCCCTGTGTAGCCTTGGCTGTCCTGGACTCGCTTTGTAGACCAGGCTGGCCTCGAACTCACAGAGATCTACCGGCCTCTGCCTCCTCAAAGTGCTGGGATTACAGGTGTGAGCCACGGCACCCTAGTTTTCTTATCTGTTGCTGTGATTAACACTGTGAGTAAAGACAACTTGAAAGAAAAGTGTTTACTTAGTTTTATTCTTCCAGATGATGGTTCATGATTGAAGGTAGACAGGGAAGGAAGTCAAGGCAGGTGTGCCTGGGGGCAGAAACTGAAGCAGAGACCATGGAAGAAAGCTGGTTATTGGCTTATTCTCAAGCTCAAATTCATCTATCTTTCTTTTTTATTAATTTATTCATATTACATCTCAATTGTTAGCCCTTCCCTTGTATCCTCCTATTCCTCCCTCCCTCCCACTTCCCCCCTTCTCCCCTCCCTTATGTCTGTGATTGAGGGACACCTCCTCCCCCTATATATGCTCTTAGATTATCGAGTCTCTTCTTGTTAACTTGCTATCCTTCCTCTGAGTGCCGCCAGGCCTCCCCGTCCAGGGGACGTGGTCAGAAAAGGGGCACCAGAGTTTATGTGAGAGTCAGATCTCACTCTCCACTCAATGGTGGAGAATATCCTGTTCATCAGCTAGGTCTTGGTAGGGGTTCGAAGTTTACTACCTATATTCTCCTTGGCTGGTGCCTTAGTTTGAGGAGGACCCCAGGACCCAGATCTGCCTGTCATAAAGTTCTTCTTGTAGGTTTCCAGGACCCTGTGGATCCTTCTATTTCCCCATTCTTCCATGCTACTCTCACCTAAAGTCTCAATAGGATGTCCTCTCCTCTGACCCACTTTCCTGGTAAGTAAAGTTTTTCATGGGACTTTTCCCTTGGACTAGTGTCTTGATATAAGTGAGTATATACCATTTGTCTCTTTTTGCTTCTGGGTGAACTCACTCATTATGATAATTTCTAGTTCAATCCATTTGTCCACAAATTCTGGGAATTCCTTGTTTTTAATAGCTGAGTAGTATTCCATAGTGTAAATGGAATAGGGCTTCCTCAAGATCCAGCTATCCCACTCCTTGGAATATACCCAGAAAATGTCCTACCACACAACAGGGACATATGCTCAACCATGTTCATAGCTGCTTTATTCATAATAGCCAGAACATGGAAACAGCCTAAGTGTCCCTCAGTAGAAGAATGGACTAAGAAACTGTGGTTCATCTATCTTTCTTGTATAGCTCAAGCCCACATGCCCAGGGATGGTGTGCCCCACAGTAGGCTGGCGCTTAGCAATTAGCAATCAAGAAAACACCCTCACAGAAATACCTATAGTCCAATCTGACGTAAGTAGTCTTTCAGCTGAGGTTGTCTCTTCCCAGGTCTGTCCAGTTGACAACTGAGATTAGCCATCATTACTAGAACCTCAAAATATCCAGAAAATAAATCACAAAGTGCAAATAGTAAATCCTCACCCATCAACAAATACTTTGGGTATAAGTGAATTAAATCCCCCAAATAATATAGAAGGAATTAATAAATATAAAATAAGACATGACTATATGCTGCCTCCAATCATTTCATTTCAACTTATTTTATTTTTAATTTGTTTACTTTACATCCCAATTGTAGTCCCTCCTTCATCTCCTCCTCCCCCCACCCTCCCTCTCTCATCCCTCCTCCCCCCTCCCCTAGTCCTCAGAAAAAAGAGCCCTCTTCCCCTATCATCTGACAACAGCCTATCAAGTCTCTTCTAGATTCCTTTGTAGCCTACCTAGTATGGTCACCCATCAAGGGGGAAGTGATCAATGAGTGGGCACCAGAGTCCATGTCAGAGTTAGACCCTACTCCCCATATTACAAGACCCATGAAGAGACTGAGCTGCCTGTTGACTCCATCTGAGCAGGGGGTCTAGGTCCTTACCATGCAAGGTCCTTGGTTGGTACATCAGTCTCTGCAGCAACCCCAACCCCACCCCATCGCCAAGAACCCCCGATTTGTTGTCTCCATTGGTCTCCTTGTGGAGCTCCTGTCACCTTCAGGTCCTTCTATGCCCCAAATCTTCTGTAAGACTCCCTGCACTCCACCAGAAGTTTGACTGTGAGGTTCAGCATCTGCTTCAGTCCCCTGCTGGGTGGAGTCTTTCAGAGGACCTCAATGGTAGGCTCCCATTCTGTTCCTTCTCTTCAACCTCTTCCAGTCTCTATTCTATTTGCCCTTCTGAATGAGAATTAACCATCATCCCAGGGCCCTCCTTGTTATTTAGCTTCTTTATCCGCTTATATGTGAATATATATCATTTTAGTTTTAAGAACACACATGGACTGAAAAAGAATCAAAGGAAAAGATATTCCATGCAAATGGAAACAAAAACAAATAGAGGTATCTATTTTTATATTAGACAAAATATATCTTCAAATCAAAATTACTATTATAAGAAACAAATATGCATTACATATGATAAAGGAATTAATTCATCAGCAATAGCTATGTGGCTACCCTTCAGAAGAGCACCAAAGCATATAAGTAGATTTTAATGAAATCTGAAAAGAGAGATAGACAACAAAATTGATAACTATGGAGGTTTCTAATGTCCTATGCTTGATAATAGATATCACAAAGTAGCTCAGTAAGTAAATATTGGAGTTGAACTTCATTTTATACCAAGGGACCTGAATGGAATACAGCATATATTTGTACGTGTGTATATATGTTAAACTAGAAGAGCCAGAGAAATTAAATGCAAATATTTAAAAGATATTCAAATAGAAAAAACTATGTTTTTCTGTTTGTAGATGGCATTATCTTACAAATAAAAATTCCAAATACTTCACCAAACAACTTTACAACTATATGTAAATCTAAAAAATTTTCAGAAAACAAAATCAATACATTTTCTGAGAAAAAAATTGCTAGAATTTTGATGGAGACAGCATGAATCTATAGACTGCTTTAACTTTTTAAAAGATTTATTTTTTTACTTTATGTATATGAGTGATTGTCTGCATGTATATATGTGCACCACATGTGTAGCTGTTATGCTGGGAGGTCAGAAGAAGGCGTCAGATCACCTACAACTGAAATTATAAATGGTGTGGGCCTCCATGTGAGTACCAGGAACCGAAACTGTGTCCTCTACAAGGGTATTAAGTAATCAAACTTTCTGAGTCATCTCTCTAGCTCAGGAGCCACATTTGAAAATCTATAATTGCATTTATGGCTCCAAAAGACATTTGTCTCTGTAAGCTCATTGTTCTCATGTCAACTATTTCCCCTCTGATCTGAAAAGGTTGGATCAAAATCCCCTCACACACTGAATGGCATTCCCTTCATGAGACGCCAGTTTCATTTCTCCATGCCCAAAAGCAACCTTTCTCTACTTACTGCCAACAGGAACATTGATGCTTATACAGACAGAACGATTACATTGAAGGCAAGTACTAGCAGCAAAGTAGACTGTAGTGAGTTGCGTTATGGTCCTCAGTCTATCCACGAGCTCAGGGCCAAGTTGAGTAAATCTCTCTACAAGGAAACCATTAACTTGTCACAGACAATTAGGGTACAGCTCCAGGGTGAACTGGATCAGATTAGCAGGGTGGTACAGCAGTTTTTCAGGATAGCATGAAATTATTGTTTCCGTAGAAATTCACCTCTGTGATCTGGGGGGGAATTGGCTCAGTGCAGGCAGGAGGGCACTGATCTGGGTGTCTTATATTCAGCAGGGTGTGCAGAGTGGCTGTGACTGCCTTAAACAGATCTTCAAGGGGTCAAAGAAATAAATAAAACAATGCTTGGTAATAAATGCAATCATATCACATAGTAAGCACCAGGAACATTTGTCTACAACCTAACATGGGAGCCCACAAGCCACACACCATCAGTTCTTCTGCCTTCTTTTGCTGCTTTTACTAAGAGGAAAGCTTCACTGGCTGACTATGAGGTAGTTATGGAGACAGTGTGAGGGAGAGAAGAAACCTCTTGAATCACCATTTCCAAAGCAACATGAGATAAAACTGATGACTAAAAAGGCAAGAAGTAAATAAGTGACTGACAAGTATAACTGCGGAGACTGTGAGTAGACTATAGAGTTCAGTCACACACTGGATGTGAGGTAGAAAGACTGACTGAGGACAGATGTTGGTGAGGAAGGAGAACACCAGAAAGATGCCTCTTGGATCTTCCTTTAGCAACTTGGCCTTTTGCAAAAAAAAAAAAAAAAAAAAAAAAGGTAGGTACATCATGTATGGTGTTCTTTGACTTTCAAGTTCTTCTGCTCTTCTTAGAAAAGCTGTCCCTCTTAAATTCTTCCAAAGGTCAGTGCGTACACTGTGACTTGCATTAGAAGAGACATCTGTTTCCTTGGTGTGTCATCTACATATAACAGTAGTGCAGTAGTGCTCATGTCACAGGCTGGTTAGTCTCCTATGTCCCACTTAGACTGAAGGTTTTGTAAGAGAAATGTGTGTGCCCTTTGTTCTCTGAACCCAAACATCTCCATTTCTGAATAAAATACTATGCATTAAATAAGTGTCGAATGGACTTACTTGCCTAAATTTAGACTGTGTGACACATTTTCACCCACAGCTTCTCTGGGGCTTGATCAGTTAATATTTTGGCATAGATTCCACAGGAGGACTTTGAAATAATACTTCTTGTGTGCCTCACTGCTGTGCAAGATTTCTCAGGAATTCTTCAGTCTTCATGACTCTCTAAAGATCCTTTCTTGGTCATCTTGGACCTTCTTTACCCTCTTCATATGTTGTTTTGTAAAAGTCACCTGGGATGGGTTACACTACAACATCTGTCTCCTTTCATATGCTCACAAATTTTTCACACTGTTCACTTATTCAATAATATAATTCCCATTCACACATTTAAAATGTGGGAGATTTAAAAAGAAAGTTAAAAAAATCTACAGAAGGAAAAAAAAGCCACAATCCCATAAGCTCAGCAGCAAGAATTCTATTTTTAAAAAACTCATTTACAAGAACTTGAAAGGATTTAATTTCTAGTATCATCAAAAGATGGCTTCAATAATTAGAAAACTATTTCCTTTGGAAGCAATCGAATACAACATATAATTTAATTGCTGTCCATTTCTTGAGTGATAATGCAGCAGCAAAATTTCAAAATGCAGCTGCTTCATCTAAGCCTGATGATCATAAAATCATGCACTTCAGGACCTAGTTGGGATTTTTTGAAAGATCTGCATTTAACATTTTAAAAGCCAATCGTTTGTTCAAAATATTTGTGACTTACATGCTCACTGTTTTTTCTTATTATTTAATTAATTTATTCAGATTACATCTCAATTGTTATCCCATCCCTTGTATCCTCCAATTCCTCCCTCCCTCTCACTTTCATCCTATTCCCCTCACCTATGTCTGTGACTGAAGGGGACCTCCTCCCCAACTATATGGTCATAGGCTATCAAGTCTCATCTTGGTAGCCTGCTTATCCTTCCTCTGAGTGCCACCAGGCCTCCCCACCAAGGGGAGGTGGTCATATATGGGGCACCAGAGTTCATGTCAGAGTCAGTCCCAGCTTTCCACTCAACTATGGAGAATGTCCTGTCCATTGGCTAGATCTGAGTAGGAGTTCAATGTTTACTGCATGTATTGTTCTTGGTGCAGGACTTTGAGCAGAACTCCTGGGCCCAGATCTGCCCATCATGGTGTTCTTTTTGTAGTTTTCTAGGATCCTCTGGATCCTTCTATTTCCCCATTTTCCCATACTTCTCTAACCTAGAGTCCCAATAGGATGTCCTCACATCTGTACCAATCTTCTGATAAGTGAAGTCTTTCATGGGTCATGTCACTTAGGCTAGTGTCCAATTACAAGTGAGTATATACCATTTGAGTCTTTCTGCTTCTGGATGAACTCACTCATTAAGATCATTTCTAGTTCAGTCCATTTGCCCACAAATTTTGGGATTTCCTTGTTTTTTTATACCTGAGTAGTATTCCATAGTGTAAATGTACCACAGTTTCTTAGTCCATTCTTCTACTGAGGGACACTTTCCAGGTTCTGGTTATTATGAATAAGGCCGCTATGAACATGGTTGAGCATATGTCCTTGTTGTGTGGTGGAGCATTTTCTGGGTATATTTCAAGGAGCAGAATAGCTAGCTGGGTCTTGAGGAAGCCCTATTCCCATTTTTCTGTGAAAGAGCCAGATAGATTTCCAAAGTGGTTGTACCAGTTTGCATTCCCACCAGCAATGATGGAGTGTTCCTCTTTCTCCACATCCTCTCCAGCATGTACTGGCACTTGAGTTTTTGATCTTAGCTGTTCTAATGGATGTAAGAAGGAATCTCAGAGTTGTTTTGATTTGCATTTCTCTGATGACTAAGATGTTGAGCATTTCTTTAAGTGTTTCTCAGCCATTCAGTATTCTTCTATTGAGAAGTCTCTGTTTAGTTCTGAGCCCCATTTCTTAATTGGATGATTGGGTTTGGTGGTGTTTAGTTTCTTCAGTTCTTTATATATTTTGGACATTAGACCTTTGCCAGATGTAGGATTGGTGAAGATTTTTTTCCCAGTCTGTGGGCTGTTTCTTTGTTCTGTTGACAGTGTCTTCTGCCTCACAGAAGCTTCTCAGCCTCATGAGGTCTCATTTGTTGATTGTTGACATTAAGGCCTGGGCTGTTGGAGTTCTGTTCAGGAAGTTGTTTCCTATGCCAATGTGTTCCAGACTCTTCCCCACTTTTTCTTCTAACCAATTTAGTGTCTCTGGTTTTATGATGAGGTCTTTAATCCATTTGGACTTGAGTTTTGTGCATGGTGATAAATATGGATCTAATTGCATTTTTCTACATGTAGACATCCAGTTAGACCAGCACCATTTGTTGAAGATGCTACCCTTTTTCTATTGAATAGGTTTGGCTTCTTTGTCAAAAATCAAGTGACCATAAGTGTATGTATTCATTTCTGGGTCTTCAATTCAATTCCATTGATCACCTATCCTATTGCTGTGCCAGTACCATGATGTTTTAATAACTGTACAGCTTGAGATCAGGTATGGAGATTACTCTGGAGGATCCTTTATTGTACAGGATTGTTTTTAGCTATTCTGGCTTTTTTGTTTTTCCATATGAAGATGAGAATTGATCTTTCAATGTCTTTAAAAATGTGTAGGTATTTTGATAGGGTTTGCTTACGACTGAGATTAAACTAGAGAGAGACTGCCTTACCTCTAGCCTTCCACCTGCATACACACTTTGTACTGCAGGCATCCTTTGAAAACGCAGCATGTTGATGGTCAGTGGTGGAGGAACAAGACCCAATACAATCATCCTGAGTGGTTATTTCATCCCGTAGTCAATCAACATCATTCACATGTGGTTGGGATGGTTATAGGTAACTAGCTACAATGGATGATTTACATGGTTATGTGATAGTAATGGGTCATGGGGAGGTTGTAAGAAGGGCTTATGAGGGTCACACACAGAAGCCAGCCTAGATAAAATTCTTCTTACTGTCCATAGCACCATAGAACCATATCTCTACTCATAAAATATTTTAAATCCAAATGTAATCAGTTCAAGTCCAACTCAGGCTGAGGTGACCTTATACTGAAGATGACACTATCTGTTGGTACATAGGACCAGAAAACCAGAAATAATGTGAGATCAAAACAAGCATGGAAAGACAAATAACTTAGATCAATGTGGTTCTTAGCCATGTTGGCTAAGTACCCAAGGAGTACTAGCAATTATTTTTTAATCATTAATATGCAATTATTTAACTCTTTTATATTTCTACAGAGCACCATTACATCTACATTAAATGTAGTAATTCAGCTCATATCTGAAGATAAAAGATTTCCACCTGAACACAGTGATAGAACAAAATTGATTTCACATGACACCCTTATGATAGCCAAAGAGCCTATAGAGAAATAAAAAAACATGCCCTTTTATTTGAGGTTTTAGAAAGGAACTATACTCAGTATATAATCCTAGAACAGTATGTCTAACTCACATATTCAAAGGTAATTTGGGGGGATAATACTGTTAATTCTTTCAGACAAATACCCAATGAGTATGCATGTACTTGGAGCATTTTAGGTTGCATATTATGGGTTGTCTCAGCAAGAGGGAGATGGAGGAAACCTCCATAAGATTTGGCTACGTTTGGTAGTTTACAGAGTTTTAATAAGCAGGACTCAGTTTGGGGTTTTCTCCTCTCAAGAAAAAGACACAGTTTTAAGATTTGGAACTTCAATAAGTCTTAGCCATATTCTCTGGGGATATATTATCCCCAGGTATATTTTTAAATAGTGGCAGGCAATCCAGTTCCATTCAAGACTAAAAGTCACTAGCCTAGGGTCTGACTTTAGACATTAGACTGAGGGCTAGCTCTACCAACTTCCACCCAAACCATTTTTTCTAGTTATCATTATGAGACTCAGGTAACACATGAGCAGTTCCTTTCTGGCTTATAAAGTATCTAGAAACATGGTTCATGGAGCCGTTAAGAACATTGGATGATCAGACTGAAAAGCTATTGCATCCATCCTACTATTGTTTTGCTGTGAATTGTTATACAGCCTCGGTTCTTTGTCCACTGGGACTCTGGGGAAACCATCCTTTAACAATCTTAACCAGAAATCTAGAGAAGACCCTCATCTGGCAGCCTCTCCAAACCACCAGCAAAGAAACTAAAGTTCCCACATGCAGAATGACCTCTTCTCAGGACTCCTGGGTAGCTGGCCATGCATTCCAAATGGTAGGAGCCATTCTGTCCCTGGACTCCAGTCTTTCTTGTCTGCTACCTCCATGGATATTAGCAGACAGGCAAGAAGGCAGCACTTGCTCATCCCAAACTCCTTCAGGCAACAGCTATGGGCAATCCTCTCAAATAAGAAAGGGGCTGACTTAATTCCCAGGATATGACATTGTTCCCTTGGTATTTGAAATTAATCAAGTGATACACATTTTTTTCTGACCTTCAATTTTTAACACAAACTGGGAAGTTATACTTCTGGTCAGAAACAGTCCCTCAGCCCCTACTTCTCAGTTTTCTGAAGTTCTCAAGGGGAATTCCTTTATCCATATTTCCAGAATTATAAGAGTATTTTGATAACTAAATACAGATGAGTACCAAAATCTATTCAGTCAACATTTATGAAGTTATAAGAGCAGGAGTCCCCAGGGTCTGTTGCTATTCAGTTGATGGACATAGCCATTTGCTGTTATTATTGGAGCTAAAGAGACTCTGTCTCTGAGACTAGAGGTTGTGCATGCTCAGAAATTGAACTTCTGGGTCGCCCAGCATTCCTTCTATCATCTTGGCTCCAAGGACATGGATCATGTTCAGTTTCTAACCCTGTCAAAGCATTAGCTCACATTTGTTCATCACTCTACACTTGCATCTCCACTTACAGTGTTTATGAAATAGTTTCAGCAACTATATGAAGATTAGGAAGATGGTCCTCACCAAGTTATCTACATATCCTAGGCTCAGGATATGTGTCATCTCACCTTGCTTGGAGTAAGTAGGGAAACTGAGGCCATGGGCAGCTTGAATATTATCCACAGATACAAGTTGAATTGAGGGACAGGGATAATTTTTGCTCCCAAAGCTTCTTAGTGTTTTGATCTATAATGTTCTCACCTTTGGTGTAGTGATGGTCTATGTTTGAGGATCACTGATGGTAAGACATTAGTATTATAATCTTCACCTACATGTAGGTCTTGATTTCTGTAGATTGAGCAGAGTGTCTGGTGATTTTTTTTCAGGCATTTCATAACAACCTCAAAGGGCAGGTGTCTTCATGTTCTTTTCATTGAAGCCTAGAAAGTGCTGCCTTTTCAGGATCTGAGAAGTCACACACTCATAATGACCAGAATCCATGTTCTCTGTGAAACCACACCAGCTTCCTGTCTATTACCTCTCTGATTATGGCATAAAATTATGAATCCTCATTCCACACAAATTTATGTTGCTTTTTTATATACCCTCCCATTCACCAGTTAACTTAAAATATACCTGATTGGTGATGGGCGCTGTGATAAATGCAAGAACACAGAAATGAGCAAGCATGGACCCAGGCCTAGAGAAAGTCTTCCATGATCACACTCTGCTGTTGATCTGGATTGTGGGCCCAGCATTATAGAACACATCTTTATTTTTATAAATTTATTTTATTAATTTATTCTTGTTACATCTCTATGGTTATCCCATCCCTTGTATCCTCCCATTCTCCCCTCCCTCCCATTTTCCCCTTATTCCCCTCCCCTATGACTGTTCCTCAGAGGGATTACCTCCCTCTGTATATGCTCATAGGGTATCAAGTCTCTTCTTGGTGACCTGCTGTCCTTCCTCTGAGTGCCACTAGGTCTCCCCCTCCAGGGGACATAGTCAAATGTGAGGCACCAGAGTACATGAGAAAGTCATATCCCACTCTCCACTCAAGTGTGGAGACTGTCCTGTCCATTGGCTAAATCTGGGTAGGGGTTTAAATTTTACCACCTGTATTGTCCTTGGCTAGTGCCTTAGTTTGAGCGGGACCCCTTGGCCCAAATCTGCCTATCATAATGTTCTACTTGTAGGTTTCTATGACCCACTGGATCCTTCTACATTGCTATTCTCACATGGTTCTCTTATCTAGAGTCCCAATAGGATGTCCTCCCCTCGGTCCCAGTTTCCTGGTAAGGGAAGGATTTAGTGGACATGCCCCTTGGGCTAGTATGCAGATATAAGTGAGTATATACCATTTGAGTCTTTCTGCTTCTGGGTTAACTCACTCATTATGATCATTTCTAGCTCAATCCATTTATCCACAAATTTCGGGAATTCCTTGTTTTTACTAGCTGAGTAATATTCCATACACTTTGGAAATCTATCTGGTGCTATCTCAGAAAACTGGGAATAGGGCTTCCTCAAGACCCAGCTATTCCACTCCTTGGAATATACCCAGAAGATGCACCAGCACACAACAAGAAAATTTGCTCAACCATGTTCATAGCAGCCTTACTCGTAATAGCCAGATCATGGAAACAGCCTAAATGTCCCTCAGTAGAAGAATGGATAAAGAAACTGTGGTACAGAACACATCTTTAAATTTTTCAAAAAGACTGAAAAGAGTGAGGCTGAAAAAGGAGGCACTGAGTGATTGACTTGACTAGATATACACAAATCAGTTCTCTGCATATGTACATTCCAAGTGTTTGAATTCCTGCTGTCTTACTTACTTTTCTATTGCTATGATAAAACCGCATGACCAAGGCTACTTATAAAATAAATCACTTAATTGGGCTTATAGTTTGAGAGGTTAGAGTCCTTCATGGAGAAGCAATGGCAGGGAGACAGGAATAGCTAAAATCTTACCTTGACCCACAAATAGAAGGCAGGGAGAGCTAACTGAAAAGTATAAGAGACACCTATGACATAGCCCCTCCAATACCACCACACCTCCTAATCCTTCCCAAATAGTTTCATTAACTGGGGACCAAGTATTCAAGCATATGGGCCTATTGAGGTCTATTGAGATCATTCTTTTTCAAACCACTACACCTACATTCCATTTCTCTGGGACACACACAGACCTATGCCTGTTCTCTGGATATATGCTTTTTAACCACCCTGGAACATATATTCTACTGCTCTGGGTACATACTCTGCAGTGCTTTGAGGAGGAGGAGGATATATTTTTTTTCTTGCTATGTTTACCACCCCTGGGATGTGTGTTCTAGGGTTCTGGTTCTCCCATTCCAGGATTTTGATTCTGCCTCATATTCTTCCTAATCCTGAGTCTTGATGGATGTGGCATATTTTTAATATGGATCATCTTTCTTTCTGGCTCTTTAGTTTAAACTTGACTTCTTCTTAGTCTCCTGCTAAAGCTTTCCCTATCACTAGGGTATATACTGATTCAGGCTTCCAGATGACAATGTGTGCTTCAAATAATGTGACTTTCTACCTGACTGCAAACCCTAGGGGTTTTCTTGTAGCTCTGAAGAAGACTTTTCACTTTGGTATCCACAACACTGAGATGGGTCCTTGATACTTCTTGAAACATCCAATTCATATTTGCTTATTAAATCAGTAATGAAATGAACCTTTTGGATCATCTGAGTTGGAAATATTATGGGTTGAGTCTGAACTTAATTGTGCATTGGTGATGCAACTATCCAGAGACTTGGAAACGTGTGTAACAGAGACCAATTGTGGTGGAAACCACTGATCCCCAACAAAAATGCCAGAGGTGTCAGGAGAAGCAACAAGTTCACTGAAGCTGAGAGCTACACAGCACCTGACCTAGAGACTCAGAAGGAATTCAATAACACATGGTGAGATCTTGAAACACGCATAAACCTCAACATATAAAATTTCCTAGGAATAGTTAACAGCATTGTACATCTTTTTTTTTAATTTTTTATTAATTTATTCTTGTTACATCTCTATGGTTATCCCATCCCTTGTATCCTCCCATTCTTCCCTCCCTCCCATTTTCCCCTTACTCCCCTCCCCTATGACTGTTCCTGAGTGGGATTTCCTCCCCCTGTATATGCTCATAGGGTATCACGTCTCTTCTATCCTTCCTCTGAGTGCCACCAGATCTCCGCCTCCAGGGGACATGGTCAAATATGAGGCACCAGAGTTCGTGTGAAAGTCATACCCCACTCTCCTTTTAAAATACTTAATAGTTTGATGTCTTAATTGTACTATTTTCTCCAGAGATTAAAAGGGAACTCTCAGACAATTAAAAAGAAACTAATAAAACCCTGAAATTAGACAAGTGAAGAAAATACCTCTATTGTGAAGAGACAAAGTACTTTGGCTGATCTACACAAGGGGGAAGTACTGTGCAGGACTCAAAGAGCATTGCAACTCCGAGATGCACAGAGCATGTAGCAGCAGTGGCTGTAGCAGAAGTGGCTGTCTGTGAATGGTTTGAGTGAAAATGGCCCCCATAGGCTTATATATTTGAATATGTGGTTCTCAGTTGGTAGAATGTTTGTGGAAGAGTCAGGGAGTGTGGCCTTGTTGGAAGAAGGATGAAAAAAAGACGACTTAGAGATTTCAAAACCCCTAGACTATTCACAGTTAACTCTCTCATCTCTTTCTTATGTGTCAGATGTAAGCTCTCAGCTACTCTTTGAGCATCATGCCTGCCTGCCTGCTTTGATACTCATCACCGTGATGGCCATGGACTAACTCTCTGAAACTACAAGCAAGCCCCCAACAAACTCTTCTGTAGGCTGCCTTGGCCGTGGTGTTTCATCAAGGCAACTGAAAATCCTCGGCCTTCTCCATGTCATCACTTGAGACCACAACTGTGGCGAGAAGTGCACAAAGTTTAACTTCTAGAATTGCAAAGCCCTTCAGGACCACACCCAAAGGACACACAGTGACATAAAATCACTAACAAGGAAAAGAGCTTGAGTCATAAATTTGTGTACATCATGAAAAAAAATTGTACCTAGAAGTCATTAATGAGTCTGCTACATGTCACGCCATCTAAATCCCAAGAAGAATATTTTAGATTATTTATGTCAGTGATACTGACATTTTTACTTATGTATCACTAAGCCCATACCTGGAACTCAAATGTTATCATCTTTACATTATGGACCAGAAACTAACAGTTCAAATTTCTGAAAAGCAAGTCCATTGCTCATTGCTTTTTAAATTAAACTAAAAAATAACTTCAGCTCTCCTAGGTACAACTTATGCAAATTTATGATAAAATCACATTTATTCAGAAGTTATTCACAGGAGTTTGCCTTCTCATGTCCAATGATTATAATTTTCATAAAGTATATAATTAAGTATTTGAAATTCTGATTTCCATATAAATACAATGTCTGAATCAAAAATTTAAAGTGAAGAAATTGTAACACCTGAACTTGAAATAAAAAGAAACAAAAATGTGAGGTTATTATCATGCTTGAATATATTCCAAATTCAATAGGAATATTTAATTTTTTCAATTTAATTCGTTTACTTTAGAAATGAAATACAAAGTAGCTAGGCAAAAAATAAAAAATAAAACAAAACAACATACAAACAAAATGAAAAAAATTTATTGCAGAGACATAGAACCTTCCAGACAACAAGTGTTTGTGAGGTTAAAAGTCTGGGAAACAAGAATCTATACATATGACCTGTTATGGGGTCACCATTCCTTGGTAAGCTCATAATAACCAAAGATTTAGAAAGAACAAACAAACAGACATACCAACAAAGCTCAACCACTAGGGAATATAGAAAATTCCTGACACCTCTTTTGAAAAAAAATTGTTTAATAATTTTTATATTTTCATGCAAAATTTGGAACCTGGGCACAACCACAGATGACTCACAAAGTACAAGCAGTATGCATATGAAAATTTCCCAGAAATGAAATGAAAATCACAAAACAGCATAAAATATTAACTATCTGGAACAAAGCAACAAAATGTGTGCAAGGCCACTAATTAGAAAACCAATAAAATTATTTAGTGGCTTAAAAAGTACAGAACAAAAATTATAAAGACATCCGTTGTTCTCAAATAAATCTGTACAGACAATGAATTATCAATTAATGTGCCATCAGGATTCATACTCATACATTATCCCTTGACTGTGAAATCCATACAGAAGTGAAGGAACCCAATTAAGGCACGCTTCAAGAAGCCCAAGGACAAGATTTACTTGTTGGTATTCAAAGCCTCGGGATAGAGGAAGAGCAAGGCTTGCTCAAGGATAGTGCATGATGGAAGGGAGAGGTCATCATGCTGGACTCTGGGTAACAAGCTCCAAAAACTTTAATCCTGGATTCTGGGTCTACATCCAGAAAGTAAGGTTTAACAACTACCTTTAAACCAAGATAAAATACACTATATGTCTTAGTTAGGGTAGTTTCTGCTGTGATGAAACACCATGACCTAGAACAACTAGGGGAGGAAAGGGGTTATTTTCCTTAAACTTCCACAGTATAGTCCATCATTGAAGGAACTCAGGACAGAAGCTCCAGCAGGGCAGGAGCCTGGGGGCAGGAGCTCCACAGAGGCTGCCGCTTACTGGGGCTCCATAGAGGGTGCCGTTTACTGGGGCTCCATAGAGGGTGCCGCTTACTGGGGCTCCATAGAGGGTGCTGCTTACTGGGGCTCCATAGAGGGTGCTGCTTACTGGGGCTCCATAGAGGGTGCCGCTTACTGGAGCTCCATAGAGGGTGCCGCTTACTGGGGCTCCATAGAGGGTGCCGCTTACTGGAGCTCCATAGAGGGTGCTGCTTACTGCCTTGCTAAACCTGCTTTCTTTCATTCTCTTTTTTGGGTTTTTAAAAAAATTAATTATTTTATTTTATTTTATGTCTCAACAGCGGTTTCTCCTCCCTCCTCTCCTCCCAGTCTCTTCCCCCTCACTCCATCCTACCCCTTCCATTCCTCCTCTGTTTCTCTTCAGAAAAGCGAAGCCCTCCCCCCCATATCAGTTGTAGCATAAAAGTTGCAGTGAAACTACATGCATCCTCTCCTATAAAGGCTAGACAAGGCAACTCAGTAGTAGGAAAGCGTCCCAAAGGCAGGCAACAGAGTCAGAGACAATTCATGCTCCCACTGTTAGGAATTCCACATGAAGACCAAGCTACACAACAGTAACACATGGGTGGAGAGCCTAGGTCAGTCCTATGCAGTTAGCCTACTTTCTTATAGAACCCAAGACCGCTAGCCTAGGGGTCGGCACAACTACTATGGGCTGGGCCCTCTCACATCAATTACTAATTGATAAAACACCCTACAGGCATTTTCCCAATTGAGACTCCCTCCTCTCCAACCACTCTCTCTTTTGTCAAGTTGACATAAAACTAGCCATATGAACTGTAGGTCTAAATATCAAGGGTGGGAAAGATCCTGGGGGAAACCTCAGAAAGCCTCTTCACGCTGAAGAAAGATATAAATGCATTAGCAATAAAGGGAAATACACATTAGTGGAACCAGGTCCAAATTAATAACTTGTGTTCACCAGGAGACACGAATAAGAAAGGAAGCAGCTTCGGGGAGCATGGGAGATCCTGGGAACACATATTCCTGGCAGATAGTCACAGTACTTTAAGAACTATGGGCAAAGCCTCTTTGACAAAAAGCTAAGCATTTTAGTAGAGCTCCCCTGCAACTCCTGCACTGAGGACAGATACATCCAAACACCAGTGTGTGCTCACCTGAGTGCCAAAATATCTAGACAGATATCACAAGGGTATAAAAGCATTATAACACAAATGTACCTCAACAACAGAATGGACAATTTATGACACAAACATTCAACAAAATGTATGCCGCAGTAAGAAAGTGCAGACCATAGCTTTAGCCAACAGGGAAGATAAATCCCACAAATAGAATATCAAGCCAAAGAAGCTATGACCAAAACTCAACTTTCTTGTAAGTTTAACACTATTCTACGGTGCTGGAAATCAAGAGTGCTAGTTCCTTCTAGAGAGAAGTGGGTCATTGTTGGCAGGGGCCTTGTGTCGCTCTTTGAAGTCATTGGGTGTTGCACATGTTTACTCTGAATGTGGTGGGCACTCACTGGTTTCTCAAAGGCTCGACGGATTCCTGTGAATCTATAGGTGTGCCTGTGCACACTCACCCTCTAGTATCTGTGTTGGCTGTGCTTGGCTTGTAATCTTATTAATGTATACTATAATTAGGTACCAAGGCAAGGAAGATAACCATCTGGTAACCAGTAAGTTGAGAAGGAGCAGGCTCTATGCGAGTGTCATCTTGGAGACTCCCAAATCACCTCCCCCACAAATTCCATCAGGTCCAAGCCAACGCAAAACAGTATCACCACACTGTTCAGGCAGCCTGGGATGGTCTGTCTGCCACAGAGTCACCCTGAGAGCACAATGTGCAGCAGTAATAGAAAGGAAAGATCATCAGTGTCCAGACACTATTGGGGCCAATTAGAGCAGCAGCCATCTGTGGACTAAGGCTGTCCTGGTGTGGGCTCATGTAGCAGGCACATGTGCAGTGACCAGCCTCCTGAGTTCAGTGGGAAATATTACTTACGTGTTTCTATATCATTTCAGTAAGTTATACATTAATTGCTTTATAAAAATAACTTATTTTACTCTGCAAATCTGAATAAATAGAATATATTAAAAGATGAGAAAGAAAAGAAAATGAAAAATGGAAAAAACACAAATAAAAACTAGGCCAAGGAGTCACAATCTAGAACAATCCCTGGAAACTTACCTCCATCCACTGTGAGCAAGGTAAATGCATGTGTGATGTTTTCACACACCAAGTGTGGGGGACCTCAGAAGGAAAACTATAGGGCTTAAGGCATATCACATATGCTCATGAACTATCCTTCCAAAGCCCACTGTTGCTTATCAGCTGTTACAGGACCTTGGCAGTCTCTGGACTGTCAATTGTCTGTCCACACCTCCACAGCCTTCATTTTCTACAAGCAGAGGAATCTGGGAAGTGTCAAAGGCAGTTGGGGGCAAGAATGAGAGGTGAGGCTCAAATCCAGGAGACAGCCCACTGACATCCTACCCTAGGATTCAGCCGTGGTCAAACTGCTTATGCGGTCAAACATAGCTTATGATCTTTATCTGTGAACCCTGGGCAGGCTGTTATAGCAAAGCACCTCTGAAGAGGAGGCTTCAACACACACTTTTACTTTTTTTACGGTTGTGAAACCTGAAGTCTAAGCTAACTCTAAGGCCCCTCTCTAGGCTGTACTGGCACCTTGTCATCTTCTCAGCGTGGACAGAGGAGGGGTCATGTCTCCTTTGGGAGGGCACTAACCCCACATTCAGGGCCTCTTCCTTGTTTCCCAGTCAGCTAATAATCTTAGTCTGTATTAGCCTCTTTTCTATCACTATAAAAAAATTGTCAAGGCAAGAAATCTGTTTGTTTGGGGATTTTTTGAGAATCTACCTAATATAATTACATTTCCCCCCTTCCACCTTCCTTCCTTGAGACCCTTTCATATGCCTGTCTTGCTCTCTTTCAAATCCGTGACCTCGCTTTTCATTATTACCGCATGCATATATTATATACATATATATACATGTATATATACACACATATATATTATATACATATATATGTATTCCTAAATATAGCCTGTCAGCCTGTATGATGTTACTTATATGTATGATTTCAGGGCTGACCATTCGGTATTGAATAACCAGTTGGTGTGATGATCCCTGGCGAAGACTATTTCTCCTGCTCTGGGATTCCTTAGTTGCCTGTATGGGATTTCCCAGGTTTACTCTGGCACATCTATTGTCGCCGTTGGTGATGTTCCTGTTTAGCTTGTGCTTGGGAAGTCATTCTGGTGAGACTTCATGAGCATAATTTCTGACATCCCTGGAGACACAATCTCCCAGAAAAGTCCTTGATCTTCTGGCTCTTAAAGTCTTTCTGCCTCCCCCACTCCCTCTAAAATATCCCTTGAGCCTTAGGTGCAGGAATGTTTTCTAAGTGTATCTATCCATTGAGACTCGGCTCCACAACTCTGTATTTTGATTGGTTGTGGTTTTCTGTAGTGGTTTCTATCTGTTGCAAATGAATGTTTCCTTAATGAGGGATGAGGACTACACTTATCTGTGGATATAAGACAAATAGATTGTTGCTAGGGATTATTCTGGTTTAGTAAAATACAAATCTCTGTCTTTTAAAAAACACTTATTTTAGTTCAGGTCTCCGGCCCAGAGTGCACATCTTGTCTTCCTACTGGCAGGATTTTCAGGTAAATTAAGACCTCACACAGAAAAATTCAAGGGTGGTCCATGTGTGTTCTTTGTGGTCTCTTTCTTACAGAATCATTAGGACACAAGTATGAGGATTCTTTATACAGCCCTTACCTAACTGCTGCCCAAGGGCTCCCTTAAGGCAGCACAGTTGGATTGAGTGTCTGTCTCCTCCATACCTCACAGAGAAGATTAACTTCTATCCATGATGAACCATATCCAAAATCACAGCATAATCTCCACCCTACTGAGTGGAAACCCCAGTAAATGAGTTTGGGAGGCAAACAGAAAATGCATCTCCTATCCAATTAAGGGCATGTTTCTCTTTATTCACTGAGAACAGAAAGCATGCCATTAAAGACGTGGTGAAAGAAGCAAGATCTTTGTCATTCTCTTGGACTACATATTTTCAAAAGAACAAATGTACTGAAACTAAAACTTAAGCACTCAGTTTTTTAAATTTCCCCTAGCTCCTCATTATACAAATTCAGCTGTAAGACCACATGACTTTCTGGGGGTGTTTGTCCTCCACTTTAATTAGCATTGGGAGAGCCAAGACTTTTACATTAACACCTTGAAAATGTCATTTATTTCATTCCTAAAGACACTATTTGCAGAACTACCCTGTGACAAGGCCAGCATAGTACATCATTAATGACTTAAGCAAAAGAAAAATGTATCAATTAAAGCATGTTCTTTTATAAAAAGATAGCAATTAACCAAAGGCCCACGTGTTGACATTCACTGCTATTTCACAGATTTAATGTGGTGGCAACACAACTGATTCTGGAAGGAAAAATAATTGATGTTTCAGACATACATTGCCTTAAAAATAGGATTTTCTTCCATTGAGGGGTTGAGATACATTGTTCACTAAAAACATCCAATTCTATAACCAGTACCCTGAAGGCATCCTCCCCAGAGAAGGACCATCGGGCTCTTTGTCTCCATGGCAGCTCAGTCTGAGCATCCGAGCATCTGAGCATCTGCCTCAGCCAGCTCCTGCCTTGAGATGCAGATGGTTCTCCGATGAAGTAGTCTGGACACAGTGTTTCACCACACCTCAGCCCACTTCTGCCCTTGGATGCAGATGGTTCTGGGATGAAACAGTCTGGAAGCAGAGTTTCATCACACCTCAGCTTTGATTAGGCGTTAGAGGATAGCAACACAGACCCACTCTGTGCAAGCTCATAGCCACCCAAAGCAGTGGGCACAGCCAAGGTAATGAAAAGCCTGTCTCATCTCTGTTGTAGGGACCAGCTCATGCCATAAAGGAAGCTAGTGCATCAACATATGTGCCCAGCTAACAGAAACCCAATTACAAAGTTGTCTGCAGTGTAATCAAGGGATGGGGAGAATCCTGTAAAAGGAAAAAGAAAGGATCCCCAAAGTTTTCACACACACGCACTAAATAAACTAAAAAAAAAATTGCCTTTCATTTTGGAAAATAAAACATCCCTATCCAAAAGAGGAATGCAGGGGAGATGGACAAACTCCTTCTCAGTTTTTGGTCATAGAAATGTAGCATAGTGAAGGAAAGCAGGCTAAAACATAATTTTGAAGGAAATTAAGCAACTGGAAATTGCTTTAAATGTCAGGTTATTCTGTCAGCCCTCAACAGCTCAGTATCCATAGATTCCATCCATAGATCCAACAAATTCAAAGATCTCAAATACTGTCTGGAAGAACTATTACCTCTGTACTGAACTGCACAGAGTGCCTTTTTGCTCTTATTATGAAAATGCTGCAGTACAACAACTGTGCCAGCAGCATTCATCCTATATAAGATACTACAAATAGCCTAGCGATCACTTAGAGTAAATAGGAGGATGTGCGCAGGTTCTGTAAAACTACTACGCCATGTGAGGAAGTTGAGCATCCTGGGTAGCACTGACATAACCTTCTAGAAACAAGGTCAAGGGGAAATGTCATATTCATATTAAAGGGATTAGAAACTAGTGACATTTTTTGAATAGGGAGTTCTACCATTGGAACAGATACTTTATATCAAGTAAGCAAGAAGAAACATTTAAAATCCCAGGGGAGTCTGAGCAAGACACAGAATGACCTGGCTGTGAGAGGAGTGCCTAGAGACAGAGGATCAACCCGAAATCTTCAACAGAATTCGAATCTATATCCATGATGTTTATGGGTGCTGCAGTGTTCCCCTTGAGAGGTTCTGCTGACCAGGAACCAGTGTCTTTAGCCTGTAGACAAGAACCCCAGCAGAGTTCAGAGACCAGAGCTGGGACTTTAAAACCAGCTATGGCCCTGGGTGAGGGCATCTCATTCTTTCAAGAAGAGGGGGAGGGGGTACTAGTGGGCAGAGTACTGGCCCCAGGACTAAACCTACCTAAGATACAAACAGCCTGAGGTCCACATGATGCAGAACATGTGTCTGTCTCAAGCACAGGGGGCTGAACAGTGGGGGGAAAAGACACTTCCATAAGAATAATTCTGATTCCTGTCCTGAGTGAAGGAAACCCGTATAACCATATAAAAGGATGCTCACAGTTAAGTTGTAGACCTATGACATGCATCCATTTGTCTGTAGATTATACTACATTACACATTACACACTCAGCCATGTGAATATAGAGAAATGCTGAAAGAGACACTAGACTATCACTGTTGCAGGCAGGCATATTGCTCAAGGTGACATCTGGCCTTTTCTCTGTGCTGTATATTTGTTATGATTTTTGCTACATTTCTATTGTAAAAAAAAAAAAAAGATGGTACATTTTTGAGACTAAGAATTTCTTTGGAAGCAGGTAGGGTGACTACAGCTGTTTTCCTCCACTTCTAGTCCCCACACGCCTAGTCTTACTCCTAGCTCTGTGCTTGCTGAACTCTTCCTTCCTAGCCTGCCCGTATACCATGTGGATCCCACAGACCTTCTCCTCCAACCCTCCCTCCCGACTCATCCTGCTATCCCAGCCTCCTACTCCAGCCGGCTCTCCCTTCTAACCCACAGGCCACTCCTGCTAGGGAAGCAGGCAGGCTGACTGCAGCTCTTCCCCTCTCCTTCCTCCTTCAGATCCAATTCTCCGGTTCCATCCCCAGCTCTATGGCAGATCTTCTGAGGTGACCTCTCTTCACCCTCTGCCCCATTCCAAGGAGCCTACATAAGCAGGTCCTGGTGGAACACTCTGCTTTCCTCCCACTGTGAACCATTTCAGGGCCCTGGCTTATCCCATGCCTAAGTGTCAGCTCCCAATACCCAGAAACACATTTTACCTGGAACCCCAGGTGGCCACGCCTACCAGGTACACAGAAAATTTCCCACCAGACAACACACAGTTAACACACTCTCCTAAAATCCAGAGAGGAAACAAAAACCAAAGAACAAAACACCCACCCAACCAAGACAAGACCAGATATCAGCACCTAGAACTGTAATTTTCCCAACCCCAGATGCCTAGATGCCAGTGTAAAAACACAATCGGTAACAGACAAGACCCTATGTGTCTCCACTAGAGCCCTTCATCCCCCACCACAGCAGCCCCTGAATGTTCTAACACAGCTGATGAACAAGGGAAAGACCTCAAGATAGCCTTATGAAGATCATAGAGATCCCTAAAGAAGGTGCTAGTAGGAAAACTCCAACCTAAGGAGGTTAACTACAACCATAAAAACACAGGGAGTATATAATCAAACACCAACAAAATCAAAAGAAGAGGAGACACACACATACCACCAACACTGCCATCACCAAGAACAACAACCAGAACAACAAAATAACAGTAATGAACAGTCATTAATATCTCTCAATATCAATGGATTCATTTTCCCAATAAAAACACACAGACTAACAGAATGGATGGGAAAACAGGATTCATCCTTCTTCTGCATCTAAGAAACACACATTATCAGGATAGGTATCACCTCAGAGTAAAGGGTGAGTACAAGATGTTACCAAAAAATTGACCTAAGAAGCAACCTGGTGTCACAATTTTAATACCTAACAAAATAGCATTCAAACCAAAACTAATCAGAAAAGAAAGTTAAAGACACTATATACTCATCAAAGGAAAAAATGTCCAATATGATGTCTCAATTTTTAACTCTATGCCCCCAAATACAAGGGTACCCAAGTTACTACAGCTTACATCACATATTGACCTTAACACACTGATAGTGGGAGACTAATACCCCAATCTTGCCAACGTACAGGTCACCCAGGCAAAAACTAAACAGAAATCCTGGAGGTAACAGTCATTAAAAATTAAATAGACTTAATAGATATTTACCAAACATGTCACCTAAACATGAAAGAACATACCTTCTTCTCTGTGCCTTATAAATCTCCAAAATTAACCACATACTCAAACACAAAGTAAATCTCAACAAATACAAGAAAATTAAAATAACTCTCTGCATCCTGTCAGACCACCACAGATAAAAGCTGCATATCAACACAAACAGAAGCAGAAAACTCACAAATGCATGGAGACTGAACAGATCACTACTAACTAAAAAATGAGTCAAGGCAGAAACTTAAAAAAAGAAAACAACAACAAAGACTTTCTAGAACTGAATAAAATGAATATACAACAAACCCAAACTTATGGGACACAATGAGAGAAGCACTAAGAGGCAAGTTCTTAGCCCTGTCTACATTTTTTTAAAGTAGTGGAAAGATATCATACTAGCAATTTACCAGAACACCTGAAATCTCTCCAAAAAAAACACACACATACACACACAAAAAAAAAATAAACAAAACAAAACAAAACAAAAACCTCACATCCAAAAGGAATAAAAGGAAAGAAATAATCAAACTTGAGGCTAAAATCAATAAAATAGAAACAAAGGGAATAATACAAAGAATCAATGAAAAAAGAGTTGGTTCTTTGAGAAAATCAATTGACAAGCCCTTATCCAAATTAACTAAAAGGTAAAGAGATGATATCCAAATTACCAAAATGAAAAGGGGAACATGACACCAGACATGAAGATAAGCCAGAGCTTCAGAAAATCATACTTTAATGATTTTTACTCCACAAAATCAGAAAATCTACAAGAAATAGAGAATTTTCTCAATAGATACCACTTATCAAAGTTAGATCAAGATCAGATAAACGAGTTAAAGAGACTTATAACCCCTAGCAAAATAACAGCAGTTATTCCATTATGTCAACCCAAAGAATCTCAAAGTGAGCTGATTTTAGTGCAGAATTCTACCAAACTTTCAAAGAAGAGTTAACACCAATATATTCCTCAAATTATTTCAAACAATAGAAACAGAAAGAACATTGCCCAATCCATTTAATGACACCACAGTTACTCTGATACCCAAACCACATAAAAACCTAACAAACAAAAAGAATTACAGACCAATTTCCCTTATGAACATAGATGTAAAAATTCTCAATAAAATACTTGCAAACTAAATTCAAGAACACATCAAGATAATCAACCATGATCAAGTAGGCTTTATCCCAGAGATGGAGAGTGGTTCAACATACATAAATTGATAAACAAAATTCGCCATTTCAAATATAATTTTATAATCTGAAAGGAAAAACCACGTGATCATCTCATTTGATGCAGAAAAGGCCTTTAACAAAGTTCAATACTCTTTCATGGTGAAAGTCCTAGAGAGACTAGGGATACAATGGGCATAACTCAACATAATAAAGGCAGTTTACAGCAAGTCCATAGCCGACATCGACTTAGAGAGAAAGAAAGCAATTCCACCAAAGTCAGGTACAAGTCAAGGTTGCCAACTCTTTCCATCCCTATTCAGTATAGTATATAGCTAGAGCAATAAAGCAACTGAAGGAGACCAAGGTGATACAAATTCAAAAGAAGAAAATCAAAGTATTGTTAGTTGCAGATGGTGTTAGTGACTCTAAACGTTCCACCAGGACACTCCTTCAGCTGACAAACACCTTCATCCAAGTAGATAGATACAAAAATAACTCACAAAAATCAGTAGCCCTTCTATATATAAATGAAAAATGAACTGAGAAAGAAGCCGAGGAGACAACACCTTTCACAATAGCTTCAAATAATATGAATTATCACTGGGTAATACTAACCATGCAAGTGAATGACTTATAGGATAAAAACTTCAAGTCTCTGAAGAAGAAATTGAAGAAGCTATCAAAAGATGGAAAGATCTCCCATGCTCATAAATTGGTAGGTAGGATTAACACAGTAAAAAAAGAAAATTGGCCTTCCAGCCAAAAGCAATCTACAGATTCAATGTAAAATTCCCAATTTAAATTCCAACACAATTCTTCATAGACCTTGAAAGGATAACTCTGTTTCATATGGGAAAAAACAAAATATTTAAAACAATTTTGAACAATCCAAGAACTGCCAGAGATCTTACCATTCCTGCTTTCAAGTTGTACCACAGAACTTTAGTAATAAAAACATCACATCCAAAAAAGAGGGGGCAGGTATGGTGGCACACACCTTTAATTCCAGCACTATGGAGGCAGAGGCAGGTAGATCTCTGAGTTCAAAACAAGCCTGGTCTACAAAGAGTATTCCAGAATATCCAGGGCTGTTACACAGAGAAATCCTGTCTCAAAAAACCCCACAAAAACAAAACAAAACAACAACAACAAAACAAAAACAAAAACAAAAATCATGGTATGGACATAAAAACATACATGTTGACCAATTAACTCATATTGAAGACTCATATCACCCTGCACAATTTCAAATGGACCAAAGGCCACAACGAGAAGCCAGGTACACTGATCCTGATAGGAGAGATGAGGAGTTGCCTGAAGTCATTGGCACAGGAAATGACTTTCTGAACAGTACTGTTAGTGCAGGCACTAAGAACAACAATTAATAAATGGGACCTCATGAAACAGAAAGGCTTCTGTAAGGCAAAGGAAACCATCATTTGGACAAAGTGGTGGCCTACAAAATGGGAAACATTTTTAACCAACTTTACAGCCAAGAGAGGACTAGTATCCAAAATATGAAAAAAATTCACAAAGTTAGATATCAAAAAACAAATCATCCAATTTTTAAAATGGAATATAGATCTAAACAGAGAATTCCCAATAAAAGAAACTGAAATGGCTGAGAAATACTTTTTAAAATGTGCAACATCCTTAGCTATCAGAAAAAAATGCAAATCAAAACTACTTTGAAGCCGGGCGTGGTGGCACATGCCTTTAATTCCAGCACTCAGAGGCAGAAGCAGGCAGATCTCTGTGAGTTCGAGGCCAGCCTTGTCTACAAAGCGAGTCTAGGACAGCCAAGGCTGTTACACAGAGAAACCCTGTCTCAAAAAACCAAAAAATAAAAAATAAAATAAAATAAAATAACTACTTTGAGATTCCATTTTACACACTTCAGGAATGAGTAAGATCGATAACAAAAGTGAAGCTCAGGCTGGTGAGGTTGTGGGCTAAAGAGAATACTTGTTCATTGCTGGTGGGAAATTCAAAGTTATACAGCCACTGTGGAAATCAGTAAAATGATTCCTCAGACAGATGGGCATCACTCTACCTGAAGATTCAGCTATACTACTCTTGGGCACATATCCCAAAGGACACTTCATCCTACCACAAGGACACTTGCTCAACCATGTTAATTGCTGCTATAGTCATAATAGGAAGAAATTGGGAACAATCTATATGTCTCCCAACAGAAGAATGGATAATGAAAATGTGATACATGTACACAATGGAATATTACTCACCTGTTAAAAATGACATCATGAATTTGCAAGCAAATGGATGGCACTAGAAAAAAAATCATCCAGATTGAGGTAACTCAGACCAGAAAGATAAATATGATATGTTTTTATTATTTCTGGATGTTATCTGTCTAATAAATTACAACCAAGCTACAAATCATAGACACAGAGAGGTTAGGTATGGAAAAGGGGCTAGAGGGGGCATATGAACCTCCCTGGGAGGGGGAAAGAGAAAAGATTTTATGGGTGCACTAGGGAGAGGACATGGGGGCAGGGGAGATGGGAATGGGAGGATCAGGTGGGGATGGAAAAGGGTATTGAGATTGGGGGAGGGGATAAGGAGAGAGACAACCAGAGCTGAAGATCATTTGAGAAGTGGTATGGAAATCTAGTACTGCAGAAACTTCCTAAAATATATGAATATCTGAGATACTAATAAAACCTGATAATGCTTGAGTGACAAACACTCAGAGACTAGACAGCCCAGAGATGTAAGGTAAAACCAAATGCTACTGTGCTTTTTATAAGGAGTGATAGAGTAACTTTTCATGATACTCTGCTGTATTCATAGACCAGTGCCTTAATTAGCCATTATCAGAGACATTTCCTCCTGTAGCAGATGGAAACAAATACAGAGACCCACAGCCAGACATTGCAAATACCTTGGAACATACATCTCTAAATGGAATGGGAAATAGATCTATCCCTAAAAGTAGAAAATTATGATAGATAAATAAGAAAGATGTTATACTTCTGGTTTCTTCTTCACTCTCCTGACAAGAGACAAAACCTATTGGACTTTTACTTCTAGATCAGCCCATCTTCCTGCCTCTGTCTGGCCAGTGCAGGCTGCTCAAATATGTCCAAGACTACATGAACACACTTACCTGAATCTGGGAGACATATCAGCTTAACTCATTTTGTTTACACTAACCAACCCAAAATTATGGATGGGGGATCTGGCCCAACCCACGACAAACTCGTAAAACCCCAGCCCTGCAAAAGACAAGTGGGTTTCTATTTTCAGGCCTCCCTTCATCCTACAGGGAGTCTTTCTCTGACTTTGAAGAAGTATGTAAGCTCCTTTATTTTTAGTAGTTTATTGCCTGTTGCTGCCTACTGTGTCTGAGAATGTTCTAGACTTTTTAGTCTCACCCCAAGATGTCTTCTGAGGACTATGGACCCATTGAAGTCAGTACAAACCATGCCAAATTATGAGGGGATAGGAGCTGACAAAGTTGAGGTGTTGATGACCGTCCTTATCCTAGAACCAGCAGAGTAGGATCCACCACCAAGGTTAGTGCAGTAGAAGTCTCAGCATAGTAACTTTACTTTCTTCTTTTCCTTAATAAATAACAAAAACAAAAACCAAGAATTTCTTTGAACTTTGTTCTCCTTGATGATTATTTCATATTCTTATTTTTTTCCCTTCAGAGATTTTTTTTTTTTAAATTTTTTGCTATTTGAGCCAGTAGGTTCTGTTTCCTGGATCTCATGTTCTTTTTCACTTTAGATGCCTCACAAGGAAGTAACCTTCCTGGTGTCTTGAAATATTTGTTGTGTTGGTTATAAGTTATTGTCATTCTAGAATAGCTTTATACTTTGCATTGTACCTAATTACATAGAAAATATAATTATAACTAAGTCATGGCTAAAAAGGTGAGCCATAGAAGACTATAAAACCCACCTAGATGATCTCAACACAAATTCAGCAACTAAACATTTGGGCCATGTTGGAGATGCAGGGAAGCCCAAGAGTACAGTCCTGCTCGTGGGTAGCTAGAGCTACATGACACCAATCACCCAGGATGAGGTTCTGATTGACAGGTCACATCACACTCTGGGAGGCAAGGATGAGCTCTGATGCCTCAGATCATGGTAGGAGAGAACAGAGTTGAGGAAATGGAATCCAATGGCCTTGGTGAACATGTGAGATGGCCCCTTCTGCTAACGTAAAGGGGCTGCTGAAGACAGCACACAAAAAGGGATCTGAAGATCAGCAAAGCACTTCAGGGTCTGGGCGGCTTTTTCTTTCCTTGATCTTTCCCTAATTTAGCCTCAAACGTAGCCCTCTTTCCCTTTGTCCTCCTTCTTCCCCTGGCCTTTTTCCTTCTGTTTTTAGTCTTTCTTGGTTTTTTTTTAAAGACTTTTTTCCTTGTTTGAATTCTCATTATGTAAGTTGGTTCTCCAAGCATTGCTCATTTCTGACGAAGTTGGCCCAGATGCAGTCTGGCCCCTGGAGAAGCAGCAGCCAGCGCACATTTTTATCCTGAGAGGAAAGAAGGCACAGTACTAGAGCCATTCTTGTGAAATGCTGCTAGATGACGGAATGCCATTTTGCTCAGAAAAAGCAGGACTGGCCTCCGGAGCAGGCGTTCTTCCCTTCGCAGCCATGATCCCAGTCGCCATTAACGGTTTCCCTATGGAGAAAAGAGTAAAAGTGTAGGCATGTTATTGTGCAGTGTAAAGATGCAGATGGTGACTTCTGTGCCTCCCCCTATGTGGTTGCAATCCTTGTTCTGAGACTCTCCTGTCAAAATTTCACTCCCCTGTTGTTCCCTGATATGTCAATGAAGAGGCTTGGCAACCAGTGCCTAAGCAGGGGAGAGGGTAGGGCTGGACTTCCTGCCAGCAATGGGAGGAGGCAAGAGAGAGAGGAAGTAGGGATTCAGCCCTAAGGAGAAGTCAGGGGGACATCAGGAGAGAGCAGCTGGAGCAGAGAAAGGCATAAAAGCAAGTATCTCAGCGATTTCCACTAGAAGGAAGCCAGACTATTTTAGAGGGTTAAAAGTAGATTAATGCTGCTCAGTTCTTGTGCCATAAAGCTTATTAAACAAATATAAATATTTGGGTGCTAGCCAGGTTAAGAGATACACTGCAACACATTTTTAAAACAACCACTAACACAAAGGGATTTTGCTGGACTTTGATTTTTATCTTTTCAGCCAAAGAGGAATAAGAAAACTTGCCCAACTAAGACCCTTATAAACTCATACTAAATTTGAGTGACATCTTATTAGTGTTTAGGGATGGGTCCTCAAAGGGTGAAGAGACCAGAAGGGCCCTGTCTGGGATGGTTCTGTGCCATATAGGGGAACAGGTACTATGGAAGCTCCTCACAGACTTACACCCAAATTTATCTCACCCTCTCTCTCCCTTCTGAGCTTGCTTGTGCTCCCAATGTACCACACCCAGCTTCATGCTCTCAGAAATGCCAGTGCCCTGTTCCACTTTCCTGCTAAATCTAGTTCTATATTTTCTTATAAAATGTGAAAACAGTATAAAAGAAAAGTTGCACTTTTTTTAATTTTTAAATTATTTTTTACATATACATTTATATTATTACACATATGCAATAAACTACCTACAGCAAGAACAACCAAGTTGCACTTCTAAAGACAAATAAATAGCATTTTAATATACATTCTCAATTATACTAGTAACTGTAGCCAGCATTAGTTATTTTGTGGGTTCTTCTTTCTTCCACTCTTCTCTGTCCCTTTTCTTCTTCCTTTTCAACTCTCTAACATGAGATGTGAGAGATAAAAGGATAGGGAGGAGAGGAGAAAGATCCCTGAATAAAGTAAGGGTCCAGAAAGGGGCAACATGCAACATTATCATAGACTACTTCCTGCTGTTTAGGGGCACCAAGCTCCTTGGGGCAAGTGTGATCTTTGCCATCAGGATATCTTATTCTTCCTCTTCTTCACCTTCTCCTTCTCCCTCTCCCTCTTCCTCTCCCTCTTTTCTTCTTCTTCTTCTTCTTCTTCTTCTTCTTCTTCTTCTTCTTCTT